>CABFOC020000018.1:600000-1060117 GCA_902141235.2 Clonostachys solani | reverse complement strand
ATATAGTAATTATATATTATATAGTAATTATATATTATATATATTATATATTATATAGTATATAATTACTATAACTTTTAGCTATTATTATAAAAATAATTATTAAAGTTACTTAAGTTAATAAAATATTTATATATAATTAAAGAGAAAAGAAGAAAGAAAAAAAGAAAAAGAGATAAATAGCTAAGTTAATTAAATATAAGTTTATTTATCTCTCTTAAATATATAAATATATATAAATATATACTTATCTTTATATCTCTCTTTAATAAAGATAATAATAATTATATTAATAACTATTTAAAGAAGTATTTTTATTTAAGAAATAAAGGTATATATATATTAAGAGATTATTATTACTTAGTAATAATCTATATCTTTAAATTATAAGGATTATAATAAAGTCTTAATAATTTATAATTTATTAAAGAGAAAAAGATAGAGTTATATATATAACTAAATATATAATAATAAGATTTATAATATTAAGCTTAAAGAAGAAATATATAGTAATTTATATAATTATCCCCTCTAAAAGCACTAGAGATATATAACTTAGATAAATATAATAATATAATTCTACTTATCTAATATGTGAAATCTAATAATTGTCCCTGGGCATATGTTGTAAATTATATTAGCTGCGTGGATGGGGGTAGAATGAAGAGCGACGAGAGGGCTCGCCGATGCTTGGGGACATGGACTTCTGGGAGACGGGCAAGGGTGACCGAAATTGCATAACATTGTGGGCATTCCAGTCTGTTGCCGCGAACATCACCTAGTAGCAACAAATAACGCACGGTGGGAAAGCAGGGGTGTAGTGCCTGATACCACGTCCTCTATTCGCAGGTCCAGCTGTCTGACCAACGGAGCGTTGTAGAGGCTATGCAAATGTGGATTAATGGCTCGATATCCGTAGTCAACATCCATGTTTGTTGGTAAGGTAGCTAAGTGGAGAGAGCCTCAGCCTGGGGAAGGGACTTATTAAGTTATCATGGGTACATATTATGGGTATATTCGTCACCAAGGTACCTAGGCAGTAACAAACGTCAGGCGGTACATGAGGAAAGTGGGGGCTTAGTGTAGCACTCGTTCCGCATCCTCTATCTGCAGGTCCAGCTGTCTGACCAACAGAGCGTTGCTTGGTTGCATAAGCTATGCAAATGTGTAATAATGGCTCCATATCTGCAGTCAGCATGTTTGTTGGTAGCCAAGTGTAGGGCTCAAGTGGAGAGAGCACAAGGTAACCCTGGCCGACATTTGGTGTTTCCTTGACGAATCAAAAGTTGTGCTGCCGTTGGCTGCTGATGTATCATCACGCCCGCGGCATTTCGCCAGGAGCGACCAAGCGATATCACTATATGGAACATGACACGTTAGCTCCAGGCCCTTAGGCGCCGCTCTCAAGGAGCAGGAATCTCTAGATATTGTGGTAGCAAGACCAATTATAGCATTCCAAACTGCCGTTGGGGGAAACCCTGGTGCCTATTATAGCAATGCTCCGCGGAACAGGTTGGAAAGGAAGTCTTATATTGGCACTGGGGGTAGCTCTAGCCCCTATGAATAACCCCTGGGAGATAATTGTTGGTAGAATCAATTGTTGGTATTGCATGTGTTTGCATGGGAGCGCAGCTTTGCTTAAATTAGCCCCAGTCCCGAACGGTCAAGGATTTCATCGGTAGTACATCGTCTCTTAGCTAAACATAGTAGAAGCTGATCCATGCTGCCTGATCCACTCTCTTCAGACATTACCATGCCACTACAACCTACCGATCTCATATGCCCAAGTATTTAACAAGAGGTTATTCCTACTATCTCGCCATGAAGCCTTTAAATCAACAAACAAAGATATGCCTATTATACTATAACAACTCTTTTGTTCCCCAACCTTATTTATATTTTAAGTACCCCTTAAGCCTTTGATTTTTCACATTCATCACGGCACATTAACTAAAAATGGCATGCCGCTCTCGTTTCGCTTACTTCATTTCATTCCTGGTGCTGCTGCACCTCGCTACAGCTGCTAAACTATATCGCATGGACTTTCGCCCGCCTTCTGAGATCAGATACGATGGAGGCATTCTCAGCCGGAACACTGGTGGGACTGGCTCTGTTATTGAACATGTAGAGGCACGTTTGGGGGAAATGGATCCATGGGTCTCAACTACCAACGATTTAAGTGTGCTTAAAGATGCTGCTAGGTCACCTGGTTACGTCTATATTTACTATATCGACCCAGCAGGCCTCACGATTAGGGATGTGGCGAAAGAGTACAAGAAGGCGAAGTTAGAAAACCCAAAGCCTGCGGAGAAGGAATTCTCAGTTCATAGGTCTATCCCTTGGGCAAATGTCGCCAAATGGGATGTATACCTAAGGGGCAAAAAGGTCGAAACTGTGACTAGGGAACAGTTTGAGCAACGTCTGATGCAAGAAAAAAGTCCTACTCCTCCCCCTTCGCCGCCGCCAGGGAAGACCTTTAATTCACGCCCCTCATCATTAAAGAAGAAACCCCAACCCTCCGCCAAGAAGCCAGAGAAGAAGCCTCAGACCCCCGCCAAGAAGCCAGAAAAGAAGCCTCAGACCCCCGCCAAGAAGCTAGAGAAGAAGCCTCAGCCCCCCGCTAAGAAGCCAGAGAAGAAGCCTCAGCCCTCCGCCAAGAAGCCAGGGAAGAAACCTCAGCCTTCCCTTAAAAGGTTAAAGATGCGCAATACCTTATCAACAAGGCAAAAGAAGCGTTCCCTAGAACGTATGAACCGACCATTAGCCGCTCGATATCTGTTAGGGAATTAACTGACTGTTATCCTACTGGATGGCAACTATTGTTGCGGTGTTTTAAGCCTATCTTCATAGGCTTAACGCTAATTTACACCAATGGTCTTGGGAGACGGTGAGATGTGTGATTGTTCGCGGTGGCTTTCTGATGGGTTGGGCTAAGCGAGACTCTCTAAGGACTGGCATAATGTGAGAAGGATTGCCCTTGCGATACGCATGCAGCGATTATATTAGGTTTATTTAGCCCTTAGATGAGTCTCAGCCAGTTTGTTGGGAAATATGAGCCGGGCCCTAGTCCAAATATATAGCATTCCGCGGCTTAGTTTTAGATTGGTAGGCGAGCAATGTTAATGTTTGTCTGGTTTATTCAAGTGGATGTCAATAACGACAGAGAAAGTGAACGGATATAATACACAGTCAATAAGTGAATGGGGATAATACTGTAGCTAGTATGTAAGAGTCATGTGCCTATTGCCTATGCTTCCATTCAGCAACTACCATAGCGTCGCTATACCTCGTCGTGTCAATCTCTGTAAAGCGCTAGGTGTGCTATAGGTGTAGTTAGAGCAATAATTCATTGGTATAGCAGCGGCTGGGTTTATCCGATGACTTAAGGCGGCAACTTCTCTAACGCACCTGCGGAAACGAGAGCATCCGGCTCTAGAGGAGAATATGATAATAGGAAGGTGATGCCTATTACATAGGAAGTATATGACTTTAGACCTGAGATTGACCCTAGGTCAGTCACTTCTCACTTTGAAGTTCGATTATTAATTCGAAAACTATATTCTGCTAATTAATAACTGCGTATACTCTCCTATTTAAGTACTAGGGCTCAAGTGCTTCCCGCTATAACTGGAGTTTCTATCACCATTGCTTAATCATCGGTATCTCTTTGCGGGTCGTAGTCACTAGGCGCTTGTAGATTGCCGGCGGCTTCTTTTAGTTCTAGACACCTACGATTACTTCTACGAGCCTGTCAGGGAACGTAAGGCCAGTCCGGAGCTAGGGACGTTTGCAGTGATGCCGTAGCAGTCGATCGAGGATTACATTCGCAACAAATAATAGCTAGTCTTCATCCAGGGATCACAAGGATGCTAGTGCCTAGTTAGCCGAGATCCTAGGTAGAATCCGACATCCGCAAGCGTACTACAGCTAGAGATAATGCGCACATCGTCCGGAGAGCTTTATCTGAAGGCTGAGGGCAGCAGTGGATTGATTCTTCGGAGCAAATAGCTGAGATGGAGGAGCTAGTAAGATGGAGAGGTTGAAGTATGAGAAAGAAGGGCAGTGATGATATAAGTGCTAAAGCTATTAAAGTGTAGATCTTATATTCTTGCACTTGTTTGATTGCACCATCAGAATATTTCACTCCATTGATCAACTAGAAAAAGCATAGGGAAGTAGGAGATAGCGTTCCAGCAGTGTTCCATCCCCTTCGACAAACAGAGGACAAGACTGCTATTTTTATGTCAGTTACTAATCGGTCTATTTACAAGAACAAGGTCGTTGGACGAAGGGTTCCAATAATACCTTACCTTATTATCATAGATACCATAGCGCGCAGGCGGGGTTTGTGGACAGTGCCGGGGACAGTGTTTAGATCAAATAAACATTATTACAGTAATTCAACAGCCTGTTACGTGGCTCAACAGCCAGTTATCTAGTCAAACAGGCTATCAGGAATCCAACAGTTATTCGAACGTGAACATACTATTAACCGCAAAGCCCTGTTGGCTTTTATCGCCGTCTACAGTACTATCAGGACTCTAGCAGGCTAACACCATGTCACGACCAACAGCCTATTAGCTGCAGCTATTACAGCTATCGTAACTGCCCTCGTCTTTCGTGCCTTCCTTTCCAGTTAGAAAGGCAGCTGCCTTCCATTCAATTCCATAGATTACTATAGCCCACCCAGCTAGCTGACTCTTCTGTCTTTCTTCATAGCAAGCAACAGCTGCGAAGCCGACCGGCGTGTCTCTCATGACGACGAGGGATCGCTGCGAAGCTGGCCTGGCTGTCTACCATCAAGACCAGCGATTGCTACGGGCGTGACCTAGCTGTCTCTCGTCAAGACGAGCGATCGCTACGGGCATGACCTAGCTGTCTGCTGTCGTGACGAGCGATCGCTGTGTAGCTGACCTGGCTGTCTCTCGTCAAGACAGATGATCACTGTGTTGCCGACCTAGCTGTCTGCTACGACGACGAGCAACAGCTGTAGACCTGACCTAGCTGTCTGCCACTATTACAATTGATTTTATATTCATCTAGCCGTAGTCGTAGTCGTAGCCGTAGCCCTAATCTAGAGCTGTAGCCACAACAGCAGCCCTAACAGCCTGTGGGATTTCTGACAGCCTGTTGGATTCCTGACAGCTTATTAGACTTCCAACAGCATACGACCCTGACAGCCAAACCATCTGGACAGCTGTTAGCCCTCTGACAGCCTTACCAAGTCATCCACAATGTCTAAAACATTTGCTGTCAACAGTAAAAGTTTTAGTCATGTGTTAGCGCTTAACATCCTGTCCCCAGTACTGTCCACAACCCCTAACTGCGCGCTATGGTATGTTTGGGCATGTAGCCGTATAGCTGCAAAGATAACATCTTGCCCCATGTAGAAACAACAACAAAATTACGGCAATGAAAAGGATTATTCAGTCAAACGGGCCTGGTGCTTCAACAAACGTCTGCATGAAAACGCCCCATCAACGGATTCCGCATGTTGGTGGATGAAGGGACTTCGGAGGTAAATGATACCTATTATTAAGGTAGGTGGAGGGTATACGTATACTCGGGTACCTATGTGGTCTGAGATACCTGTAGGTACCTTACTACAGGTACCTAGCCAAGTAACTTGGTAAGGCAGTGTTTAGATCCACGCTGACGCAACGTGTCACAAACAGGCTTAGCGCCCCTGTGTGAGCTCGAACGAAGGAATGATTAATGAGATAGGCACATGAGAGGTCTGCCCGAAGAGGGACCCGTTAGACAAGCCCCTCCTTGACATACCGAAGAACACAATTGAGGGATTAAATTGAATTGACTCAAATAAGTGACTGTTTTCCGTATCCGGTTGGATGCAACGCGTATGTAGTAGTCATCAATTAGCGCCAACGGGTCTCCTTCCTGCCCCGTATTTATTTATAAATAATCGACGCAATCCCCGAGTGGGATCAGTTCTCTATCAAGGTCAAATCACGCATTCACCACCAATAAGTATGTGTATCTGAATTTGCAGTAACCTTCACTGTAACTGATAAATATTCTAGATTACGCTATGGCATCACGCGAAAATTCAGAACTAGTGGGGAATATAAATCCAGAAGATATTCCAGACCTTGGCTCTGATGATGAACCATGTGTTGATGATGTTGAGCCACCGACTGAGGAAGAGATGCAATTATGGTGGTCAGCAAGGTACGACAGCAGCCTTGTTAAGCCTATTAAAGAGCCTCTCACTGCACCTTGGGGTCTATCAGTCAGCAGCAAAGATTTAGAGAAGCTTAAGGCTGGGTTTCGAACACGTTCTATGGATGATAAGTGGGATCTACTGGTTGAGGACCCTAATGAACAAGGCAATATTTCTCTACATATTCTTCGAAACTGGGCATACGCTGAATACTTTATACTTTATATTGTGAGTAATGAAGACAGCGGGGGTGCAGTGATTCAAGATATTACCTGGGAAGGGAATAATGATGGGTTTCGATGTGAGGTAGAGCAAGCTCAGAAGGAAGCTGTGGTATTGTGCAGACTCTTCCTCAAATGCGAGTTTGAGACGGTCCCTCAATACCCTTCCTCGGTTATATGGAGCCCTGAAGGTTACAAGAAACTGGAGGCGCAACAGGACCACTCTGCCTAGGGCGTGTACATTAAGTCGAACCCTAAAGCGCAGTACTGAGCTTGGGGTAGACGAGTGAAAGGGTTAGAATATCTGCACGGATTATTTCGATTGCTTCATTATCCTCTGGCCTAATTGCATTTTGAGCATTTGGGTAAATCGCACGTTTTTTGTCTATCGAGCCCAACCTCCCGGCTAAATCTGGTCCAAATATTTGCCACCACAGCATCCAGGAATGTGGCTCTTGTCCTTGGCGTAGGCGTGTCTTAGGTTATGCCGTATTTAAGAACAGCTAGATCATGCCTACAGCAATCACTCGTCTTAATAGCAGAGCTATGTCAGGTCCGTATTAGTCGCTCGTCTTACTTGATCAGTATTACAGTAATCGGTAATTATTTATCTCAATAGCTAGGTCAGGTATTTACTACTCTCAATAGGTTGTCTTGAAACTAGAAGTGTGGTATCGGCTCCTAAGCTCCACAAAGCCACAATTTGGTGGTTGGTTAGTGAGAGGTGGTGGTTCGATAGCAAAATCTTAATGAAGGTTTATAGCGATACAGCGGAAGAAATCATGAAGGTTATCTCCAGAATCATGACTCCTTGGCCGGCATGACTTTTTTGCCGAAGTCTAATGCCTCTGCTTCTTTCTTTCTATTGTTGTTGGTAAAAATAAAAGGTTTCAATCCAACACAATATTATAAACATTTAAATGCTATACACAGCATTCAACCACAGTTTGTAGAAGGGTAGAAGCCTTCCGCAGCCACAAATTCAAGGTTAATACCTACTGCCCAGTAATAGAGCCAGTAATGAAGCCAGCCATAATGAAGGTTTATAGCGAAAAATCTAAAGCAACTATTAAGGTTCCTTCGCCGGCATGACCCCTTTGCTGAACTCTAATGCCTCTTCTTCCTTTTCATTTAAAGGCTCCCTTTCCCCAGTCGGGAGCTTTGGACATACCTGGCTGGCCGAACCACGGACAACAAAATAATATCTACAACAACAAAAATATCAGTATCTTCGGCTGGCTGGCCTGCGCTAACTTGATCAACATCACTTGTCGCTATGGCTTCAAAGCGCAAGAAGTCACAACCGGGAAACCCTTCCAAGAGGATCAAGCATGGGCGCTCGCGGAAACTGACCTTTGCTCATCTACCAAAAGAAATCCGCGACTATATTTGGGAGCTGGCCATTGAAAACCGGGAAGCTCTACCTGAAGAACACTTCTTCTCAGCTGCTACTGAAACTGTCTCAAGCTATCAATCAAGAAAGATACGACCAGCTCGTAATGCTTGGACTCATGTCCACACTCAGCTTATTCCTATTGGTTTCAACAACTATACAAAGGCCCCGTGCTGGTGGGAACCCTCTGAATTCAAGTGGGCAGATTGGATGACACCGGAAAATGATTCAGCATACCTGCTTACCGGCCACCTATGGAATATCTGTATTGAATCACGCAAGGCTGTGATCCGTCACTGGAGAATAATACATGGTCCTAATTTCAAATACAAGAGTATAAACAATTGGGTCTATATTCGAGATAAATGCGCATTTTATCTGACAATACGCCCTGAAGAAGATCTTCTTTTCTTAGATATTGAGAATATTTCATTATTTCAACGGAATATCAGAGCACGCCATCCTAGGAACTTGGGCATTATTGCAGACCCTGACTGGTGGGAAAGAACCTTGCCATATCCTACGATATTTGGGTGTCTTAAACTTTGTCGGTTCAAGAGGTGGTGTTCACATGGGGTAAACAGAAACATCATTTGGTTGGTTGACCCCCGGCTTGAACCAACAGCATGGTGTCATCTGGCGACGATGGTTGCAACTCGAAAGGTGTTTAGAAGCCGACATCATCTGTATATTGAAGTTGTGTATGATGATACTAAGAAGGGCTTTTGGAGAATGGAAGGGGCATGGGGTAATGGAACTCGGATACTTAAATTTTGCAGCGACCTGTTGTGGTATGTGTGGCGGCGGTCCAAGAAACTCACGCGCGACTGCCCAACATTTAGGGCCCTGGCTCGCGTCCCATATGAGAAATATCGGCTGAAAAACTTCTGATGGGGCTATTAGGGTTGCAGGCAGTAGGTATTAATCAGAAGGTTATTTAGGGAACAATTATAGGTAGCTATTAGCTAGACCTGTCAGCTATCTCTTCCTTCGTCGGACAGCTAAATCGCGCTCTCACCATGAGCCTGTCGGACATTCTCTTCTACAATAGACTATTTTGAGAGGCACGAGCAGCAGCGGATAGAAGCTGCCTACCAACGTGACCGTACGGATCCGTCACATCGTCTTAGTCTAGGCCAAATTCTCAACTCGGTGCCATTGTACCACTTTACGCAAACCATCTCACGGAGCTTCTACTCGTACCGCAAACATCATATTCGACCGCACTAACTATAATTCCTCCGCCGTATATACACAAGCAGGTGGGATACAGTAAATTTCCGTATGACAATTCTGGGGTGCCGGAATATTGGGCTAGAGAGCCGATGAGGTCGCTGAGCCTGGCCCAAATTACCAAGCAGCCTATTCCACCAAGGGAAAAGTGAGACGAGACTTCCAAGATGGCATAGTGGGCACAGGTACCAGTCAGTATAAGTCAGTAGATATGCCGTGATGATCCAGCTACTATGAGTGTAACCTTGTCAGTCATCTGTGATCGACTCTAAAGCTTTGCTGACAATACGTAAGAGAAAGAGAATAAAGTTCAACAGCAATGGAAGCCGCCAGAGCCCGACAAATTAACACAATGGATACGAAAACCCCAAAAAGGGCCTTTGCTAGCCTAAGGCTGTGGTCATATGGAAAGAAAAGTCTGCAAACCTTCATGCCGATGACTCACTTGCCGACAGGACGAGCGGCGCTTTACTGGCAATAGTCACCTCAAAGTTGACAAGAAAAAGACCCAGACAGAGGCTGGAATTTCCAGCTGCATATTTCACAAAATGCTTGGAATACATCTTTCGTACCCTGCCGTTATCAGGTGAAGTCACCAGCCGGTGATATGCGTTAGGCCACCAGCATTAGGCTCAGTAGCCACAGCGGTGACCTGCTGTTAATATTGAGGAAGAGGGCTAACGGGCTCATTGCTGGCTGAGTTGGAGCCCTGTTCGTCATTCGATGGCCTTGGAGACCTGATATAAATGAGAAAACCGCAGAGGGCTTGTCGGGTTCCGAGTACCGAATGTGTTACAGCATAGTCCGTTCATTCAAGCCAAGAACCAGCATCTCCCAGCCTTCTTATCCCGGGCAGGAAACATCCATTGTTGCAACGGAAGCCTCTCAAACATTCAAGCTCCATCCGTGGACCCTCCACCAATAGGACCCCAAATAGACCGTTTAATCAGCCACTCCATTTCCTTGCTAGCCTTGTCCACCTTGCCGAACACGAAGCTTTCAAAATCAGTGTCCACGCCGTCAAGCTTAATTGTGCCCGTCATACGAGCCGCAAGCTGTTCGCCGTCGCGGAGAAACTCATGGCTGGTCTGTTGTGAGTCTGATGATGTGTGGAAACGCGCAGAGAGAGGGGAGGATGGGGGACTTACACGACTGGCTTATATTTAGAGATCTTGCCGCGCCACTCAGTGATTCCCGCGGTATAGATGTTATAGGACAGGCGCTGATTGTTTATTAATTGGTAGAAATCGGGCGTTACAGTGGCCTCGATATACCTGATGGCCTCTTCTGGAGGGCCAGGGGCTTCATCCAACTGCATTGTTTGCCTTATTATTGCTACCCTCTTGGATGGCATGGATCTTGCGACCTTTTTCGCCTTGGCATTAGGCAAATTTCTATTGGATACCTTCGCAAGCAATGAGAGATTATCCGTCGCAGTCGCGGTTGGCTTCGGCTGTGCAATGTCACTCCATCGATACAAATGCTGGCAGTCTGACTATGATCTGCAACCCTGACATGTAATGAGATATGCAATTTCCGGGGTATTTTACAGCATCTGATACTACATTGGCGCTGAAAATGCACGTGTAGGGTAGGCATGAAGTGTAGGGGGAAGACCATTTCACTGACCCGTCTCGGCGTGTTGATGGGCACCTTGTTGGCTATGGAAGACTGAGCTGCCTTTAAAAGACAAAGGCCGCACTGATGATCTTCAATGATGTGCATGTGCAAAGCCGCGCGGCTGGAATGAGCGGTGTTGATATTACCCGAGTGGAAGAATTGACCCCAGCTTGCCCCAGATGACTCGGTGATCCTCCCAACCACCGACCAACAGTTTGAAGGAGAGAGGGCAGTTTTGTTATGAGGGGAAATTGTGGGCCAGATTTCTTTCCCTCGACGAGGGTTTTTGATCCATCGTGCCTTTCAAGGTCGGCCCGATAGTAGGATTCGTGCGCATATTGGAAAAGAGGAGAAGATGAGGGGAGGGAGAATAACGGCCAGACTCACGATGGCTAGCCATCTATATGCGGTATGTACATAAGAGGAGGGAGGCAGGCGGTTCATCGGGTCTGTAGTCAGCTGTGACCCTACCGCGGCTCTCCAAGTCTACAATGAGGCTGCTCTCCTCCCTCCCGGGCGCACTGCTGCTCTCATCAATGACACCACACCTCTGCGCCTCCATGGCCACCACAGACGCAAATCCAGGCCAAGGGAGTGTGTCTCCCAGGGGCCAAGACACTCCCCAATTCTACAATGCCGCCAATCACCCCGGGGCAGATCCTTTTGTTCTCTACGACTCCAGCAGCGGCCGGTACTACGCTTATTCCACCGAGGGCGCAGACCAAGGCTACCGGTTCGCCATCTACAGCAGCCCAGATCTCTCCACCTGGCACAAACACCCTGGAGGCGCGTTGAAGAGCTGCGGGAGCGGCCAGGTCGAGGACGGCCAGGGCTGCTGGGCGCGGGACTGGTTTTGGGCGCCCGAGACGTACCACAACGAGAAGACGGGATGGTACTTCTTCTTCTTCGCTGCGCGTCTGCGCACCAACATGACCAAGGACCACTTCCGCTACTCGGCGTTCGAGGAGCCTTCCAAGCTGGGGGTCGCCGTCTCTCGCTCTCCCACGGGACCGTTCAAAGAGATCAAGCCAGAGCCGATCGATTACTACCCTTATGACCCGGATTACTACGACGTCAACCTCATCATGGATGAGAAGCAGATGCTGCCGCCCAGGACTCTCGAGGAGGGCCAGACGGCGCCCAAGGGCACGTACATTCCGACCATCGATCCCAATATCTTTTTCGACAACGACGGGCGCATTTATCTCTACACATCACGCAACGCATACAGAAACTGGAATTGGGACAAGGACCTGGGCAAGTACATCGAGGAATCCAACATCATCGCAGTAGAGCTGGAGCGCGACTGGTGGGATGACCCGACGGCAACGACGATGCCCAACATCGTGGCCTCGCAGATTGATCTCCACGGCAGCGCGCCCGGCCTCCCAGACGACATCGCGTCCTACAACGGCACCGGCGAGATTGGCCAGCCGCCTCGGAAGGACGGCTGGACGACAGTCCTCTCCTACGGGGCCGATCCTCAAGAGTGGGAGAACTACCACGTGGATGACTACAGCCAGACCAAGGGCACCAAGAAGGATCGTCGCTGGTCCGAGGGCAGCACCCTGCTGACGCGCCCCGATGCGAGGACAGGCAAGCCCGTGTATCTGCTCACATTCAGCGCAAACAACTTCGAGGCGTCCAATTACGGCGTGGGCTTTGCGACGGCGGAATCACCGCTCGGACCCTTCAAGAAATCTGCCAGTAACCCGGTCCTCTCTCAGGCCCCAGACGGCGGGCATCCCATTTACTCGACTGGGCACGGATGCGTCGTCGCGTCGCCTCCTCGTGGGAATCGGAGGGTGGGCGCACAGGACGTGACGCGCGAGACGCTCGATGGAACCGAGCTGTTTTACATACACCACGCGCGGAATGACACTGCGAATAGCCGATCGATATATAGCACGCGGATGACCCTGGATGCTATGGCTGTTTCTTACGGATCGGACAATGCGATTAGCATGCATCTGACTCCCCTTGACCAGCCTCTTCCCAAGGAGACGTACCCTATCCAGATGGAGGCCAAGCGCATCGGGGGCAGTCTACGAGTGCGTGTATTTTCAAAGACGGGAGCGCCTTTTGACATCACTGAAGGCTCCAATAGGGTCATTGGGCTGCCTGGGGATGTAGTCGCGACATCGACAAAGGAGAGAGATGGGCATGATGGTGTTTATCTAGTTGACATTGGTGACGCGTCTGTCAAGGAGTTGGCATATCAGCGTCTGGGTGTGGATGGAAGCTGGACCACGGTCGCCCAAAAGAAAATAGCATGCGCATAGAACAGAATAAATAAATTGACCATACATCTTACTCAGTAGAGAACGTGATAAGAAATTATGGTGGATCAGCACGAGCATTGAACATAAGCCAAGTGTTGGCGTGGCGAATCGCGGCAGCAGATGAAAATGAGCAGTGTCGTCATTCCAAACCGATGACGTCGATCGACAGCCAAAAACCACCTGCTTATTGTCATCCATCATCAAGAACAATGCAAAAGCCTCACGCTCGCCGTTTGTTCACAAGGAACTAAAGCCCAATCTCCTCTGCTATTTATCAATTGCGAATTATTCCCCTGTACATAGATAAACCTTTGAGGCGCCTACAAAAATGACAGATGGCAATCAACACACAACCGCCGCCATGGCCAACACAATCACCGTGACGCGGCGCGTCGACAAAACCGTCAAGATGCGGCTCCTCCAGCTCCTCCTAAAACCGTTCCGTCCACGTCTAGCCACTGCGAGGAAGAAATCATTCCCTGGCTCACCTCAATTGGCTGCTCCGCGGGCGGTCCGGAAGCGATGTAACGTCACCGAGCGACAGGTGAACGACATCTGGATCTACGATCTCACACCGCGATCGACCAACAAATCAGACGACGGCAGTCCGTCGCCCTCCAAGCGGAGAATATACTATTTCTCCGGAGGCGGATGGCAGCAGCCCCCCAGCGGCGGGCATTGGAAAGTCCTCGCAGAACTGACCAACCGTTTATCCGACACCACCATCACCATTGTCTCCTATCCTCTGGCACCGAAATGTCCCGCCTCCGTCACCATGCCGCTATTGAGAACCCTGTACGACAGTCTTATGAAGGAGTCTGAGAGTCAGGGTGAACATGTAGTATTCATGGGCGATAGCTCTGGAGGCAACATCATTCTCTGTCTGGTCGCATGGGCATTGCAAAGCCCCGAAGCGAGGGCGCCGTCTGCCCTGATGTGCATATGTCCAACCACTGATCTCCGACATCTAGATGAGAGAATTGTCGATGTAGCTAAAAAAGATCCCATCTTTACGGCTCAGTCTATCGAAGGGACAGCGAACGCGTGGGTAGGTGGCGACAAAGACCGGAAGGAATGGGGTCTCAGTGATGCACGAGTGTCGCCAGCCCTGGCCAGTTTCGAGGAGTTGAAACGCAGGAATGTCAAAATACACGGCGTAATTGGAACCTGGGATGTTCTCTCTGTCGAAGCTATTGCGTTCCGCGACCGATGTTCCGCGCAGGGCATCGAAGGGGAGTGGTTGGAGTGGGAGGGCCAAATGCACTGCTTCCCTCTTGTATTTCCATACGGTTTCAAGGAGAGCACCGAATCAGTGGACTGGATAGTTCGCACCTTGGGTCAATAGCCATGGTCAACACTCTATACCACTGACAAAACGACATCGGTGAATATTTCCCACAAGGCGACCCTTTCAGCGATGATGTTGGCAGAAATTGGCTGAAGCTGCCAACTCCAAACTTGTTTCTTCTACCTACCTACATAACATGTAACCAGCTTACTTTCTACCTAAAAGCTCAACAATTTCACCCTTCTGACAAGCACTGGCAACATCCAGCGAGCTTCTCCCTCGAGCATCTTCCCTCAATGGATCAAGACCCTTCTGCACCAATGCCTCAAAGAGCCGCTTATCATGAGTACGAGTTGAACTGGCACTTCTGCTGACCACGTGAAGCATCGACTCCCCATCATAGTTGACGGCAAACATGTCTGCCCCGCCGTCGGCGGGGAAGAGTTTCTCGTAAAACGCGACGTGGCAGCACGCGACCTTTTCCTCTTCCTTGTATTGGCCGTTGTGTCTCATCCCTGAAAGCATAAACAGGTGCATCGGGGTATTGCCAGAACAATCCACACAGTTAATGGAACCACCCTCAGCCAGGAACCTCTCCCACAATGCCAGGCACTTGCCAAAGTACTCCTGCGGCAGATCTATATTGAGCACACTGGAGTTGCCTGGCGAACGAGATGTCATGAACCATTGCGTGGCAATGTAATGCAGAGCCGTGAGGCCGTTTGGATCAGCCTCCAGTAGATCCGCCCCCAGAGACAACAGGAGCTCACAGATGTCGGGACGTAAGATCCGGAGCGCGTAATGGAAGGGGCTGAACCCTGCCTTATCCTTTTGCAAGAGCGTAGGAGCCACCTCCTTACGTTGTATAAACTCGACGAGCACGTCATCCGGCATCCCCGGGTTGTCAAGTAGATGATGAAGAGCAGTCTTGCCCTCGTCATCTACCAAAGTCGCGTCCGCCTTGAGGTCCAAGATCCGAAGGGGAGGACCTGTGGCTTTGGGAGTCCAGTGCTTGTAGAAATACCCGGGTAGGACGTGACCACACGCGCAAGATGCCATCAAAATGGTCCTGCCACGCTGATCGCGGCGGTTGAAGTCGATCCGGGCCACGCATGGGTCTTGGAGGAGCGTGTCCGAGACTTCATATTCGGGAAACTCGAATAAAAAGTGGATCAGGGTTTCTTGGTCGTTGAGAGGAAGATAGAGACTGGCCCCTCGCCTTACCAGGGAGCGGAGCAAGGGAACAGATTCAGGAATGTGGCTGTTCAGCTCCTCCGCGAAGGCTGTAGCCAAGACAGCGTACACTGCTCTGGGCTCGGAGAGGGAGTGGTGTATATCGTCACTTTGACGGCTGGTATCGAGCGTATCAACGCTTACACCATGATCTAGGAGTGTGTCGAACGCGACCAAGTTCTGATCATGGATAGCCTGGAACAAGGGGCTTCTCGCACCCAGCGTGGCATCGGCGCCCCTTCGGAGGAGCTCTGCCATGACATCGGGCGCAGAAGACGCGCGGTGAAGGGCAGTTTCGCCCTGTTTATCAAGAGCATCAGGGTTGGCCCCGTGATCGAGGAGGATACGCACAGCGTCCAGTTTCCAAAAGCCCGAGATATCTCGATCACCGTACTGCATCCCGCGTGCGGCTATGTGAAGAGGGCTCTGGCCGTTCTCGTCGACCGCGTTGGCATCCGCACCGTTGGCAAGGAGGTATCTCATCGCCTCCACCTTCCACCACTGATTCGCCGAGGCAAGCATGTGGAGAGCAGTGCCTCCAGGCTGTATCTTGGCGTCTCTCCTGTAGCTGTCTTCAAGAACAGCCTTCGCCGCATTGACATCCACATGCAGCTTCTCCACGAGAAATCTCACGGTCAGCATATTAGGCTTCGGCTCCTCGCATGCCATCTGAAGCGCGGTCAATTCGGCCTTGGAGTATTTGTATTTAGATTCTCGCTTGCCCTTCTCGAAGCTGTCTCTGACTGTATCATACGAGCTGTAATGAACCACCAACCGAGAGACTGCTTCCAAAACTCGAACGTCACCGAGCTGGATGAGGTCCTCGAGGGTATCGTAATTCGATGTGGCAGTGGTATCTGCTTCAAAGGCCTCATTGACAATATGGGCAATATCATCGCGTGGAAGCAGGCGCAAGTACAACTCCGGGTGCAGTATTACCTCAGACATGAACTGCGTATTTCCGCCCAGACAAGATCTTGGCTTCATCAAGGCCATCTGAGCTCTCATGCGTTGTCGAATCTCCGACACACATTTAGAATATGACGAATCGTCTTCAAGGCCCCTGGTCGCTCTCATGAACAAGTCCTCATCCGAGAAGAAAGGCTCAACGAATTCCCAGCAGCCCAAGTCGAGGGCCTCATCCAGGGCCGTGCAGTCACATCCATCTCTTACAGCAGCAACGTCCGAGCCGGCATCCAGAAGCATGTGCGTAATACTTGCAACGCCAGGAAAGTAGGTCCGTCGTATTCTTTGCGTTATTGGGCCTCCATAGCTATTCTTATACCAGATCTCGCGAGAATCTTTTTGCCGTGAGCCAGGGCGGAACCGGTCTTCCCGAGGAGCCAACAAAGTCTCATAGCCTCGGCCACCAGCGTCCCAGATGGCTCGCTCCTCTTTGAAATTAGCACAAGTATGTAAAGGCGTCCGACCGTCTGTGTCAGTGGCGTTCACATTGGCACCATGCTGGAGGAGAAAGGCTACAGACTCGGCTTCTCCTGAGCTGCAAGCGTAGTGCAGCGGGGTTCTGCCGAGACTATCCTCTTGCTCCAGGCCGTCGGTGCCAAACTGGTCGAGGATCTGACCGACAATGCCGGGCATCCGCGCACAGCTTGCAAGATGTAGGATGTTTTGCCCGCCCTGCGTCAGAAACGTTGGGTCTGCACCGTTGCTCACAAGCTTGGCTAATTCGATTTCTGTTTTCGTGGCCGCAATATGGATCGGGGCAAAGCCATCCTGGTCCCTGACTTCAAAGTTGACCGTATTTTCAAAATTTATGGCATCGATAAAGTGGCAGCGGTTCTTTTCGTAGACTGTTCCTCCACCGGAACACCGCGTCAAGTAATGGTGAAGGATGGTGCGTCCAGATGTGTCGACCGCGTTGACGCTTATTCCAAGACCAATTAGCCACCTCATATAGGTGGCCCATTCCTCTGCAGTGTTGTAGTTGGGCACGATATGATGCAGCAGCGTGTACCCGTTCTTGTTTGTGCTCAGGGGATCGACTCCGTCAGCAATCCTCCTCTCCATCTGCTCTTGTTGGATGCTGCCGCTTTTAGCCAGGATGTGCAAAGCGTTGTTCCCATAGCTGTCAACCACATCAGTCCTGGCCCCGTGTTCTCGGATAGACTGTAATCTTTCCTCATCGCTTAGACATTGGAGATAGAGGGTCCGGCCGTCCTTTGACTCAATGTTGATATCAATGCCATCCGCCAGCAGCAGCTTCATCAAGTAGGTAAACCGTTCACTTTTGTACATAGAAGGCAAGTGGAACCAGCATTTCCTTTTGATAAGGTCATCACTGCATTTCGAGAGCAGCAACGTGAAAACTTCCGGTTCTGCACATGACATTGCTTCTTTGAGTGCACTATTCCCATGCTTATCGGACATATTGGGATCAGCTCCTTGATCAAGCATATACTTGACGATGGTCAGGGTATTTTCGACCCCGGTTACCATGCCAGGCTGGTAAACACAGGACTGGAGGATTGATTTTCCCGAGCTATCCTTCGTGTTCGGGTCAATGCCGTGCTCGATCAGGAGCCGCACAAGGCTGGGGTCTCGACACCTGTCCAAAACAAGATGTAGGATTGAACCCCCGCGCGATTCCTTGGATGCCCCGGTGACATCCGCTCCTACTTCCAACAGAGCCTTGAGAGCGGAGTTGCGAACGTTTGACCTGTAATTGGTTTCACTACTTCCAGCAGCGATGAGCAACGGTGTGTTTCCGGAACCGCTCACTTGCTCTAGGTCTGCCCCAGCATCCAGCAGTAGCCTCAGAATGGCCCGGCAGTCCTTGTCGTTCTTGTCCGTCCAAGACGTAACCAGGCAGTGTAACGGTGCTGTTTCCCTTTCCCTGCTACAGGTACCTCCAACCCTCCACCTCCTTGGCTTGAATGTAGACATCATGGACACATCCGCGCCTCGTTTGATCAGCGCCTCAACGCACTTGACGCTCGTCGCGCGGCACGCAAAATACAAGGCGGTTCCCTCCCTGGACGTAGCGTTAACCGAGACGTCTGTCGTGTCCAGAATAGCCAGCACGGCATCTATGAGGCCGTGGTGACACGAGTCGCATAGAAGCCGTTCCAGAACCTTCCCCTTGCAGAATGGAATCATGGCAATGATCGTCTCGACGTAGCCACCTTTGGTCGCGTAAAGTATGGCGCACTCCCCCTGCGTGATGGACTGGCCGCCCATCATGGGTCCTCTGTGGCTCTCCTTGGTCTTGATTGTATCGGGTTCGACGCCGGACTCAAGCAGGACTGTCACTACCGCAGCGTGATTCCTCCGTGCAGCAGTGTGGATTGGCTTCAAACCGTATGCGTCTTCGGCGTTGGGGTCACATCCTCTCTTGATGAGCAGTGAGACGACGCCTTGGTGGCCGTTGGCAGCTGCCCAGTATAGAGGGGTGCGATTGTGCGCATCCAGGTTTAACACCGAGGCACCGTCCTCGATGATCTTCAGAGAGAATTTAGACAGGCCAGAGTATGCTGCAAGGTGGAGCGCTGTCGGCAAACCATCTGAACTATCTTGGCTCCTGGAGGTGGCTCCCCATTGAAGCCTGAGCCATCTCCTGAAAGCCAGACTTTGAGGTTTGATAAAGTCCAAAATCGCGGCGAAGAATTCCTCGTCATCCTCATCGTAGCTGCTAGCATGACGGTTCCAGTTCGTGACAGCGTATTGGAGGAACGGATAGAGTAGTCGCGCTTCTTGATACTTGAACGGATCTTCATCTGTTATTCGGTCAAAGGGAAATCGAGCTAGATCGCGCTCACCCGGGGCATATGGAATTGCCGGCTTTCGGTAGGTGATGGCCACGCCTGACTCGTCTTCGTTCCCGAGCGAGCCTGACTGGAGGTATCGAAGACAGTTCATAGCCATTGTCTTGTGGGCAGTGAGGGAATCAATGATCGGGAACCGTGTAGACAGTTCACCTACGGAAGCATTCCGGGTGTCACCACGCAAGAATTCAGTGAAGGAATGATGGACAACCTGCAGAGTCTCGTCTTCCAAGATCTCTACCAGCGGCCCGCAGCTCTTGGCGACGAGAGCTTTGTATCCTTTTGGTGGTGCGGAATCTGGAGCTATGCACTCAATGAGGCTGGCTAGCTCATTCAGACGCAGCGGGCGAGATGAATGGGTCACTGCTTGTAGGACAAGAACCTGCGTCCCGATACTGACGCCATGCTCCTCACGCTGCTTGCTCAACATCTTGTCATATGTATCTTCCAACCCAGCGGGAAGCGTCTTTTCGAGTTCTTCAACGCCAATAGCGTGTGATGAAGTTAATGCAGCCTCTACCTGATCCATGGCAAGCTTGGCGTACAGGAATAACCCTTCAGACCGTGAGGCGACCATGTCAATGATCTTGCCCCTCTCGAGGTGCTGTCCGCCGAGCACGCCGTCAAATCTGTGATTTAAATATAGAAGAATGTCGCGATCAACAAGTTTCTTCTGGAGGCTGACGTGAACAATTGAAGAGTCTCGCAGCGCGCTCTGTAGATACTGCTTTGGCCTGCTGGTCATGAGAAGCTTCAGAGATCGAGGGCGGTATGTGGCAAGTCTGTTCAAATTCTCAAGAAATGCCCTATTGTCGGCCGTCATCTCATCGAGCGCATCTACAACGCAGTAGAGCCTTGGGACACATGATATCCCATCGGTGAAGAGCTCCATAAGGTTGCTGTCAGATATGTCTTCCAGGCTGGTGTCGACACGAGCCCAAAGGGCCACCTGGAGTCGGGGGGAGTAAGGCAGAAGCTGGGCCAGCCAGTCCTGCAATAGACCCCGCGGGGAGAAGTTGGCCGCGACAATGTTTCGGAAGAAGAAGAAGAGAACGGGGCAGTCTTCGGTTGTTTTCAAGTGTTGGATGATGGATGACGCCGTGACTGACTTGCCCGCGCCTGGCACGCCGTTGATCCATAGACTGCCATGGTCTGGTGAATCGTGCCATTTACGGTACGCATCCGTCTCGCAAATCCAAAGCCCTGTACCAGGAGCCTGCGATAGCAGGTGGCGGCGGAACTCACCTGAGTCCGCAAGGTAGTCCGTGGGCTGGAGCCAGTCGCGGACCTTAGCCACGTCTTCGGGACTCAGTGCCACCTCCTCATAGTTGATAAACTCATATTCATCTGCAGTGTTCACAGATCCAGGCATTGCGGATACAGAATGAGACCGAAGTTGTAGTGTGATGTGTTGAATATTGACTGTAAGAAACGAAGCATGAGCTCTTGCATGGGCCAGGCTGTTACAATCCAGCTGAGGCGGAGTGCCTAATGCCCGACCCGGTTGAAGATACATGCGGATGGATATTGAAACATCCGACGTATTTAAAGTGGCGCTCGGAAAAGCGCATATTACGTCGATGTCTTTGGATCGGCGGAATGGCAGGAACCGGGAAGTTTGGTATTGCCAAGTCCATAATACAGGATCTATCGTTCTCTGATTCTCAGCATCAGCATAGCCGCAAGCCTCACAACACGGCACTTGTTCTGAGCTACTTCTTCCAGCCAGGACACACTTCTAGTAATCTGGCCCAAGGACTTTTGTCACAGCTCGTTCAAGCCCAACCAAGCTTGGTATGTCACATCGAGCCCCAGTTCACCTTCTGCAAAGATTTGGGGGGTCTCTTTAATAGTAGGAATGAAGCACGTCTCTGGAAGATTCTCAGCTCCTCCTTGACGTATTTAGCTCATGATGATGTTTACTTTGTCATTAATGCTCTGCACGAGTATTCTGGCGACGTTCCCGAGCTCTTTGGCAGGATAGAGGCGTTGATCTCGATCAACGATCGTAACAATTGCAAAGTTCTCTTAAGTAGCCGGCCCTCAGCTCTAGAGAACCGGATCGAAAGCAATTGTGAAATAGTTTACCTCGATTCCCCCGATGAGCGGCGTGCCGTAAATTCGGACATTGGGGATCATGTCCCAGTCGTCCCGGTGGACTTGACGACGTCGCAGACTCTGATGATACCAATGGAGAAATCATAAAGTCGCTCCTCGAGGATCCTCAAGCCTTGGCTCTATGGACCAAGGTAGTGAGTGAAAACCCCATGATCAGGCCCCGATGTGTCTCAACAGCTCTCGAAAGGAATCACAAATTCGGGAACAAACATTTACGGGATGTTATGCAGCATTGGATGAGATCATCACAGGATCACAGATGTCCCTGGCCACCTTTAGTTGATATAGAGTACTTCAATTGCCATATGTAGCTGGCAACTAAAAATGTCGGCATTGTCAGATTCCCTGTTGTTGTTTTATATAACCTCCTCGAAAATAAAAGAAAAAAAATTACTATTAGCTCACTTTATCAATGGCGGCCATCGCCCTAATCAGGATGAAGGTTGGAAAGGCAACTTTTCTTCCCAGCCAGTCGATAAATTAGTTTAAATTGACTATTCAATTTGAGACAGCTTCTCGGTCAGCATTCCTAAATAGGCGGTAGAGCTGCGCTCGGATTGCTAATGGCAATGCACAAATGCGGCGAGATGGTCTGCCTCGCTTTGGCCAAGGCCGGGATTTTTTTACCGAGCACCACAACAGAAATCTATGAGATAAATGCATTGGTAAAGGCGTACCAGGCAGGCGTCGCGCAATAATCGACCGGGAGGAATGAAGACAGGCCAGCCAGAGCGAATCAATCCTACCTGCTTCCGAGAAACGCGGCGTTCACGCTTGTCACGATTCGCCCAGATTGATCCGTTGCAAATACCTGAGCCTGGAGGGTAACCGTGCGTACAGCGTGAATCTTGGCATCCATCCATCTCAGTCAAAAATTGCTCGAAATTATTGCTGACATACATGGATGGAGTGTTCACCCCTGCAAGGTTGCCTAGCGAGCAGCCCATCATCTCCGCTTGGCTCCTCCCACGACCCGGACATAAAACGCTGACGGCCAGTCCCCATTCCTTTTTTGATTATTCTGCTGACCTCGAAGCTCCAACCTGAGAGGCCTCACTGAACCGACACGATGGGCCGACCTTCCCCCGCCACTGGCAATTATCGCGACGATCCCGATGCCGTGTCCTTGCGAACGGAGCCTGGCGATGCCTACGTGGACGATGTCCCTGAGATTGCAACGTCTCCACCAGCCTACGGCGAGGCCACTGGCGAGGGTGACGCGCTGATCGACGGGTTCGATGACAGCGCTGATCCGGGAGGTCTTGTCCTCAAGAATGGCACCACCCCGGCCGAAACTCACCAAGAGGGCACCTCGTCTCATATCTTTGCCAAGCGCACCCGCATCACCAACGAGGTCAATGCCCTGCAAGACGATCGCTCTGATGGCGACCCGGACTTCCTGGAGAGGTGGGTCAGGCACATGGCAAGCAAAGCGCCCTCGCCGTACATCCACATCACGGGCAATCACCGCGAGACAAAGCGTGACATGAATGGCAAGAGCAAGACCGAGACGGTGGAGGACTTCCGCATCCTCGTCAGCCTGCAGAACTACCTCTGGCCAAACTTCAACCCTCGCGGAGAACAGGTGATGAGCTTTGACACGGTGGACAACGGCGAGAGTACCTTCCGCGGCACCGTCTTCAAGGGGCGGGCTCCCGGGTCAAAGGGCAATATTGAGGTCGGAACTGATAAGCCCGGGCTGGGGGAGTGGTGCCACCGGTACTGCGCCAAGGCCAAGAGCACAAGATGGTGAGACCCGAGGCTGAGCCCCCCTTCATCAAGCATGATACTAACATCATCACCAGTTTCCGCCTTACCCGCACAGTCACCGGCTTGGATGAGCAGCTCTTCCGATCCCGACTCGAAGGTCTGATCCGTGGTACCAACTACAAGGGCAAGCTCTCCA
The DNA here is from genome assembly GCA_902141235.2 of Clonostachys solani. NCBI lineage: Eukaryota > Fungi > Ascomycota > Sordariomycetes > Hypocreales > Bionectriaceae > Clonostachys > Clonostachys solani. The sequence goes on along the minus strand of CABFOC020000018.1, from coordinate 1,036,860 downwards.
TTGAGTTCCCCGTGGCCGATCGGGCGGTTGATATCTACTCCACCACCTGGATGAACAACTGGCGTACCACGAACTGGATCCGATGGATCTTCTACCTCACCTTCCTGTGGATCTTCTCGTGGCCCATCCTATACTTCACAACGAAGAAATACTACGTCGTGCGTGCAGAGTGGCCATTCGCCAAGGTTAACCCTCAGGGTCGCAAGACCTACACCACCGTCAGCGAGGAACAATGGATCGAGAATTTTGGCACCGCGGTCCAGCAGCTGTGCTTGGACCGGTACCAGGGCCTGACTGGCGATGACCATTTGAAGCAGATCCTCGCGAGGCCTGCGACACAGTCGTCTGTCGCTGGGGACTTCCGGAATGCGCGAGCAGCGCTGAACGTGGCAACGAGTGCCGCCAGCGCTCTCCGTGGAGGGCCTGTCAATGCCATCAGCCAGGTTTCCAACATCATGCGCCTCTCGAGCGGGACAAACGACCAGGTTGGATGGGGGTTTGACACATGAGGGGGCATCTGCACTGGGTAGGGATATTGGATTGCCTCTTGTGGGCTAAGGATTTTTACAGGGTTTTGTGTCTTTAGTGTACCCGTTGTGTGTATTAAACGTCGTGCAGGTATGGTTCAGGATCTGGTTCTATCGCAATCTGTTGAGGGATGATTTTACTGTTACTTCGTTGGATTTGGTAGCAGAAGATCTTGTTTTCTCGCCCATGTCATTTTTAATCACGTACTTATACACCACCTCTTAAAAAAAACGAAATATTTCTTTTATTCTTACTTCTTGACTAAAACTCATTCCCTCGGTTTTTTTGGTCTCGATTAGATACCCTTTTTGATACTGTGGCTCCAAAAATCATTGTAATTCACTCCTCCTTTCTCCCACGCTGAGAGTCTAGGGTAGCGCAAAATTGACGTTGCCAATATTGGCTGGCTTGGTTTTTCGGAACTCTCGCCCGGAACTCCCTTCCGAGATTAAACCTTTCTTCAATTGTTTCAAATGAATGCTCATGTGAACCATCGTTGGTAGTGTTGTTGTTCCTCAACCGATGAGAATGTTAAGTAAGATAATTGGCGAGCTTTGAAGTCGACCAGCATCTCCCGTATGCTGTCATTGCCGGAACTTCCAATCAGCCGAACAAGAAAACTGCGTCTTGCGTTTCTGGCCGTTGAATGCTTCAGAAGTAATTCCAAGAGTGCTGTGTCCCCGTCCTCAGCTACCAAAACCCCGTATTCTAGTGCCGATATAAAATCAGAATGGGGCGAGGGTAAACGCTCGAGGGTGGCTCCGAATTCGAGTGCAGACACGATGACTTCCTCCGCCTTATCGAGATTCTTCGTCACTAGAGGTCGATGACGGGGCTTACCAAACAGAAGGCAAAAGAGTCCTACCAAGAACGTAGTTCGGGTTCTGTAATGATCCCTTTGCCACCAATCGATCACGGTCGAGTTTAACTTGGCGCCTCCCTGAAGGAATACCTTCATACAAGCGGCGTTCAGTGTAGATGCAGCGACAAACACCGGTGTTGTCTCTAAACGCAAGGATGAAAAACAACATGGGGTGTCAACGTCAACGCCCGCATCTACGACTCTCTGGACAAGTTCAGTTTGTGAACTCGGTCTCATTTTTGGTAGCGTCGCAAAGACATGATGCATATCATGAAAATCTGACGAGGCCACCCAACCCGCCGGATCGCATCCTTCAGCTACAAGCATCGAAACAATGTCGAACTTCTTGCGTTTGAGGGCGAGGTTTAATGGTGTACGACCACCGCTGCATGTTTGATCAAGAGGGACTTTCATATCAATCAACAGCTTGACAATGTGTAATCTGCCAGAGCGATGACTACTGCATGCATAGTGAAGGGATGTCTGGCCAATGCGATCAGTGTGCGTCGCTGACACGCCCGGTTGTTGTAACATCATGCGAACGACTTCGGGATGGCCGTTGGCGCATGCGAGGTGAAGCGCCGTTTGCCTTTTCTTGTTCTCGACTGCGGGGTTGACCCGAGGTTGACGAAGGAGAAGCTTGATGATCGAAATATTACGCTCCCATGACTCCGCCGCGAGATGTAAAGCAGTATCACCCTTCCAGTCAGCCGCTGCAACATCGGCGCCACGATGTATGAGGTCAGTCGCCAGCGAAACGTCGTTTTCTGAAACCGCAAAATGCAAATTATTCCAAAGCGACACCGAATCGGGATAGGAAAGAAGTCGGTTTACGAGATTCTTGCGCCCTTGAGAGGAAAGGGCATAGATCGCAGAAACGCCTTCGGCCACCAGGAAGGCGCCGTTGGTTACGAGAAGTTCAACCAGCTCGAACGCCGATTTGTTGTTGAAGGGCTGATTAGCTCCTTCGAGGGGATGCCATGGGGTTTCGATTCCAAAGAGGCAAAGATGAAGTGGATAGAGAGGTGCGACGCCAAACGGCCTGCTGTTGCGGTAGAAATTCAGGGCAGGCGCGTGGACGTCGACGTTTTTTTCTAGAAGGTATTGCACAATCTTCACATGCTGGCGCCCGACGGCTAGGTGCAGCAAGGAGAAGGACCAGGGATAAGTAGGCGGACGCCATGGCGATTCTGGATCAAGGGGCAATGTCCCCCACGGTGGACAGTAGGCCGTCTCTTTGTGTACTTCAACTTGCATATCTAGGTTTGCTCCATGGGCCACGGCGCGCTTGACCGTGTCGAGGTTGCCAACATCTACCGCCCATAGGAGGCATGACTCTGTGACTTGATCATTCTTGAGATTGCGCTTGTAGAGTTTACCGTTTAGCGTTTCGTACAGCCAGCGGCATGTACGGGCGAGCGAAGCGTGGTTTCTTGCGTAGGTCGCGGGGTGGGCTTTTTCGGATGAGGGAGAGACGCCCCAGGTGCTCATCTCGGCGATGCGGAGGAGAATCTCCATCGGGAGAGTGTCGAGGTTTGGAGCCATCGTGGCGTCCTTGTGTTGGTTTTCGGCAGGGCACAAGGGTAGGAGTGAATGTGGAGAGGAGGCAAGATGCGCGAGGTTGATGAGGAGTTTGGAGAGAGTGAGGAAGCGTTGTGGAGGAATGGATTTAGTTAGTGAATGGAAGAGTTGTTGGAACGTTGATAAATAAGGCACCAACTGTGAGTGAAGTGAGATCAAGGTGAGAAAGTTGTGAGAGATGCTGCGGCCACCGGAACAAAGGATTCCCCGCCTCCACATCGAGGCAATACAATGCCTGTGCCTAACTTTGATATGGGCTATCAAGAGTGTTTCGGATCTTAGGGTTGAGGCCAAAACTAACTGGAAAGTTTTTACCGCGGGAAGTCATGCTGAATTTAACCAACATAAGAAGAGGTTGGCAATTTTAGACGCTCGCAGATATTAATAAAGCTTCTAGACACAGCCTGCTCTATGATCTGCTCCAAACTAATGATATGGAAATTACCAGAGCTAGAATTCTCAGGCATCGCTCTTGACGATCTAACACCCCCATCTGAATAAGAGTGACTGGCCCCCCAGCGATATGGCGTGCAACCAAGTCAACGCGCGGTCGTTGTTTGCCCGTTATAATATGGTGAAGGCGGGACACTTTCTGTTCGTTTCTTACTGAAGTCACTGTAGATGTCTTGCAATGCGTCCCTGATGAATGTAGAGTTTTGAGCCACACGTCCCGTTTGGAATATGCGGCGCGTTGGAGCTGTGAAGAGAACAGAGGGTCAACAACTTAATACAGAGCGACCTGCCTTATTCGGCGCACTTCTATGACAAGAAAACGCGACAAAAGGTTTGTGCGTCTAAATGATTTGATATGACACCAACAACTGGAAAGTGTGCCCTGTCAAGATCGTGGATCTGAGCACGTCATGAATTACACTTCTCATCTATCCGGCGGGTCCCTCAGTACGCTGGGGCACCCGAACAGTGATTCTTAATAATATAATGGCGTGGGGCTTGACCATCGATGGCGAATGTGTATTCTGGCTGAACGGCAAGGCTGGTACTGGTAAGTTGACCATATTGCGGATTGTATCTCAGCAGTTGGCAAGCAAGGGTGTGCTCAGGGCCAAATTTTTCTTCAATCGAGGAGAAGGGGATCGCGGGCGACCAAACTATCTCTTCCCAACCCTGGTCACTCAGCTGGCTGGCATATTGGAACATAAGGACTGTCCGACCTGAATCTTGCACATGGCCCTTCCGCTGGGCCAATTCAGAGCTTCGTTGCGTCGCCTGACTGCAGCATGTTAGCGTTTCTTTACCATAGACCTACCGAGATGGGAGTTTGGGGATCGATTAGTGACAATTGTCTCAACATAATGAGGTTGCCTGGCGGGGAGCTTTCGATGGCCATTTCCCATGAAAAGACGAGGCTGGCGAGATAACCATTCGACAGGACAAGAAAACGTCTGGATTTGGGACATTGCGACCGGTACCCTCGTTACAGCAGAAATTGGGACGCGTCACCACATGCCCCATTCGCTTTGTTTAGGCCCCTCGTAACAAAGAAGTATTGTATTATCTTGGGACACTGTGTTGCCTTTTCGTGTTCTCTTATAGCCGAGTCTGGCGCCCTAACACACGAGCACCCAGCTGTAAGTATACTGGTCGATCGACATGCTACACGTGGGATGAAAGACTTTGTGCTTTGACAGTAGAATAAACTCTCATAACGGCTTGTATCGTTAGGTTGAAATGAAAGATATGGGGCAGAGGATTGCCCATTTAGCGGGATAATATTGCTGATGCTTATTTCAGTATCTTGGAAACGAAATGGTAGAGACATACGCCAAGACGAAAGCTCTAAGAAATGGAAGTTGGATTGCGAGACGGGCATGTCTTTCACGATGAAAATTCTTGTGCTGGCTTGTCGTTAAGGCGGTGCGCAAAGGAGATCATCATAATCTCGTGCAAGCTTTCGGAAGATCCCGAGTCAAAGACTCCAAGCAAGCGAATTTATTTCGAAACAGCCATCGATTAAATAAGCGAAATTCGTTCTCTAGGGGGGATCTATCTTCTCAGTGCCGTCGACTCGCCACGGGCTTCTTTTGCGATAGCCAACTTCCTCGTTGCAAGGCCAGCCTCATTTGGGCATCGGGGCAGACAGACGTCTCAGTTGTTTAATTACGACCGCGCGATTATAGAGAACCCTATTATAATAGCGGCACCCATGGCCAATTCCAGAGCCGTCCTCCGATCAAGAGTCCAGACTTGAGCTTCTTGCTCCTTCTGAAGAAATGAACAACGTTTATCAAGCGACTAGTGCTACTAGCGACTTTCTAGAGTGGGAATTCGTAACCAAGACCAGGGACGGGCAAGGCACGTCAGACGGGTCCGTCGCGCGCTGCTCTCGGGAGGCAAGGAACTCTCCCTGGCCGAGATCAAGACCAGCTCGCATGGTTCAGGGGGTTTCCTCTGACGCCGCTATTGTCTGCGGCTGTCGAGGAGTGACACACTTGATAGTGCTAATACAAACGGGGCAAAACGGACCAGGGTCTGGGTCTTGGAAGATTCTACGCGAGCAGCGCTAAGACCCGAACTGACCAAGTCGTTGGCTGTCTTATCTACACCACTTTGCGGCTGCGGGAGCCTGATTCGTGTGTGAGAAGTGATCACGCCACACCACGTTGGCGTGAAATTTGATTCTGATAATGGATGGGGACGTTTTCTATCACAAGGAACAACTTTAAATGGATGAGAAAAAGCAATATGTGACAGGGAAAAGAACAAACACACCTGTGTAACCGGGTGTTTCGCGTGCATTCCTGGATGTCGGGCGCAAGGGCCCCACTAGTCATGGAACCAAATCCTTTAGCTGAATAGAGGCATCGTCCCAGCAGTAGGGCACGCCTCCGTTATCTGTGATTGGCAGCCACCCACAGTGGTGATGCGTAGTAATTTGATCTACAGCTGTGCCCCTCGAATCTAGTGTCTCCACGAGTCAGCCAAGTCCAGGACCAGGAGCCCTTCTAACATCCAATAGTTGCACGCCAGAAAGCCAAGCGGCGGCCCATTCCCCGGATTTCTGGTATCTTGGGACCTCGCACTAGGAGGGCCCAGAGCAGGGTCAGGCCCCCCGTGAGTTCCGGGCCCTGGCTTCCTCTTATCTTTCGTTGGGTTTGTTGCTCTTGTGCCTGTTGACTGCCATGTGCGTACTTGAAAGTGACCAGTTCAAATTGGGGGCTGATCCTCGCTCTCCTTCATTTAGCCCGTCTCTCTTTCTCTCCCTTTGGCTCTCCAAAGTGTGCACGTCTTCTCGCATGTGTGTCTGTGTCGCCCAATAGGTCGATTGTGACCAGAAAATCCGCCAGTGCCTATCCCTGAAGGCCTGTGCGCCTGGTATATCTCTGCTAACATGGCGGGACTTCAAGTCAACGTGTTTGTTGGCTTCGGTGTCGTCTGGGCCCTCGCCTTTCTCTCTATGATTGGGCGTGTTGTCGCCCGACGCATGACCAAGGTGACCTGGTGGCATGAAGATTACTTCTGCCTCGCTGCATTTGTATGTTTTCGTCGTGCCTTGATAATGCTAATTATCCTTCAAGCTAACGCGGCATCTCAGGTATTCGGCAGCGTATACAACGGCCTTTGCCTTTACTGTAATTCCCGACCGATATCCCATGCAATGGCACCCGACTAATATATTTGCTTACAGGGGCGACGGACTGGTCTCTTGGTCTGATAATTCCCGATACGGTCGATCCCGCTGTCAAAGAGCACACCCTGGAGGTCTCTAGAAAGCTCGCCTTCTTCTGCTCCTTGACCTACGCCTATTCCATCGGCGCCTCGAAGCTTGCCATCCTATCCCTCTACTGGCGTCTCTTCAAACTGTCTTCTATCCGAATCCCCATTCTGGTGCTATACGTGATTGTCGTGGCGTGGATGATCTTGCGAACGTTCATTGTGGTGTTCCGTTGCTCGCCCGTGCAGGCATATTGGGATCTCAACATCCCCGGTGGTCATTGCCCCATCCAAGACGGGGCCTTCTTCTTCGGAACGATGCTCCCTCACTTTCTCATGGATGTCGTGATTCTCATTTTGCCTGTTGTTGAGGTCTTCAAGCTCCGTCTGCGCCTGGCCCAAAAGATTGGCATTTCTGCCTTATTCCTGATTGGTATTATGTGAGTGGTGATGTTCTCGGATTGAAATGATGTCAACTAATGATGCTCGCGTGACAGTGTGTGTACTGCATCCGTGAACTGCTTGGTTGAATCCATTCGCACCGACCCGAAAACGACACAAATGCCCTATGATTACGCCCTGAACTACACGTGGGGTGCTGTCGAAGTGAACATGGCTGTTGTTTCCTGTACGCAGCCACCTTTTCCACCTTGACTTATGTATCTCCCGTTGGTGTGACTAACATTGTGCAGCATGTTTCCCTCTGCTGCGCCCCGTCTTCCGCGTGCTTGTTGGCTCCAGGGTCCTCAGCTCGTACACTGAAGGGACTCACGGCGTGAGCTACGGCGCCCACACATACAGCCGCCATACCGGCGTGGAATTGAACAACATGACCGCAAGATCGAAGCGAAGAAAGGACATGGAGCTCTCAAGTTCAATGCGCCGCTTGGCTGATGACGAAAAGGATATCCTTGGTGATCCTGCCTTGGTCAAGTCACCGGACCGCATCCTCACCACTGTGACGCCGTATCATGCGAATGAGTGGTCTGACAGTAACGATAACGGGATTCACGTACAGAACGACGTGGTGATTGAAGTGCATAAGCTCGAACAGTCGAAATCCTTCAACAGTGACTATAATTCCCAGGATTCAAGCAAGTTTCGCTAGGGCTCGGGTTTAGGACTCGTTTTCTTTTCTCTTATATATATCTACTATTTGTACTATCTACAGGGTGACGGGTCAATGGATACCCAACAATAAAGCACGTGGGGATAGCAGCCCCTTCGGTTAAATAATGCTTGGACACAGAGCTGTTTGTTCTGGGAGCAACGATAGAATACATGTTGTGTAATTAAATGATTGATGCCCGCAAAGGCCTATTTACTCCTCATGGTCTTGGTCAACGTGCGAAATTAGTAATGAATTTTGTAGAGGTTCTTAGATGTCCTGACAGTTGTCTGAGTCAAAATATGGTGTGGGCCTGGTGATTACGACGTGATCCCACGGGCTGAATCCAGAAATGGATCTGTGAGGGGAATGAAATGAGCGGGTCGACACAGACGACAACCTGATTTCTGCTCGCTCGTCAGCCAGACAACATCACTGGCGCGATGTCGGCCTACGTGCAAGGAAATGGCTCTCCTCTGCCTGCCTCGCATCCGGCGACAAGTTTCCAGCCGGAGCAGCCGAGAGAGGACGAATATGCACCGCCTCCCGGTCCTCCTCCCGGCTGGACCTCAGCATCTCAGCCAGCTGCATCTCACACCCAGCCGTCGCCGTCGCCGCCTAGTAGCGACCTCCCAGAAGTGGTATCAGGTCCTCAGTCTCCGATGAGTCTCCCTGAGGTAGTATCGGCCGCTCCGCCTCCAAGCAACCTCCCGGAAGCAGTACCAGTCCATCTACCTTCAAGCAGCCTCCCCGAAGTGGTTCCGCTCATTCATCCTTCAAGCGACCTCCCAGAAGTTGTTCCACCCCCTCAGCCGTCAAGAAATCTCCCTCAAGTGGTGCCGCCGGCTCTGCCCCCAAGGCAAAGCCAGCAACGGTACTCAGCCGTATTTACACAGCCCTCCCAACCCGCGGATGCTCCTCGAGCGCGTCCAGTGTCTATGCAGATTCCTCGAAAACCAACTACCCAGCCTCCATCACCTGTCTCACCACCAACGGCTCCACCGGCTAACAAAGCCGTAACATCATGTATCGACTACATGGCCTCATTCCCCACGACATGGTATTGGCACCCTGAGGCTCCCGCCTTCTTCATTTGCTCTCGTTGCTATCTCGACCACCTCCAATGGAACCCGGCTGGATCAGCCCTCCAATCTGCTTACTTCACAGATGGGATACCACGGATATGTTTGTGTAGTTTGCCTCGCATGAAGACACGGCTTCTCCCTCAAGCAGTCGCTGCTGGATCGCTTCACCCTGCCCTCGAGTACATGCGGTTCCGCCCAACCATCCAGCAATGCAAGGGTGTAGATGGAATCAAAGGCGGGCAAGGCCATCGCTGGTACAAGGCCGAGGGAGACTCGATTCCCGGCTTTTTTGCCTGCCAAGCCTGTTTTGAAGATCACGTCTTTCCCACGTACTTCGCCAGGAAGTTCGAACAAGTACCTGAGGGACGCCAGGGTCCTAACGACATATGGGCATGTGATATTGCGTCGCGATATGTTCTGAAGCATCTGGAGCTCAAGTCCAAGACCAATAATTGGCCCGGGTTCGTCACCGAGGCTAGGGCGCGGCTTTCAATCTCCAGATGTCCGGGTCCCAACCCGGTCCCAACCTCTGGTCTCTCATGGTTCATGCCCAAGGAGATTCGCGGGCTCGCGGCGTGTCCTGCTTGTTTCTGTGACCAAGTGCTCTGGACCGACGAAGATGCCAAGTGGCGCGAGGTTACGGAATGGAAAGCCGACCGGCGCCAGAAGGTGACATGCTGCTTTGCCCAGCTGAATTTGAAGCTCTGTGTTGAGAGAGCCCACGACCTGGAAGACTACTCTGGGTTTTGGGCCGCCGCAAAGAGGCTGTCGCATGTCCCTATTTGCAGCCCGCAAGGTATCAAGAACGGCCAATGGTACACATTGCGTTCAGATCCGGCCGACTTCAGGATGTGTAAGGCGTGCCATATCACCATCGCAGAGTCTTTACAGGTCTCCCAGCATTTTGTCCCTAAGATTGGTCTTCCAAAAACTGAGCAACTATTGTGTTCCTTCAATCCAGCGCATGGTCGGATGCCACAGTTTTTATCCAGACTTATTGAAGTTTACATGAAGGCTGATCCGTCGCCGCTTAGTTCCTATGCATCTGTCTGGGCCAAGATCCCCCTCTGTCCTAGGGATCAGGATAAGCCAGGGATGCACTGGTACGGATGGCCTGGATGCACGATCTGCCAAGAATGTTATCTCAACTTCACCTCTAAATACCCTAATATGTGCCAGGTGATGGACTACCAAGATATATTCATACCTCAAGCCACGCTTTGTGAAATGTATAGCCCGCGGATGAGAGATTTATTCAAACAAGTGGCCGCCGCAGGGCCTTCTGGCCTGCCCGCCCTCTTCCACGCTGTTGCGCAACGACGAATCGTGTATGCCCAAACGGTGCCTCAAATACGTAACACCATAGCGCATCAGAAAAGCCTTCTTGGACAGCAGGACATGCTCAACACCCAGAGCACCTTCCACATGGTTAAGGGCCACATGGACCAAATATCATATGGAACGCCTTACACGTACAGCGCGGCTGGTGTTGGATCTGGTTTTGCGAACATGGACTTGCTCCAATCCGCGCAGCTAAGGCAAGAAACATTTGGGATGGTAGCAGGGGCCCAGAATGCATCTTTAGAGGTGGCGGCGCTCGAGAAGCAGTGGAGGGCAGTGGAGTAGGATACGTGAAGTAGGCCTAGAGCGTTAGAAGCAAGCCAAGCACAAACCATTATAGATATGTTCATGTTTAGACCTTGCTTGTTTTTCTTTCACTCATTATTGCATTGAATGGACATCTGAAACTTTCACCTACGAGAACTGTGAACACGGGAGGGTCTCTTTCCCCAAAGCAGATGGCAAACACGCTCGTTCTATGCCATCGTCCATAGCAGGAGCACCATCATTGCATGTTCTGAACTCTAATGGATCAGGTATTCATCTTGGCGGCAGTGGGTTTTACTTTCACTTTAGCGAGAACAGTTCTGTGTTTGGACGTAAATAGGCTTGATATCAAGAGACATTTATCATCTATCCTATTCAAACTTTATTTGGGTTGCGGTTTAATCCTTCTTCGGCCGCCTTGATTTGCAACGCAAGATACTTGGAGTAGATGCGGCAAATCGCAAGGTTCCCGCCCATATACCAGAAATTAGGATGGCCACTGGGTCGCCACATCTAAACATAAAATCATTAGCATAGGTCAGGATGATCTGGTGTTTAGGACGAGTACTCACGGCATTCAGTTCACCCTCCTCATCAAGATCCCACACATCCTTCAGCCGGGATGCAACCTTGTCACCCATAATCTTCTGTGCCGTGGTCTTCATGTTGTCGAAACCAGTGGCCAAGACTACGATGTCAGCCTTGAGCTCAGTGCCATCCTTGAGAACAAGCGCATCAGGAGTGAATCCAGTGATTCCTCCAGGGCTTTGGTGAACCTTGATCTTGCCGTCGATGATAAGCTTGCTGCATCCAACATCAATGTAGTATCCACCACCGCGTGTGTAGTAGAGTCGCGCAATCCCGGAACCATCGATGGCGTAGTCAAGCTTAAACCCGGCACGCTCAAGACCCTCGATGGTTTCTTTGTCGGCCGCGGAGATGCGTTTTGTCCCTTCTTTGTTGAGGGCGAATTGGACGGGGAAGGGCAAGCTCTCGCCGACAACATCACACTCGTCCGTTGGTGGTCTGGAAACAGCAAACATCAATAAACGAATGAAGGAACACAATCAAAACAATGGTTGACTTACCCGTTATCCTCGTGCATTCCCTCGTGGAGCAAGAACACACCCTTGTCCAAGGACAAAACATATGTTCCTCTTCGCTGAAGCATGGTCACCTCGGCGCCAGCGTAGTGAAAATCCTCGGCAATATCGTGGCCACTGTTGCCAGTTCCAACAACGATAACCTTCTTGCCCTTGAATTTAGACTCTGACGCCTCATCATGCTGACTGCCATGATATACCTGGCCTTTGAACTCTGCTTGCCCTGGGAAGGAAGGGACTAATGGTTCTCCAGCGTGGCCAGTGCAAAGAATGACATGCTTTGGCTGAAGTGTTCGTTGGTTACCATCCCGGATGATATCCACGCTCCACTGCGCCTTGTCATCATCAAAGCTGGAGTTAGTCAATGTCGTCTTAGTCCAGACATTGAGTTCCATCAAAGAAACATAGGCCTCAAACCAATCGCCCAGCTTATCTTTAGGTGTGAATTGCGGCCAGTTCTTGGGAAATGGGAGGTAGGCCATGTGTGTGAACTCTGCTGGATCGTGTGTGACGAGGGTCTGTTAAGTGTTAGCATCGCTTTCAATCTCATTCTTGTTCCTGGTTGAATATAGACTCACCCTGTATCTGTTTCTCCAATTGTCACCGACCCGGTCGTTTTTGTCGATAATCAGAACCGAGAGTCCCAGTGATTGAAGACGAGCGGCAACGTTCAGACCAGATTGACCTAGTTGAAAATATTAATCACTCCCCTTTCTCTCGATTCCGCAAGGTTTGAAGAGGTCGAAGAACTCACCAGCTCCAACAACAAGCACTTGGGGATCCTCGTCAAGGAAATCAACCTGCCGCTTCCGGCGCTCGCTCCATGTCCCCTTCGACAGGCCCCCTGGCATGGAATCAATTGTTCCATACCAACGCTTCTCCACCAATGGCTCATCATGGGCTTTCAGTGTTTGCAGGGCAGTGTACACAGCAAAAGCCTTCCAGACTCCAGGGCGCTCCTGAGTCAGTCGCAAGACACCCGACCCAGTGCCGATTGGAGACTCAAAATGAAATAGCGAAGAGATCCACGCCAACCCGGTCTTTTCATTGACTATTTCAAGTCGCGGCTGGAACTTCCCAGTCTCGTGCAGACGAAAGCTTGATAGGGGTCCTGATTCCTTGTTTTGGGACAAGAAGTTCTGGATGGCTTCACGCCCGTGAATGGTGCGGAAGTCCCATTGCAACGCGATAATATCGCGCCACCAGGAATCTTCATTGAAGAGGTCTCCAAGATTAGAGAAATCTCCGGATGAAAAGGCAGCTTCCAGGTTACTGAGCCATTGTTGTGCCACTCTCCATGCATTGGGCACGGACGTGACCGGGGCGGTCTCTGGGAGGTCGATGATATGATCGTACCTCTTGGGCGGGGCGTCCTCTCTCAATGCAATTGGGGACATTTTGGGCTTCAATGTTCCAAGATCGAATAAATGCTACGGAGAGCTTTTGTGCAGAACAACGGCCACACGTTGATTCGAGCGAGGTAAGACTAATGATGCTGGAATGATCGTTCACTTCGGAGAACTGGTCGCAATATTTAAAAATTTCAGAAGCACAGAGGAGTATCCTTCAGAGCATCTCTTGTCTCCATCAATAGATCATCGCTGAAAAGCAAATATGTGCTGACGTGGAACGTTCGATGCGCTGAATAGCAGGACATGTGATGCTTGGCGGGACCCTGCCGACCAGTCGGACACCATGACCGTCAGTATGTCCGCACCTCAGCATACTGCGGAGTAACCCCATCGAAAGTAGCTTGGGGAAGTCACAAGACAGAGATCGACTAATCTTTTCCGTGAGCTGTCTTTGATGCCAAACAGCCGTGGGATCGGTGCCCAAGTGTGGGGGGCAAGCTAAGCTCCGAGAACGGAGTTTCGTCCGGGGATGGAGATGAGACCGAGCGGCGATGTGCCGAGCGCCAACTCCTCACCCTTTCCCTTATATTAGATAGTGGAGAAAAGCTGGAGATCTAACAGGAGGTTGATATCGAATGAGAATGAAGTATGCATTCTGTTGAGATAGCTCTGAAGCTGTATGTCGGATACTCTCCCGCCTAGCGATCTGGGGAACACACCAAGCACGAAAGGGGAAGGGTATTAGCTGGCACAGCCATACCAAGAGCCAAGATGTCCGCGGCAATCACTCCATAACCCTACTTCCTGTGTGAAATCCCAGTTGTAAATGGATTTTTCAAAATATCAATATTGAATTCGGAACATATTGCAAGTGATCTGTCCCCAGGCGATACATGTACTTGATTTCACCTACTGGCGAGAAGGCATCGCAAATAAAATAGCCCTTCCACTTTTCTTTGTATTAATTACGTGCAAGAGTAATATGAGAGTCACACTTGACTACATAACATGGGACTATGGAAACGTAGTATCAGGCCGCTCTTAGACTAGCGAGCCGTATAACCACCATCGACTACCATCGAGGTTCCAGTAACCCAACATGCATCCTCACTTGCGAGGACAACAGCGAATCTGGCAACGTCTTCTGGTTTTCCCGGGCCATTAAAAGGATGCTTCCGTTGCAAATCTTCAATTGTCGTCTCTCTTGCGGTGGTTTCTTTGAAAATTGATGTTTGGATATCTAAACTCAGGTTAGGTCTTCCGCTTTTTACGTAGGCAGACGGTTCAGCTTACAGCCGGGACAAATAGCATTGACATGGATTCGAGATGATGCGTAGTCAAGGGCAACCTGCCGAGTCAAGCTGCTCACTGCTCCCTTTGAGGCGCAGTACGATGCTAAAGTGCTCATTAGTGTGTGGGCAACGAGGGGTATGATGTTGACAGCACCCACGGTTGCTCGGCCCTCCAATCAAGGCCATGATAGATGAAATATTCACTATCCAACCCCGATCTCCAGATTGATGGGGCGCCTGTGCAAGCATCTGGCCGATAGCGTACTTGCAGCCAAGAAAGACCGACTTTGAGTTAACCATCATTGTCTTATCCCACAAATCTTCATCAGTTGTGTGAACCTGTGCTGGCGGTCGAAGCGCCTCTAGACCGACTCCTGCGTTGTTCACCAGACTATTGTAATTGTTAGAAATGCATATAGAAACAGTTCATAGATTGAAATCATGACTTACATATCTAATCTTCCATACTCTGTTACTGCAGCTTGGACGACAGCTTTCCAGTCAGAAGCGGAGGTAACATCAGTTCTGACGAATGTCGCCTTTCCGCCATTCTGGATGATCAACTCGTGTGTCTCGATATTGTTATCCTCTGAGTCCGGGAGACGAGCCGACGGCTTCAGGTCTGCACACACAACCTTTGCGCCCTCCTCAGCGTATCTTAATGCAATAGCTCGACCCAGTCCAGAGGAGGACCCGGTGACGATGCTAACCTTGTCTTCTAGACGCGGTGACATATTGAAGAGCTGGATTCAATTATAGTCATATAATTGCTCTTTCAATTCATCCAAGAATAAATCTTCCTGTTGGGGTGATTGAATGTTACGAACTGGAGATATATATAACCTGTATATCGATCGACTTTGTCTCATCTTGGGCTGCAAGCTGTGGCTCGCCACGCGGAGTTGATACCGAAGGTGGGGAGGAATTGCTACGTCAGCTCGCATGTGATCACTGCTACTTTCCTCACAAAATAGTGTTGCATTTTGTGGGAGAAGTTGGCTTTTGTGCCCAGAGTGGCCTTCTCGTGCAGGTGCATCAATGCATTAATTAGGTGGCAGCAAGACAAGTAAGAGTCACTGTTGCGTGGATCATGTTTTCAATGAGACAGTATCTTACCATCATGGAGAGCTCTTCGAGATTGAGTGGGACAATGGTGTGTGAAAGCGAGCAGTAATTTATACTTTCTATGTATTATTGACCGAAAATCTCGTCGTACCCTGTCATGGTAAATCGGTAACGAACATCGCCCTTCTTCATACGTGAGATTGCCTCTTGAAGTCCATCCTGGCCAAGCTTGAGTTCTTCGACCCAGCCCTCCAGCCCATTGTCTGCCGCAAGTTTCAACATATCAAGCGTCTCCCGTCTGCTTCCAAGGTGGCTAGCGCCAATCAAAACGCCGTTCGAGACGAGATTCTGAGCTTTGATGACTTGCCCTTCCTCTTCTGGGAGACCGACGGAAATCCATCGGCCATGAACGTCCATCAGAGAGAGATATTTCGCAAGGTCAAACCCGGAGGATGAGTTCGCACAATTGACAATTAAGTCAAACGTACAAAGGTGAGCAGTCTCCCAACCTCCCTCGGCTGTCGCGATAAACCCATCAGCTCCCAATTTGCGAGCTTCAGCCTCTTTTGCCCTAGATCGCGAGATTGCCCAAGTCTCGGCGCCCAAAGCCTTGGCAAACATAATTCCAAAATGGCCAATGCCTCCAATTCCAACTATTCCAACCTTTTTGCCTTTCCCAGCTCCATGTCGTACCAAGGGTGAGTATGCAGTTAACCCAGCACACAGCATCGGAGCCACGGTCTTGGTACTCAACGCGTCCGGGATAGGAAACACCCAGTACTCGTGGGCTCTAATATGAGATGCTAGTCCACCTTGACTAATTATTCCCGTCCCCGGCCATTCGGAGCCGTAAGTGTTGATCAAGTTTACCTGGCAGTAGGTCTCGTTGTCTTCGCGGCACTGCTTGCAGTCTCCACAGGAGTACACCTGAGCACCGACTCCGACTCGCTGACCTTGCTTTACAAGAGTTACTTTGGGTCCAACTCGGACGGCGTGGCCAACAATCTCTGTGTCGGGGTTAGTAGCAACACCGTTGATGGGAAAGCATGTTTCTCACCATGTCCCACGCAAAGAGGAAAGTTTTGTTTTCCCCATCCTCCGGTTACGGTGTGGACATCGCTTCCGCATACACCGCAAGCATCAATTTTGATGTCAACATCTATAGAAGTCAGTGGTGTTGCGACACTCGGAGATACACAAGGCTCGGGTCTCACCATAGTCACCCACTGGCTTCAATTTAAACTTAATTATATCTTCTCGTTAGTAAACGAAAAAAAAAGCCAGAGATTTGTACCAAGGCTTCGTGGGATGAAGTCTCTCCACGGTTTAAAGGGTCTCAAAGAACCTACCGAACGCTTGTGAAACTCAGGCGGATTTCCTGGGCCATCAACTTGAAAGCCTTCAGTCTCTGCCGGAAATGCCATTATGGAAGCAGTGCAGAGGAACAAATGATATCAATGAAAGTGAAAATATCTAGCGTTCAAGTAAGGTAGTGTAAGCAAGTTTGATTCCACCCTTTCAGGAACCTTATATTGTGTCTCATATGAATCGTGAGCGGGGACAAGTATTCGGATGCCATCGAAGCATCTGACTATCATGCAGGATACCATCCCGAAAGCGGACAGATGCCTCCACAGAGCTATGCAAAGGCATGACTGGAGTACGTAAAATTTCATCGTAACTGTAGGCGTCTCACGTGAAGTTCCAATTAGCGGGCGTAATGCCGAACGTATCGGATCTAGGGCCGGGGAGTTAGGACCAATATACCGTCGGTATTCGGCCGTTTTGAGTGGAAGAAATGTAGTCACGCGCTCGTAGAATCAGACACTCAGTCGATCTCAGTTTGTATCCCGGGGATTCCCAGTCGCGCATCTCTCACCCTGGGGGAAAGACCGAGAGATCGAAATTACACGTGGCGCACGCCAACTAACCACCACTTTAGTCACGAGAACAATTTTGGGAAATCTTTGTGTATGAAGAGAAAATAATTAATACAAGACAAATATTGTAGATGCACGCCTACTTAATGAAGCGGTTGAGATAGAAGTTTAGAACAACCAAACCACACATCTCCTTCAACCGCCACCATGGACATCCTTAGCAAGAAGCCCGTCAACCTCGCGGTACATACCAACCCCGACCACGATCTACGTCTAGTAGAATGTGAGATCCCGGAGATTGGGCAATACGATTGTCTTGTTCACGTTCGAGCGTCTGGAATCTGCGGTTCTGACGTCCACTTCTGGAAGCACGGGCGGATTGGCCCCATGGTAGTCACAGGAGACTATGGTCTTGGCCATGAGAGTGCCGGAGTCATTTTGAAAGTTGGAGAATCGGTGACACGTTTCAAAGCCGGTATGATACTCAGCTATATCCGCTTATCTTCTCGTCCTCACTAATCGAGGTGTAGGCGATCGCGTGGCGTTGGAATGCGGGGTTCCTTGCTCAAAGCCTACCTGTTTCTATTGTCGGACAGGTAGATATAACGCGTGCCCAGACGTTGTATTCTTCTCTACTCCGCCTTACAGCGGAGTACTGCGGCGATATCATGCTCACCCCGAAGCTTGGCTACACAAGCTCCCCGACCACGTTTCGTTTGAAGAGGGGTCATTGGTTGAACCCCTCTCAGTTGCTCTTGCGGGCATCGACCGCTCCGGTCTCCGACTCGCGGATCCTCTTGTAATCTGTGGTGCTGGCCCTATTGGGCTTACTTCTCTGCTAGCTGCGAACGCTGCAGGGGCTGAACCGATCGTCATCACCGACTTGGACGAGGGGCGGCTTGCGAAAGCCAAAGAACTCATTCCCCGTGTTCGTACAGTTCTGGTCGAGAAGGGCCAAGACTCGAAGGCCATCGCTGCAAGGATTGTCGAACAACTTGGCCAAGAAGCCAAGCTTGTGCTGGAGTGTACAGGCGTTGAGAGCAGCATCCACTCCGGTATTTATGTAAGAATTAATATAACCCCCATGAAGATTTCCTGGATTACATGTTCTGAAATAGCACTAACGATTATGCCTGCGTAGGCTACGCGATTTGGCGGCTCTGTTTTTGTCATTGGTGTTGGTAAAGATTTCCAAAATATTCCTTTCATGCACCTATCTGCAAACGAAATCGATTTGAAGTTTCAATACCGATATCATGACGTTTACCCCAAGGCAATCAGTCTGGTGGCGGCTGGTATGATTGATCTTAAACCATTGGTCTCTCATCGTTTCAAGTTGGAAGAAGGAGTCGAGGCTTTCAAAGCGGCAAGTACGCCTGCAGCTAGAGCAATCAAGGTCCAAATCTTGGACGAATAAGAAATATAGTGGCAATTCTTAATGATAAATCGTCACCTAATCCAGGTTGTAGCGAGTATCGCTCATCCTTAACGCTTTATCAAGTAGAGTCTGGTTCCTCAGATACCTACCATTACCATACCTTGTCAAGACTAATTCCTATATTCCTTGACACATGCTGACCCCTTGAGTGTTTCGGATCGTCATCTTTTGCCCATGCGGAATTCAGTTTGTCTGACTCTCTAGTACTAACTAGCTAACACCGCATGAAACTTACCCGAGGAACCTGTATAAGACCTCAATTTCGGCGTAAATCGGATTTTACTCTCACATAGGCCGGGCCTTTTACAATGAAGATGATCTGGACTTCATTGGGACAGGTGTGTTGGCAATAACACGGTGATTAAGGTGCTCGGGGCTATCTCCGAGTGTGTCGAAGCCCACCAAACCGGCCTCGGGCTTGCGCCGAGGCCAATAATGATGCTCCAACGGAGTGGGATCGTCAATGCAGCGGATACGGAGCAAAGTGCGGGGCGAAATCCTACACTCAAGAGCTGGAATTCCGACCTTGAAGTCAGCCCAACATGAACCACAATTCTGGGCATGTGACAATGGCGAGAAGATGCATATTGTCGTGTTCCATCGGCTTGACAAATAGGAACAGTTATTTTTGGGATCCATATGTTATTCAGATAGGCAGAATCAAGCATGTACACGCTCAATTCTGCCATATATCCCGATGTATGTGTAAACTATCTACATGCTACCACTACTATCCTCCGTAGTCGGGAGACAAACATCAAAGAATGTCCCTCCCGAATCCAATTAGAGCCCCTGATTCTTCCCAATACCGGGCTAGGCAAATGCCTGGTCAGTCAAGAGGAAGCGCTAATTGTCAACCCTCAAGCAACATTGTCAACATCCTCCGCATGCTCCACTGCTACATCCTGGGCCTTCCCATCCGCGGCTGCCGCCATGGCAACACGGCTAGCCTCCGCATCAATAGCCTCCTGTGGTCGCTTTGAGGACTTGGCAGTCTTGTCGCCGATCGCAATGATTGTGGAATGCCCCGAGTCGATGTCGAAGTAAGCATTGAGGTCCTCGAGTGTTCGGTTGGCGGTCTCCGGGTAGAGGAAGTAGACGACAAAAATGAAAGCCAAGTTGAAGACGGCAAAAACTAAGCATTTGCGTTTAGCAGGAGATCTTTCGTTTGCTGTAAGAGAGGTCATCTTACTGATATAGAATCGATATCCAATATTTTCAATTCCCGTAGGTGTAAACTGGGTGCAGACGAAGCCAAAGAGCTTTGGTGGGATTTGTTAGCAATCTTTCATGTAACAAACAGTTGGAAATAAAAAACGGGGGATAGGAGAACTCACCCAATTCGTCGATGTAGCAGCGGCAGCGCCAACAGTTCTCATAGCGAGCGAGTTGACCTCAGATTGGTAGACCCATGGAACCATGCCCCAAGTGCACCCGAAGGCGGCGTAGTAGAAGAACAGGAACGAAATCGCCACGACACCCCACTGCTCCTGTTAGTGGTCTGTTTGATAAAGTTCGAAGAGGGTTATTACCTCGAATGGTGCTGTAGATAGCAATCCCACAGAAATAGCGACCATAACATAGGCCAAGCTTTGCAGGGACAATCCGGTAAGCATCAGGATTCGGCGACCAAACCTATCAATAATCCAGAAGGCGCAAGCTGAAGAAATCATGTACGATGTAGCGTTGCAGCCGGTCAGAATTCTTGCAAGCATCTCGTCGAGGCCGACATTCTTTGTCAAGATGATTGTAAAGTAATAGTTCAGTGCGTTGATTCCTCCAAATTGCTGCAAAAAGTGTAAGCTTGGGAGCCTTCAATATACAAGGATAGCCTGGTCATGAACTCACTTGCATGAACTGCCCACCACAGCCAAGGAGAAGACGCTTCAAATGACCAGAGCGGTCCCGACCGGTCAGGACAGAAATGAAGGAGATCTGAGACTGTTTCTCAATCAAAATTGCACCCTTGATTGAGCGATACTCGTCTTGGACAATGGGATCGTTCGATGAGAGCCCATTCCCAGAGTAACGGCGAATGACTTCAAGCCCTTCGTCGCTTCGATCATTCATCAGCAGCCAACGAGGGCTCTCAGGAACAAAGGCCAGGAACGTCATCATGAAAAGGCAGGGAACAATCTATGAGGTTAGCTCAACTGCAATCAGTTAAAAGGCAAGAATGTTCTTACCTGTAAAGCTAGTGGCAGACGCCATTGCCAACCTCCCGAGGCGAAGGAGCAGGCCAGAGTGAGCCATGTCGCGATGCAGTAGAACACGACGTTATGAAGGACCACGATGACGGATAGTTTTCCTCTACGGGTGCTGGCGCAAGACTCGGCTTGAAAGATACCACAAGTAGAAGATAACATGCCTGCGAATCACAAGTACTTTTAGTCAGGGTGAACAGATTATGAACACCGATCAGGTAGACCTACCGTTACCCACGCCGTTGATCACTCGCCCAACGATCAGTTGCGGGAACGAAAACGCCGAGAACTGCAGAACAGCCCCGATAGCGCTGACGACACCGCCAACCCTGAGGGTATTCTTCCTTCCTAGACGGTCGCCATAAATAGCGGCCAGCAAACAGCCAAGCAGGTTACCAAGCTAATTCAAAGTAAGTCATTATAGGTCAATTTAGTTGCTGTCGGTGGTATGTAACTTACAGAGAAACAGCTCGCTGTGATGCCTTGTATGTCAGCCTTCTCGGTCTCTGGGAAGACCTTGATGAAGTCCGGACTGATGAGCATTCCGCTCACAACACCCTGGTATCTAGTTAGGCTACGTCGGGCTCTGGGAAGTGATGGAGAATGATAACGAACCTGATCGTACCCATACCAGGCTTGAGCGGCGGAGTTGGCCGCCGTCAAAACGATCTCAAGGCCGTTTCCCTCCAACATGATCAACGGCAAGTCAGCGGTCAGTGCGTGAGAAAGTAGCGATTGATAAGACTGTGCATGAACGAAGATGTTCAAATAATGGTGATTGATGATATCACACTATGGGGAAACCATTGAGCTATATACTAGCCGTGGCAAGGCGAGCACGCATGGCTTCACAAGATGGAAATTGACCTTGAGCAATCCCAATTCCCGACGTGCTGGATGGATCTGGGGCCCCGGACCCGGTCAAGCGAAGCGAGTCAAGCGACATGGCTCCCCCATGGGGTTTGCGAGAACGGACTTGCGCCGAGCCAGTCCCATGGCTGGTCTCCCTGCAATCCCCACCAGCCTCACCATGCTAACACTCACTGGGAATAGACAAAACATTGGAGAAGAGACTGCCTCCGTCCAATGGTGACGTGACTCTGGAGCTGGCACATTACGTAACCCGCATATCAACATTCCCAGCTGATCCTCGGAGATGATTCTCCCTCAAAGCAGGCCATGGGCTTTCTCCGCAGATCTCCCCCTCTACCATCGCGCAGGATGCCCGAAATCCTGAGCTGGGCTCCGAACCATGACCGAGTCGAACGACCACAACCGGGTACTACGCAAGTCCTTCGCTTGCGATGAGTGTAAGCGACGCAAGATCCGCTGTTCGGGTGGTGACCGATGCGCCAATTGCTCTCGGGACTCCAAGGACTGCCGGTACTCGTCCCCATCGCAGAGACTGGTGTCGCTGCAGAGGTGAGCAGCTAACTCCCTTGCTTAATCATCTTGGCAATCTCTCATACGTCATGCAATAGGCGACTGCGGGAGAGCGAGGCCATTCGCTCGGATATGGTCAAGGCCTGGAGGCTGCATCTCCCGGGAGTAGATCTGGAAGCTGCTCTACGCAGTCTCCCCAAAGAGCCGGCAGATTCCCAAGAGGCACTCCCATGTGAAGCCGAAGATGTGATGCAAGTGAATGATGCAGTGGGCCAAAAGAATGAGGCAACCGATGATGGGATTGAAGAGCCAGCGGAAACCCCGATGGAACCGACCAACGCTGAGGACTATGAGTTTGATGAATCTCTAGATGTAGAAGGTTCCATCGACGGCATGGCATTTCTGACAGCGGGTCCACACAAAGCTGGCTACACTGGACCGCAATCTGGCATTGCTGCTCTCAAGTTCCTCCAATCGCTTCCGCCGTATCTACCCATCCTATATGCATCTCCTTTATCTAATCCCGACGACCATGACATCCCCGAAGCATCATCTCAAACATCAGCAACCATCAACCATTACATCGATGAATATTTCTCGCTCTACCACCCAGCATACCCCATCCTTCACGAAGGAACATTCAGAGCTCGAGTGTCTGGTAAGCTTTACAACAACTTAGCCTTCGAGTGAACGGGGTCTAACTTAAAATCAGGCGCACTTGCAAAACCCAGAGACGGCTCCTGGCCCTTGTTATACAGTTCCGTTCTCGCCATTGGTGCATTTGTCAGCGGACCTAATAGTATGAGGAATGATTTGCCTTTCTTCAAAGAGGCTCGAAAACACCTGAGCATGGACATTCTTGAGAAGGGCTCGCTCAGCTACGTCCAGGCCTTAACTCTGTTGGCGAACTATATGCAGAAACGCAATAAACCCAACGCAGGGTTCATCCTTATTGGCATCGCCTTCAGCATGGCATTGGCCATCGGCCTGCACAGGGAGTTCGACACGCCCACCACATCGCCTTTCACCATGGAGATACGCCGGCGTGTCTGGTGGACTTTGTTTGTGTTTGTGTCTGGTGCACAGCTGGCCCTGGGACGTCCCGCAGCCTCTCTGGTTGGGGTGAATGTCCAGCTTCCCGCGAATCTCGATGACTGGGACCTTGCCGTGGATATGGACGAAATGCCACCGCCCAAGCCTGAGCCTACCGTTTCGTCCTGCCTCATAATGCAGGTCAAGCTAGCAAAGGTTGCAAACACCGTGCATAGCGAGCTTCTGACTCATCGTCGCCCGAGCTACGCGAAGGCGATGAAGTTGGAGGAGATCATCCAGTCATGGTGGAGTAATCTTCCTCCTTATTTTGACGAAGCGACTATTTTAGAACCTAAACTGGAGTTCCCCAAGAGGGTGCTCCTCTGGAGATCATTTAATTTACGAATAGTGTTGAACCGGCCCTTCTTATTCGAGAATATCGCCGCGGGAGCACAGCTCGACATTTCAATCAAGCCCATCAATTCATGCATCACGGCAGCAGATGAATGCGTCACTTCTATTTGCGGATTCATGAAATCCATCGAGATGCCCAGGAGAGGCTTTGCTTGGTATGCGACTGCATGGTTGATCACCGCCAGTTTCGTGCAGGCGACATGCTTAATTTACAGCCCCAACCATCCGCTTTCCGCAGGCTGGAAGGTCTCTCTCTTTCAAGCCGTCGAGTGTTTACAAGTACTCGGATCCTCGCTAGACGTTGCGCTTCGCGCCAAAGACATCATTCAAAATGTATTGGGTAAGCCTCGCTCAACTCGTACTTCTCGTGACAGCAAAATAACCAAGAGCCTCAACATGCAGAGAATCGGGGCTTCTCGAGTCCTGCTCCCGCCGGGAGCATGAATCCAATATCGACGACATTATCAAGACTTGGCGTGAACATGCCTGAGAATTCAGCCGCCAGCACCAATCAAGCCCCGAGTGATCTCTCTTCCATGTGGTCTGAGGACTGGTTCACCCGGCTACCTCAAGGTGGTGATAATTCTGACTTTCTCGGCGCTGCTAGCGGTTTGATGTATGGCAATGTCTTTGATGTATCGTAATAAAGAGAGAGCTCGGTGGTGTATTGTAGTGGTGAATAAAGGATGAGAATGCGTACCAACAACTACCCTGTATCCCCTTCTTCATGTTGTTTAAACAGCCATCACAACGCAGATATCAACTAAGAAAGCAAGTTAGTAATAATAAGGGCGTCTCTATTCGACGTTAATGACAGGAAGAATTCTTGAGATTAATTTGTATCTGGATTTCTCATTTCATCGTCCGATTGCAAGTTTCTTACTGACAGCCACGCTAGTCATGATTAAAACATACAGCTTTCCTGACAGTCAACAACTTGCCAAAATAGTCTGAACTAATTTTATTTAAATTGAAAATCAAGTAGGCAAACTCTGGATCTGAATTTCTGATTGGATTAAAATCAACCAGAATTAAACCCACAGCTCAGATCACAGATTCGCCAGACTTATGGGCGACCAATCAGAAAAAGTTCTTACATTTATTTCGCTGGCAATAAACTTCCAAACACTGCGATCAGCTTGCAATGGAAGCTTCTACAAGATGACGTGGATAGCTGAAGCTTCTTGTGAAAGCAAGGCTTAGGGATAACCTTAATGTAATTTCAAATCATAATGTGCTGGAAAAGGACCAGACCATAGCTGCCCAAGGGCCAGAAAGTTACAAAGCAATGGCCACCATTTGTTGTTTATCTATATAGTGACGCTAGAGTTTCTAGAGAACTAAGATTCATCTTATATTCTATATATATTCATTCTATATACATAAAAAATAAGTTATAAAATCAATAGTAGCCATTAGGAATAGAAGGGATCCAAAGATATAGCTCTTATATTATTAGGAGATATAAGTAGCTTAAACCTCTAGCTACCTTATACTTTAACCGATATTATTCAATATACTTCGAAGTCCAGTGATAGCCCTCTTAAATTACCCATAAAGCTTTTAATCGCCTAGAGGCTAATAACTCTCTAGTTTAAAGTTATAGGTTTCAGGATTCTAATTAAGTCCCTATCCTTAAATAGTCTTAAGCCTATAAGAATTATTTAGCTAGGTCCTAGCCCCTTCCGCGGAGGCAGGTATATTAAGCATAATAATTAACACCTTAATCTAGTTAAGTATATAGTATATCCCTAGAATTAGAGATAAGTCATAAGTCAGTAATATATAGCAGAGGGTAAGATATCTAAGATTTATACTATAGGTAGTACAGTACCCGGCTAGGAGATTAGGGGTAGAGTACCAGTCATAGAGCTCAGTAAGGAATTTAAGCCACTTACTAGGCGCTACACAAACAATATTAAGAGCGAGGTTAAAATCTCTAATAAAAATTTAGTTTTACCCACCTCAACAACCCCGATTAATAATTCAATCATCCCGCATCTAGCACGTAATAGTCTCACGGGCCTTATAGTTAACAAAGGATAACGAGGGCACATTTAGCTAGAACTTTCTAAGGGCCTTATAGCTAGAATCAAGGGTAGTTTAGTCTAGTTAGTCTAATTCCAGCTCAGCATCATTAGTGAATAGTCTATAGCTTAAGTACTATTTCACGTAGAAGTAAAGGGCTAGCGCATTAGCGCTAGGCAAGGCCTTAGACTAGATCTACTCACGTAATTCTAGAGGAAGGCAGGAGAATAATAGAAACGCTAGGGGGCTACTAGAAGGTTCATCTATAGTCGTTACAGAGAGTCTTATCACTAAGCGTTAGGCATAGTATAAACGGATGAAGAAGGTTCAAACTACTATAGGGAGGTATAATACTAGCTAGGAAACGTTTATACTTTAGCTAGTGCGTACTCTCACGCCTACGTTCACTTATTAGTATATATATATATAAAGGTAGTATTATAGGTGTTAGGATACTACTAGAATAAGTTAGCACTATAATAAATTATTAAAATTTACAAGAAAAATAAAATAGTCTCTTAAAAATAAAGATAGGATACTAATTTATAAATACTAGCAATATATATAGCTTTTATAGTTATTTTTTTTTACTATTTATAGTTCTTAATCCTTTTAAATCTAATATACTTTTTTCAAGTAATATCTATTAGCCTTATATAATATTACCTTAAAAAGTCTTTAATTATATATCTTATCCCTAATTATGTATAGCTTGACTAAGTAGTATCTAGGCTATACTTAAGAGAGTCTAGCTACTAATGATCTAAGTATATATAGGATAGACTATTAGCCCTTCCTATTAACCTAAGGCTACTTATAAAAGTAGTAGTATTACTTATCTCTAAATTCTAGTATTATAACTAGATCCTAGAAAATATACATTAAGAACACAGCCTTCTTAGTTATACTATTTAGAGTAATAAAGCTTGATCTTATTCAGAAGCATCCTTAGCTTTGCCCTAAAAGAAATATTACTATATCTACGATACTACGTAGAGTGGCCATAAGCACCTATTAACTACTAGATCACAAGAGGATTAATCACTTATCTAGAAGATTCTCTTATTATCTTTTTAGGTTGTGGAAAATTATTATTAGTGACTATACGGATATAATTAGCTAATAAATCACGAGGGCCCTAACTAAGAGAAAATAACACAGTTAATTTCTATTTTTTCCTTTCTTGTTTTCTTTTTTGATTGGATAGAAAACCAAATGCGGCTTGCCAAAAGTTCAAATCAGAAAGCCGATTGAGTTGCATTTGGCGAATCAAATAATTGATTTAATATGTTCGACCTATTCAAACTTTACAACAGAAACCCCGCAACCAAACGCTTAACTCTGATTTTGAGCCGCACCAAACCTCAATGTTAAAGAGAGCACGTATTGCAGACCTTGGCCGAGATGTGAATCAGTCGTAAACCGCACTTTTTTTTTTCTTTCCACAGGGTAATCAATTTTGATTCGGTCATTCATTTCAGATAATGCCTGTCGCCAGGCGAAGCACTCCAAGTTGTCACAAGTAGTTATCAATTCCTCTCGGGAAATGGATACACTCTTGATTCAAATCCTGCAAGTCCAGGGTAATGATTGAAAGTAACAACAACATCAGATCCCCGGTGCACGGATGTAATTTTAATTTTAGGTGACTCACTGGCGAGGTGGTAGAATGACTGCCTCTTGCGAACTTACATGTAGGTTTGAGGTCCGCGTGTTGCCCTGTTCGCTCTTTGGTTGAGGGGCGACCGCGGCAGGAGTTACTTCTCTGTCGAAAGGTACTGACTCTGTTATTATTTGCCCAGGTCTGTTATGATTTCGCTCAAAAGAGATGCACTTTCGACAAACTCAGTCGTCCGGACGGCATGAATACAACTTAGTTTCAAGTTTGCCCCCATTGAGTTACCAGTGATGACTCCATCTACCATGCGTGACGGCATAAGTTGCCCAGACATTGAGTCTATCCAAGTCATCTAACACTTTAACTCACTCTGTTTCTTCATTATTCCAAATTGGATTAAATCTGCAGATTTTCTAAGTTATTTCAAACCTTCGACCAGGAATTAGTCCAATCAAGAAATCCTAAACCTCCAGCTCGCTTTGCCACGTAAACCCTGAGATTGAGTCAGCGAAATCTTCACAAGAAATTGGAAACTTAACCACTTGTTGTCAGACAGCTGCCAGGATCACTCGCTGTCGCTCCTGGCCCAAATGTCTATAAAGCCAGGCCTTCTCCCCCTCTTTCCTGACTTTCCTTTCCTCCTTCCATCAACCGGTATCGAAAGCACACTCCCACACAAGCACACGATTACGAACAACCAACGAACGAACGAACACACAAGCGGAACGGCAAGAACACAGCACGCACCAGAACCCTCGTTAGTATCTTCTCATAGTTATTTAATATATTATTAACATGTTTACTGACCCTTATTGAACGCGTCACAGTCGCATCGTAAATCGTCGTCTCTCGAATCACCCCAACTTTCTCCATCAACCAACGGATGTGGGTACACACCTATCATCAACTGACTTCTACCACAACACCCCTTGCCAATATCGTCATTTGTGTTGAGTTGATTATTAACCCGTGAATGTTTATGAATTTGTAGATCAACTCGTCAAGCCAATTTTTCACGATGATCTCCGCAGCACTCTTCAAAAAGCCAATCGACGCGTCCAGCATGCTCGACAAGTCGTACCTGTCGGAGCTGCGCCACCCATGCGGGGGCGGCCATGATGACTGCGGTACGACTGCGATCGACGACCGACCCGGACGCCGCCGGAGCGGGCTACGAAGAGCGGCTCGATGGGTGAAGGAGAAGTTGGAGTGGTGGTTGAGAGATCGAGGCATAGATCGGTATGACAAATTTGTGGAAGGAGTCGTCCAGACGCGCAAGCAGACGGACGACCCGGTACGCAAATCCCCTAAGAAAGTACGTTTCGGACGGGCCACACGATTTATGTCGACCGGCGAGACGATTTACGATCCTCGGGAAAGAGCGATGGTTATGGGGACGCTGAGCAAGAGGAGGAAAGGGTTAAAATAAACATATCTTGGTCTGGAGGAGCGGAGGAGTGGAGGACATCACGAATGGCAGGGAATCGTTGGGCAAGGTTTGGTAGAGGGTTTGCTAACTGTGGACAGGTTGCTTTTGCTAACAGTGTACAGGTCGGCTTGGGAGTGAAGGTATGTACATCTCCCCCCCCCCCCCCCCCCCCCCGTTCCCCTTTTTTTTGTTCTTGTTTTCTTTGTTTTGTCACTTCATGTTGTTTCTTCCCTTCCCTTTCCTCCCCTCAGCGTCATCCCCAGCGTCATTCACAGCGTGCTTTCCCAGCGTTATTCTTCCCATTTATTATCTTTTTTTTTTTTTTTTTTGCTTTTTCCCAGCGTGTCTTTTTACATTATTCATATTGAGCGATTCTTCATTCCCTGCAGCGTGCTTTTTTCACTGTTTTTTTTGTTTTCCCCCCTTCTTGATTTTTCCCCAGCGGCCACTGCCCTGCCAATGAAGCCTTGGTTCAAGTGAATCATGAGTGGAGGTCCAGAACGACTGGCTGGCACCTTCTCGCGGTGTTCTGGGTCAGTAGCCAGTCTTCCTTGCATGGAATTCTGGTGAAGCTAAGACCAGCCAATGTATACATAGTTACTAGATAGAGGGTAAACAAACAATGCAATGTCAGGTGCCAATTTCCACCACTGAGTTTCTTCTATCATCTTCCATAAACTTTATATTTGGTTGCCCAGCACCGCGTATAGGTGACGCGTCATTGAGGTTACGTACACACTTCTTTGGACGAGAACTTTCGATTCACATTTAGTTTTAAGTTGACAGCTAAAGGCCTCCGATGACGATACAAATAGAATCAAAGCGACTGATGATGTAAAAAGCTTGATAGAAAGATTCTAGCAAACTAATTTAATCCAATAGCCCCATCACCTATATTCCCTCTTTTTCCGGCTTTGAATGCCAACAGTTCCTCTTTGAAGTCTTGTTTCCAGGCCTCGTCAAGCCTCTTTGGCTCCCAACCGAGAAGCGTCTTAGCCACGGTCCCCTTCTGCGCCTTATGGCCTACCAGCCGCTCAGCCACCTCCTGCATTCCAAAAGTGACTTCATCTGCCATCTGCTTCAAAGTGATGCGCCTTATCTCCTTCTCCTTTGGTGTATCTTCCCTGGGCAACACCCCCTCCTCGAAGGCCGCATCCAAGGCCAGCTGCATGATCTCTATACTGGAAGCCCGAAGCACGGCCGGAAATATGATACCGTTCTTGCCCGACGGAATGAAATCGACACCTCTGTCCTCCCTTTCCAGTATCGCCCGTACAAGAAGAATGTAAAGATCGGCCAGATCCTCCACATGCACCAGGTCAAAACTGGTTGTATCAAGGACTGTGTGTCCATAACCTCGGGTGATAACGTATCGCGCCGCAGACGGAATGACGAGGCCGGCCTGATTGAAAAGCCCTGTTCCGAGGCCGTAGATTCCAGGTGTGTTTAAGCTAACAGCCTGGACGCCCGTCTCCTCAGCCCGAGAAAGGACAGCTACCTCGGCCGTGCGTTGTAGATACGGGCTCCTCTCGTCCTCCGATTTGAGAAACTCGTAGATTGCATTGCCATCCGCGTCATCCCATTCTCTGTCTGGATAAGCTTTGCCCGTGATGGGCAAGTCTGACAAGTTGGTACAGCCGGCAATGTGTATCATCCATGGCGCTCGCTCACCATTCTTAACACGGCGAGCGAGGCCCTCGACAAAGGCCGCGGCACCGCCAGGGAAGAAACCAGATCCCGCATTGATAACAATATCATAATTCGCTGCTGTATTGATAATGAAATCCTGGTCCGTGAGGCCTTTCCAAAAAGCTGTTCCAATTCGGTCCCCGTAGGCCTCTCGAAGCTTCTCCGCCTGGTCTTCCTTACGTACTAAGACGTCAATCGTAACTTCTTTCAGACTCTGGTTTGTGTCCTTTATCAGATGATCTAATACAGTCCCGCCCACATATCCAGTCGCTCCTGTTAGTAATATTTTGTTTATAGACGACATGTTGATCAGCAGCCGTTTATTCTTACAATTATTGAATGGCTAAAGACTCGCGGAGAAGAAAGTAAATGAGGGGTAGGGGGCTCGGCAACGAGTAAGTCATAAATGCAATAAGAGAATTTAGCCAGAATCCTTTTGGAATATTGAAAATCATGCTACACCAAGAGCAGGAATACCGATCCTCTGGCCCTCAAGCCAACCATATGTATCACCAGAACAGGAACTTTGGTGGCAGGGTTTGGTGTGGCCGCACGTACACTACAACCATGGATTCACATCAGATGTTTAACGTTTAGGCTATAGTTAATTTTATTATTATGAAACTCATCCTAGACATAGAACGTAGTTTGAAACGCGTGGGAACTTCAGGCTCTTACTGGAACTGGGATCGGACTAGAGTTATAACCTGCAACTGCTCTTAGCTGGGTTTCTCGCCTTATCGGCGTGCGGGTTATCCGATGAGTCGAGTCCTGCCTGGTTGTCCGGGAACTCCGCCGGCGCCGACATGAACCACAAAATTGCAAGTTCAGGCTCCACCGTGGTACTTGGGGACTTGATAACCACAACTTTTTCTCTGGACATCTCCATCAAGTCTCCACATGCCTTAGCGATGTCAAAGCCGTAGCGTAATCGCCTTGCGTTGATTCTAAGGATGGGCGGGTTCAAATGTATCACACTATTTGACATTCAATGGCACAGAGTCTAGTGGTGCAACGGAAAAGCCGTTCCTGGCAAAGTAAGCTCTATCTAATGGGAGACTTAATTGGCCAGGGCTTGCTTCGCTACCTCTCGCATTTATACATTCACAGAGGGTCTGACATGTACAGATTTCTTATTCATTGAAAGATAAACAATCATATTCCTTATACTTCTACTTCTTCTTGTTTAACAGTTTCCGCACAGAAACATCGTCACTATGAGACTCATTGTGCGCGAAGATTCGACTTCGGTGGCAGAATACGTGGCCAACTATATAACAACACGAATCAAAGAGTTTGGCCCTAGCCTAGCTCGGCCTTTCGTATTGGGCCTTCCTACTGGTAGTAGTCCTATCGAGGTGTATCGGATCCTAACCGCCAAGTACAAGGCCGGCGAGGTACGCTCAGTTTAGACCATCTGCTCAAATGAAGCCGGACTAATTCTACCGTAGATATCATTTGAACATGTCATTACATTTAATATGGTACGTTGACGTGGAAGAAGGCTCTTTCCTTGATGTTTTGATATTTGCTCACCCCTAACCTGCGTCTAGGACGAATATGTCGGCATCCCAAGGGATCACCCACAAAGCTACCATTCCTTCATGTGGCATTATTTTTTCTCCCATGTAAACGTTAGACCTGAAAATGTTCACATTCTAAATGGGAATGCAGAAGACCTGGAGTCGGAGTGCGCTCAATTCGAAACAGCAATCGAGGCACTCGGGGGTATTAATCTATTCCTGGCGGGGATCGGCGAAGATGGCCACATTGCCTTCAACGAGCCTGGCTCAAGCTTAGCCAGCCGCACTCGTGTGAAGACACTAGCCTATGACACTATACTCGCCAACTCAAGGTTTTTCGGCAACGATGTCAACCAAGTGCCAAAAATGGCACTGACCGTTGGAGTTCAGACCATCTTGGATGCCAAGGAGGTTGTCACAGTTGCGTTAGGAGCCCGCAAGGCAGTGGCGCTGCAAAAGTGTATTGAGAACGGCGTCAACCACATGTGGACGCTTTCTGCCCTTCAGCTCCATCGACACTCCATGGTAGTTGCAGATGAAGACGCGACGCTCGAGCTGCAAGTCAAGACTTTCAAGGTTCGGAACCACCATCTACACCCTATGTCGATCATGACGCTAACAATTCATACAAAGTATTTCAAATCGATCGAAAAGGTTGCTAGGGAAGAAGGTTTCGATCAGGCTCTTCCCCGAAGTCTTCGTAAAGGAACGCGCGTGGCACTCTCTGATAACATCAAAATCAACGGTCAGATACAGTCTCCGGTGGCTCTCAAGCCCATTGAAGTGCAGCCATATCTGCTTCGCGCGAATAGTCCAGTGCTCTCTGGTCCAATTTCCAGGTCTGCAACTCCTGAGCCCAGTCTAGACAGTATGAGTTCGCGAATCGAGATTGGGGCTTAGCAGGTCGATTCGATTACAGTACGATTATGAGACATAGGGTCCAAGTCCCCAGGAATCAATCCAATAGTTTAGATACCAATGAGTTTTTTTGGGTGCATTTCTTACCCGTATCTTTCCCAAGTGATAATGTGACTTCTGATATTGCGATAAATACACCTAGAGATCGAATTAATCTTCAGTATAACTAGATGTTGTGCGCCATGGTATTTAAATTTCCAAAATCAACCAAAATCAAGTCTTAAAATACGATACAAGAAGCTCCATGCTTCAATCATATTATCAGGGCCACTCCACGAATATCATCAATAAAATGGTACAAACTTAACAGCCAATATGGCTGTTTATAAATTATATGATTCCTCCTATGTAGTCAGGGCTACGAACAGAGACCGGCCACCAGCCCCGGCACTCCCACCTTCTAAGCCAAAGCCTCTTCTTAATTCTTGACATGCCCATCTTTAACATTTGTGACTTCCATCTCTGCACCTTCCTCAATCTTGTTCTCAAGCTCGCCTTGAGTAATTTCCGGCACTTGAGTCCTTCTATCTTGCCACCAAACGACACCAATCCAAGCGGCGAGGAGGATGGAGACAACGACCATGGCAATAGCACCTTTCCGAAATCCCTGAGAAGTACAGGTCAGGTATGGGTTCAAGCTCAGATAGATACTGACACTGAAAACTTACTGTAGCGGCATCGGTGGCAGGGTAAAGGGCGATTCCCCAGAAAGAAAATAAAACCGAGGATGACCCTATTAAAGATAAGCCAAGGGACTGGTAGATAGTCACGCAAGAGCCTCACCGTTCATTGCATATAGAATCACAGCGCGTGCAGCGTCGTCACCATCTCTTGCGAGTACCTTGTTTGCCCACGTGAAGACAACGGGTTGGATAAGGTAGGCAGTTCCAGCCAAATCTAAGAGTGCCGAAGACGATCAGTCAAGTGCTCGCACCAGCATGAAACTACAGGCTCTGAAAATACTCACAAAATCCTGCCATCTTGGCTTGGGTGCCGACAAGGTCCCAACACAGAATGATTACGCAAGTGACTAGTTGAACACCGCAAGCAATCAAGCCGTACGGACCATGAACGCCTGTAGCGTCGATTAAGATTGAGGTCAAAAGCGTTAGAAAGATGCCTGGAGTAAAGAATCAGTGTCTATATTCTTCAACGAAACACTGGGGAAAAGTCTACCGATGGCTGTTATCCCCAATGGGTAGGTGTTGTTTTGTGGGACTGTAAAGAGCTTGGATGCTTTCATCCAGAGGACCATGCAGGTCTGAGTAGAGAACGCTTCGAGAGCTCCTCCCAGGGTCCAAAAAATGGTAAAGATCCAACTAGGAAGACAATTAGCGACCCCGTATCTTGGAAGTTGACGTGAGATTACTCACAAATTCGGCGCAAACAGGACCCTCTTGATCAGAGAGGGACCAATATTGTGACCCTCTGGATTCTTGGGGGGAAGACGGGACAGGGCAAGCTGTTTCTCATGGGGTTTTAGATAAAATGCCTGGGTCGTCTCGGGCAAGTCGGGGAAAAAGTAGTATCCAAAGACAGCGACCGGTATGGTGATAATGCCGTCAATGATGAAAGACTGGGCAAGGAGCACGTTAGATGAGCAATCAGTACCGTAGTAAAGCAAATCAAATGAAACTCACCCATCTCCAACCAGCCAACCCCGAAACGCCGTTCATGGTGTTATAAATAGCAGTCATGAGAATACCAGCGAACATTGTCCCAACCATTCCAGAAGCCTGGAACAGGCCAACTCGCTTTCCGACTTCCGGTCCCTTGTACCAACTACCGATGATGTACTGTGTGCCACTGTACGTCGACGCTTCAGCAATGCCTTGAAAAAATCGCACGGGCACGAGGTGGCCGAAGGAGTTGCAAGCTGCGCATGCCATGGTGAGGAGTGCCCACACAAGAGTCATGAGCGGGAACCATATGCGTGGGCGGACTTTCTGGATCACAAGGCCATGAGGAACCTGTCCAATAATATCTTTGGTACCTGTTAACAACCTTCGAGCTCAGAGGCGGCTAGGAGATGGCACTCACATCCAACAGAGAGAACAGTAACCAGAATGTTGTACTCATTGCCTGTGAGGTTGAGGTCTTCTTTCATGCCGGATACATACGCATTTCCCAGCACAGCACGGTCTGTCAAATCATTGTAAGAAACAGTCCGGCTCAGGCTCCAGAGATCCGTAGGGTCATACCGAGGTAGTTGAAGAAAAACGCAACGCAGCAGTATGTCTATGTATCTTGGTTAACATTGGATTCTTCTCAAGAGAGGAATAATCCTAGAAAGGGGGTTTACCAGAATGAAGAAGTCTATTTTCCGAAGAAGCTATTCATCAAACTCGTGGCATTAGTATTGCATCTACAGATCCAGCTGATCAGGTGCATAGACACACCTTGCGCTCCTCAGGAGTGTCTGGGGCTTCACCCCAGACGGCGACACGAACGCTATGCAACGTGGTGCCCATTGCTGATAGAGGTGACGAGAGCTCCGGATGGAATTATGAGAAATGCAAGATAGCACTTTCTACTGGATTGAGACGTGGAGAAAGAATGAAGACAGAAGAAGAGCAGGGTGAGGTTGCATGGTTGACTTTTTTGGACCTCTAGATTAAATAGTCAGGCGGAATGGGACGGTTCTCCCTTAAAACTGGGGTCCCCCAAACTGACCCCACAGCCGGGAATTTGCTATCAACGCTAAGAACAGTTTGTTGCCGAATCAGAGGGGATACAGTATCTTGCCTATCAGTACACCAGTATTCCTTGTAGCTACCCGAGAATTTACTCTGGTGTTGCTTTGGCTTAGTGGAAACCCATGTTCGGTAACCGGAAAGAGGTGCGTCCTAGTCTGCGGGAACAGGCCAGGACACAGAGAGTCCACAACCAACAACCACAACATGTCCATTAATGAGAAGAGTAACTTGGAAAGTGTTATCACGAGACCATTCTGCACCTTGGAAGCCTTTCCCCGCACGTAGTCTCCATTTCCCCGCAGATATGGCAACGTGATGTCTCCTTGAGTAATTTGACCTTGTTCCGTGCATAAAGAGAATCACCCTCTTTACGTAAATCTACAAACTTAATTACTAACCCAGGGAACCCGCGCCACTACTTCAGCACCCTGGAATTAATCCATTGTCTAAAATTGGTCAAGACTGGGTACCAAAAGAATGGCGTCGGGTTGTCCGCCATGTGAGATGATATTCTCTTCCGTAGGCTCCACCACCCTCCGGAAAACCCGTCTTTTCTTCCAAGAAGATTCAATGTTTTCATTTATCGAACTTGGCAATCCAAAAACAAGTTTCCGGCTCAGCGGATGTCAAGTCCGAGCTGCAATTTTACCCTGGAAAGGAGACGGTCAATTTCATCTTATTCTGTTGAACGGGGATTAGCTCTATATCCTATTTCGATTTTATTAAGTGTCTTTTCTAACATCTTTGGCTGCATGCTTGACCAAAGCCCAGTATTGCTTCTCCATTTACGCCCCCGCCGCTTGCATGATTCTTTTTCCTCTCGTCCCTCCGCCCCCCGGACTTGACACAATGCCTTCGAGCCTGGCAGATCTCCAGACGGAGCAAAAGAACTCGAAGACATGGGACATCGACATTGTGTCAACTACTCGTCTCTGCGGTGCGTCCTCCCCTCGCGATATGAGCAAATCCACATGAACACAATGGAACATTCCTAACATGCCGCAGAGGTGATCAATGAAGAGGACGCAACAGTTTCCAAGGCAGTGCAGAAATGCCTGCCGCAGATCGCAACCACGATCGACATGATTGTGCCCCGGCTGTTGGTAGGCGGACGCGTCATCTACACTGGCGCTGGAACGAGTGGACGGTAAGAGAAGAGTTCCATGTCTCTTTCATGCCCCTACTAACTGTTGAATGCTGTTAGGTTGGGAGTCTTGGACGCTTCTGAGATGTGAGTACTGATGATATAATGCATTATTGTCCCAGTTGTGGAACACTTTGGGTTGACTAGCAGATCAATTGGTTCCGTAGTCCCCCGACATTCTCAGCACCGCTGAATCAATTTATTGGATTGATTGCAGGCGGTGATCATGCAATTCGAAATGCGGTCGAAGGCGCTGAAGATTCCGAAGCAGATGGCGCGGCTGATCTCGTCCAGTTGACACCAACGCTGAGTAAGGACGACGTTGTCGTCGGGATTGCCTCCTCTGGGAGAACTCCGTATGTGCTTGGAGGGTTGAAGTATGCCCGCTCTGTTGGTGCTGCCACTGTCGGATTGGCATGCGTCCACCCCAGTTCGTTGAAAGGACTTTGTGACGTCCTGATTGAGTGCGTCACGGGGCCTGAAGTAGTAACAGGAAGCACTCGACTCAAGGCTGGAACGGCCACAAAAATGGTAAGTCTGATGCCGCAAGGCCCTATGCATCCACAGCTGTTTTCATCGCTAAATCGTCAATAGATCCTCAACATGATCTCAACCGGGTCACAAATCAAGATTGGGAAAACTTTTGGCAACTTGGTATGTTAACTTTCACTGCTCTATGAAAAGAAGCAACATTGTTTGACTGAATATTGGTAGATGGTGGACTTGAAAATGTCCAACGAGAAGTTACGGGACAGGGCAAGACGCGTTGTTCGGACGGTTGTGCCATCTACCTCAGCCCTTGATATCAACAAAGAAGATGTTCTAGACCAAGTTTTAGCCAACTGCGATGGCCATGTCAAGCTCAGCATCCTAGTAGCTACGCTAGGGTGTTCGCCGGAAGAGGGCAGGTTAAGGCTAGAGGCTTACCACGGATCATTGAGACATGCGCTGGAGATGAAATGATACCTGGAGTTAGCATAGACATGAGATCACCTTTCGCATCCATTAGCCTAGAAGATAAATAGATATTATCATTTTCAAGTTATTTTGAAATAATCTATGCTCCAACGGCCTCGAGAAAGCACTATGTTCCCGACTAGAAATTCCGAGATTGAGGGCCGGATGCCACGCGCATGTCAAGTCTGTCTTCATGCGACACTTGACTCGTAGTAGTGTGGAGCAGCTTCCATCAACTGCTGACCAATATGAGAGCTTATCTCATTTATGCTGGAACTCCATAAAGAGCAAGTCTCGTGACGCCAAAGACTTCGGGTTCTCCGTAAATCTGGCAGACCCGCCAACCACCAAGTTAGCCGCAAACCGGGCCAGATCCGGATTAAGCTCGAGACTTTATTTGCATACGAGGCTTGACCATGAACATTCTGTTTCCTGGCACTCGTATATCAACTTCATCTGCACGTCTCTTTGATACATATAGATGGGGAAGGATGAAAAGAGGATTAGTCTTGAGACACGAGTAAAGCCTTATCTGTTAGAGACCCTCGGAAACGCCCCTCAAGTTCACGTTAAACAAGGACCGTTTGCAGACCTCGCTGTGAAATAAACCTTGGAAGAGACCTTGCCTACGCCCGACATGCAGTCGCTTAACGTCTTGGGTCTCAACTGCGGGACAAGCATTGATGGTCAGTGAGCTGTGAATCTTCTTTGTACCAAGCAACTCAGCTAAAGTACTGCAACAGGTATCGATGTTGCACACTGTCGAATCTCAGCTGTACCATCGTCGAACGATGTGCACATTGATCTGCTGTCCTATGTAGAGATACCTGTCAACCCAGCTATCCGAAGTCAAGTCCTCCGCTTATGCCGCCCCAATGAAAAAGAAGCCGCAACATCTCTGGCTGAAATATGCGACCTCAACTTCGCGCTCGGTCGGGAGTTCTCCCGCGCAGTCATAGAGTCTGGGATCGAATTAGCCCAAGTTGACCTAATCGCCAGCCACGGGCAGACGTTATGGCACCAACCGCTTGGGGAGCATCGCTCGACCCTCCAGATGGCAGAGCCTGCGGTCATCGCCCAAAGAACAAAGAAGCAAGTTAATTAATCCCGCTTTTTCGTCTTCTTTGTTTAACACCGGTTCTAACCGTCAACTTGAAATCAGGACAGTGGTCAGCGGTTTTCGAGTTGCCGAA
Organism: Clonostachys solani; assembly: GCA_902141235.2. Taxonomy (NCBI): domain Eukaryota; kingdom Fungi; phylum Ascomycota; class Sordariomycetes; order Hypocreales; family Bionectriaceae; genus Clonostachys; species Clonostachys solani. The sequence goes on along the minus strand of CABFOC020000018.1, from coordinate 998,058 downwards.
TTAGCTGCAGGGCGTCAGGGAGCACCACTTGCAGGTTTCTTCGAGGCCTGTCTCCTCTCCCATCCTGAGTTGACACGTATCAGCCAAAACATAGGTGGCATAGGTGTGTATAAAAGCCCAGGGTGAAAATGGACAGAGCATCATTAACTGATAACTTCACAGGAAACGCAAGTGTGTTGCCAGCTAAGAAAACAAACGCAGAAGCTTCCTGCCCAACTTATCTATCTTTTGACACTGGCCCGGGAAATGTTTTCATAGATGCAGCAATGAGAATCATCAGCAACGGCGAGACCCATTTTGACAAAGATGGAGCACTTGGATTACTGGGGGAGTCCGAGGTAGATGAAGAGGTCGTCAACGACTACCTGACCGGTGAGCCTTACTTTCAAGTCAAACCGCCTAAAACAACAGGCCGAGAGCTCTTTTCAGATGACGTCGCACGTGCACTCGTTGAAAAGATGAGATCTCGCCACATGAGCCCTCAGGCCATCATTGCCACTATTACAAGAATCACAGCTGAGTCTATCGCCCGTGCGTACGAGCAATACGTCCTGCCTCACCTTGATGAGGGCAAGACAATCGATGAAATCTATATCTGTGGCGGTGGTGCGTACAACCCGAACATTATGAAGCATCTACAAACGCGCTTTCCTGCCAGCCGGGTGGCCAGGCTCAGCGAGGCACCCACCAAGATCGAGCCCAACGCCAAGGAAGCAGTCATGTTTGCGCTATTGGGGTTTCTGTCAGTCAGTGGCCGCACTGTTCCACTTGCGGCTGATTCAGAGTCTACAGAACCTGCTGTCATGGGTGTCATCACACCTGGTGAGAATTATCGGCAGATTATCGACGCTGTGGTTAGAAATGAAGGGTTCTTAGCAAACGGAGTGTTGGGCCGTATTCAAATGTAAATACATTCAATTCAATTCACAAGTTAGTCACAATGCTGAATTGTATCTCTGTATCAAATTCATCATATTAGACGAAAGAGTGTATCAGAGAATTGGTTGCTTGGGGTGAAAATTCGTGAGTAAATAATATGTTAATTCTTTCCAAGGCATAATTCTAGTAATAACAAAAGAAAATGCCGAATGCTCATCTACTACAGGAGAGTCAGAACGGTCCCTATTCGGCTGCTTACACTATTGAAGCTGACGAGTTCTGAAAGGGTAGATCAGAATCGAGCTGGCTTCAAACAGGTGAATTTACCCACAACAGGTCAACATCTCTTCTTTAACAATCCTGAGGTTGAGCTACTATCACATCAGAATATTTGTCATCTCAGGGGCAACAATTTTATGGCTTTCCTTCAGACCAACCCTGATATCTTTTGGCGTGAAGGCAATCATTTGGTACACCTGCATACATGGATATAGGCACAAGGTTATGGATATGGCTTTGTTTTGCTTCTTTTTTCCCTCTCCACCCAACTGACTCGTGTCATTCGCGGAGATATCTTGCCCTTCCAGCAGGCTAATAATAAGACTGCTACGTATGTAGAAGCCTCCTAAGTATCTTAGCACAGTGTGGGGGGGGCGGAAATCCCGGAGGCTCCTCATATGGAGAACCCGATGATGGAGTCAATAATCAGGCTGGCCAGTATACTCGTCTGCACACGATGTATTATCCCCTTTACTGGTAGTTGACACTACTAGAGTTGGTACAATCGTGACTCGGGGTCGCGTGGCGGAAAATCCGTCCTTGGCTCAACATGGGGGTCCGTTTCATGCCTATGGACATACGGGAGCTAGGTCCAGATGGAAAGACATTGGAGCTCACAGTCGGTTAGACATGACGATTTCTTTGATCTGGGATAAGACGGTTGTTTAGATGCTACGTTTCATGTCAATTCAAGCTCAGTGAAGAATGCCAGCATTTGGTTATACAATTGTTAGTGAACTGCCAGCCACATGATTGCTGAAATTGTAACAAGGTCTGATAAATTCTTTTTTTATACCTATTCTATTGCATATTCACTTTCCAAGAGCAAGAAGCCCTAGGGCCAGAAGCCTACACTCAGGACCTATTGAAGATCAAAAACTCTTGTTCTCTTGGCAATTTACGATACGAAAACATGCCTGGGCAACTCTATGCGCCAAAATTGAGTGGCATTGTCAAGTTTACCAACTGTCGCCTGGTCCGGAATGACAAATTCGTCTTTGAGGATCTTTGGGTGAGCTCTGAGACTGGAACTATTCTCTCCAGCCAGGCAGCGTTCTTCGACAACCATACCCTCCCCGATGAAGTGATCGACCTCGAGGGACGAATCATTTCTCCTGGCCTGATCGATGTGCAGCTGAACGGGGCTTTTGGCTTCAACTTCTCCACAGCCCCCGAGGGGTCATCGTATGCCAAATCCATCGCAGATGTAAACCGGAAGTTGGTTCAGACTGGTGTGACTTCTTATGTACCGACTCTCACAAGCCAGAAGCCATCACTATACCAGAAGGTGAAACTATACTTCGATTGATCATATAGTTCAGAGTGTTAACAAGCGCAGGCACTGCCTTTTCTCCGCCCTAACAACTCTCGCGTCGGCGACAATGGGGCAGAGTCCCTTGGAGCCCACGTTGAGGGGCCGTTTCTGAACCCTAGAAAGAACGGAATTCACGATGTAAATGTCCTTCTCGAAGCCAAAAGCTTTGCTGATATCGAAAATTGTTATGGCAAGGAGAATCTCGGAGGATCGGACTCTGGAACAATCGCTATCAAGAAGATCACTCTCGCACCTGAACGTGGAAACATGCTTGCCTTGATTCCCGAACTACGCGAGCGAGGCATCATTTGTTCCATCGGACACTCCGATTCCGCATATGAAGAAGCTTCGAGCGCTGTTTCTGCGGGAGCAACCATGATCACACACCTCTTCAATGCAATGCGGCCGCTTCATCATCGTAATCCAGGCATCTTTGGGGTGCTAGGCATTGCTGAAAAGCTGCCTAGGCCCTACTTTGGAATCATCGCTGACGGCATTCATCTACATCCCACAGTCATCAAGATCGCGTATAATGCGCACCCAGAAGGGTGTATCTTGGTCACAGATGCTATGCACTTGGTTGGTCTCCCTGATGGTGCATACCCCTGGGGAAATGGCGATGTCGAGAGCAGAATCATCAAAACCGGCCCTACATTGCGGCTTGAAGGCACCGACAAGATCGCTGGAAGGTGAGGCATAATTCTTGGGATATAATAACTGTATGTGCTGACGTATGTCTTTGAAACTTTAGCTCCATTACCCTCGTTGAGTGTGTCAACAACTTTCTCGAATGGTCAGGGGTTTCCGTCCCCCAAGCGTTGAAAAGCGTGACCATCACGCCCGCAGCCATGCTGGGCGTTGAAGGGACCAAGGGGTCGCTTGCATCCGGTGCTGATGCAGACCTTGCAATCTTCTCCGAGATAAAAACAGAAAATGGTGCCCCCCAGTTAGTTATTGATGAAGTATGGAAATATGGGAAACGTGTTTTTCGTCGGGAAGGAGTGGAAATTCCCGAGCCAACAAGTCCGCTCGGTTCCTTTGAATAGTCGGCAAATTTCTTTTAAGCAAAAGGTCAAGAGATGGTCCCAATCGATTATTAGGATCAAGAAAGCTCGATGAACCCAGAAAGCTGTTACAATCACAACTATGTATTTCCCTGACGTTGCCTTAGAAGATGACTGGCGCATGTTATATTTCAAAATCTACATGTCGAAGGACTCTTGAGCTAGCTGAGCTTCAGCCCCTTGTAAAACCTCGAGAAAGCAACCGGTGGAGAGCTAGGCACAAACTCATTTGCAGCATGCTTTCAACAAACACACGTCTTTGAACACGATAGTTCAATTAATGCTTCATTGTTCCAGTTTCTTTCAAGTAAACTATAATGACCTAGGACAAACATTTGATCCAATCCAAGCAAGCGGCTCAACCGATCCATAGGTTAGTTAGGGAACGGAACATCCCTACCAAGACTCTTGGCAACCCAATACCCCATCGCCCTTCGAACAGGATTATTTGTACCGTAGTATCTACTAGGGTGAACTCGGTTACTAAAGTGAATCCAGAAGGTGTCGGAAGGACGATCAATAGCAAGCGTAGTGCCGGTGAAACCAGAGTGGCTGGCCGTCTTCAGGCTCTGCATGCTCCCTTGGGTGTACGACTGGTTCAGCGCAAAGCCAGCGCCGTAGTTGTTCCCGGGGAACTCTGCATTAAAGTCGGTGAAGATGAGGTCGACAGATTTCTGGGAAAGAATACGATGCTGGCCGTAGGTGCCGTTGTTCAGGATCATTTGGCAGAATACAGCGACATCGCCGACGGTGGAGAATAGCCCCGCGTGGCCAGAGAGTCCGCCTAGAGCCCATGTGTTCTCGTCGTGGACGGTTCCCCGAACAGGCTGCGGCCTCGGCGGTTCCTCTGGGCCTTGGGCCTCGATCTCAAACTCTGTTGGTGCGACACGGTGGTAAAAGGGGTTGAGCGGACCCTCGAGGTTTCCCCGGTTGTAAAATGTAGAGTTCATCCCAAGTGGTATGGTGTATGAGTAGACCAATAGTTCGAAATTTCTGCCGGTAATCCTCTCCAACATGTATCGCAGGGTCATGAAGCCAATGTCTGAGTATATAAACTGCGTTCTGGGTGGCACCTGAGGGGGGAGAGTCAGGAGGGTAGCCACTCGCTGGTCAATGGAGGAGTAATTCGACTTCCAGAGGTCCGGGGTTGGCAATGGCAAGAGGCCACTTGAGTGTGTGAGAAGGTTGATGACGGTGATATTCTCTTTCCCGTTGGCGCCAAATTCAGGCAGGTATGTAGCCACCGTCTGGTTCAAATCAATCCTCCCCGCATCGACCTCCCGAAGTACGGCAATGGTGCAGAAAAGCTTCGAGAGGCTTGCCATGTCATAGACAGTATCAAAGGTCGCATTTTCCTGCTCTTCAGGCTCGAGCAGGGTGCCATTAGCATCGGCGTAGAGCTTCCTGTGGCCAACCGCGAAAGCACTGACGATGGTGCCGTGGCGAGCGACTAGGTTGACGGAGCCAGGCTCCAATGCCCTAACTTCTTGAAAGGATGCGGCTCCATAGTTGCGAGGCTCGGTGTAGGAGGTGATGTTCTGGATCATCGCATTCAGCGGCTGAGGTAACAAGCCGACTGACTCTGGGCTGCCATGCTTGAGCACGCGAGTCTGACCATTCGCGTGAGCCGCTGAGACAAGCGCAGGATACAGCAAGAACGAGGGCTTCATGTTGGCGAGTTGCAAGGTGAAGATGATGAACTGCCAAGGGAATAACGGCAACGAACTTCTCTCATTGAGGTACTTATCGGTGTGGTGCTATATAATATCAAGGGCTATTAGAAAGGAGCTCCTCGTTCATGGGGGTTGCAGATTGCACAGAAGCCGATCAGTATATCGGGATTCCCGTCACCATCAAGCGTCAAGCCCCACTGACTTTTAAGCCGGGGGGATCTCAAGCTCGTCAGTTGTCAGTTGAATATTACCAGGAGGCTCCACGGCACACTCCGGCCCCGCGAATCCGAACGGCCAGCCACCGGAAAGTTGCAGCCAGATGGAGGGGATGTCAATGGATCTCGCTGATGTATCGCACGTGGCGAATTTGACTGATGCCTGCAAGTTGGGGAGTGCAATCAGCGTGGGGTACCCGTCCCCTGGTTGGGGGCGGAAGTCGTCGAGCAGTTCATCCTGTTCCTCTGGATTCAACTCAATGCCATGATTTGTGAAGAATCTCTCGTTGACGTCGCCGAGATAGGCTGCCTTGTAGAGGTCGCGCATGACATCAAGAGCACGGAGCCAGTGATTGGCCACCTTCCACTCCCCCGTCCACGACGAGACAAGCTGGTGGACGAGATCAAAGTATCGACTGGCCTTAAACTGGTACTCGGGTGTAGAGAAGGTCTCGTCGTGGGCGTACTGTATCCAGAGATACACGTTGGCGGCCGTCAAGGTAGTAGCGGCGACCCATATGGTCTGCAGGGCCGGCAGGTCGTTTGCCTGCTCCGGATCCATCAGATAGTCCAGTATCTCGCCGATGATAAGGGCGTTGGATACACAATTCGAAACAAGTGGCTCATCCCTGTAGAGATAAGACCAACCAGCCGCGTCAACAAGATCGACGAGGTTGGTGTACAGAGTAGGATGGGGCAGATAGCATTGGTGGGCAATGGATAGAGCGCCATGCAGTAGGAACTGCATCGAAAGGAAAAGCTTCTTCTGGCCAAGTGCGCAATGGGTATGGTAGTTCCGGATGCTCCAACGGAGGCCCGCAGGTAGAGAGTCGCGCCATTCCCGCGCGGCCTCGGATCGAGCGAAGAAGACGCTCTCTGGGCTGGTGGGGGGATGTTTTTCGAGACGGCGCCGGGAATATGCAGCAAAATCGGCAAGATCACTCCACAGGATGATTGTTTTGATAAAGTACGAAGTCAACCCCAGATCAGAAGGACGTGCGTAGGCGGCGAGGCTGGCCAAAGTGACGCCTCTCGTCTCTTCTTGGTAGAGCATCGATAGATCCGTGCCCGGCACAGATATGGAAACGCTGTCCTCGTTGACAGTTCGATGCTTACCAAGGAAGTAAGCCAACGCCCGATCAAACATGAGGCAGGCCCAGAAGGTCCGGCGCCGAATCTCCTGTTCCCTGTAGCTGTGTTTCTGGTGGAACTCCTTGTTCAACCGCATGATCTCGGCCATCCGGATTGCCGTGCCCGTGAAGAGCCAGTGTCTCGAGCCAGAGCTGGAGAGTAGCTCAGCCAATGCCAGGACAAGGTTGGCCTGGATGTGAGTAACTACATGGTGGCGTGGGTGATGAGCGACTCGGTAACTCGACAGGGTTCCCAATAGATGATGACTTACCGCTCGGATCATCCGATGCCATCTTGACAAGATTCCGGGCTCTGCGCATGTAGAGACGGAACACATCGTTCGGTGAAGCAAGCCCAAACTCTGTCTGAGCAGTCTCGAGCGAGAGGTATCGACTGCAGAGCGCAATGACACATGACGCCAGGACGGCCTCCTGTCTGCATTTGGACTCAAAGTCTGATCTAGAGTCGAACGAGCAAAAGTCACTGGCAAAGTGACGCTCAAAAAACAAGTCGAGACACGACTGCAAACCCTTGTCCGTCGGTTCAGATGCGGAGGAGGACGGCGGCGGCGGTTCTAGGTGAGGCACGCTGTCCGTCGCCGACGTGTCAGGGGTCAGTGCGATGGACTCGACGGGCGGTGCATCGTGGTCCGGCATTGCCCAGACACACTGCAGGTTCTTGTTGGAACAATGCTTGCACCGGGGCCGCGTGCCGTCACATTTCGTCTTGCGCCGCCGGCTGCGGGTGGAACTGCAGTAAGCAAATGGCACGCAGATGTCTGGGCTGGGCCGAGACACCACATCGGATCGGGGGCAAGGCTGAGAAGACGGCACTCACCATGAGCCGCATGCAAGCGGGGTTCTCGTGAAGGTTCGCGGCATTCCTTGCTTGAACAGCTACTTTCTGGCTGAGCAGCGGAGAATCCGTGTTGTGCAAATGCAAGGTGAACCGGAAGCCGTCCGGGGAGATGCTGCAGATGACTTTGGTTTGGGGAACTTGGGAGTGGAGAGCATCGGGTTATCCGACAAATATGGCTGAAGCTCACGTGCGGCGATAATAAACCATCCCCGCAGATACTGCTATACCCATTTTATCCTTATCATGGTGTAGTATATGCATTCGTGTAGAGCTTACTACCTATAATCTCCTAGTGATTAATTGTTGACTCGTGACTTTATCTACTTCAAAATCGAATTGTGGGCGATCTGGAGAGCGAGTGGCCAGTATGTTTCATGAGCTTAGAGTTGTCTAGGTTTCGTCGGCTTACAAAATCAGTCAATTACCTCACTTGGACATAACTTGCCACTCGACTTTTTAGATGGCTTTTCACGTGGGGAATCATATTATTTTCTACACAAATTAACAAACGGAGGATATGAATAGAGGGTTGGCACCGTATAAGACTACCTGCTTGATGTCTTGATGTAGGGATACAAAGTAGCGATCGCGATCAGAGTCCTCAGCAGCACGGTCCTGACTAAAGAAGAGGCAATGCGACAAATGAGATCATCAATTTCCCTAAAATCTCCGCGGCAAGCGTTCGGTTTCGGGGTAGTTACTATCGGAGTATTGGAGAATTGTGTTTGAAATTTCTTGACTCTGTTGCCCAAGGTGGAAATTTATCAACACTTTACATCTGTTTTTGTATATCGTGCCTTTAATTACGGCTCTCGCTACTCAGATGATATGTCAATTGTGCCAGTAGGAATATTCCTCCAGGCTAGCATGACTGGATTGCTGGGACCTGACGCGACTTGGCGCCCTCGTATCCATTTCACAACACATCTATCCCTTGACGTGGACAATTCCGCTCCAGTAGTCTCAAGAGGGCGAACCTCGTGCGTTCTTCTTATCTCTATGCTTGAGAGATCTTCAAGTTGATCACTTCTGTTTCTCGTGCCGGCTCAAGACGTGTGCTGACAGGGCACCCATTACCACGTCATTGGAAATTATGGAAGGGGCCAATCAATGCCGGTTAGATCGACTTTAGGGCTGGTAGTTTGCACGGTGTAGCCAAATTTAGCACATTACTCCAGGGGTATGAAGTGAACATAAGGCTGCCAACCCACGAAGAAGCCAGCCTATACGAAGCTGTAGCAGCCTCGTTCTCACACAGGCTGGCTGCTTTATCCTCTCATTGACTGCAGATAGACCGTCTTGGTTGCTGCCAAAGTACCCAACACACTCCTGCTTGCGGATACATAGCTTGCGTCACGAAGTAAAATTAGATGTGCTCTCCCGAAGGATTGCACTGTGCTCGGTGGGTCTGTTTGCCACAGTCCAGTCCCACATCGTCATTGAAAACAAATAAGGGGATGGAGAACGGATGACCTTGACCTTTTGATGTTTACCCTCCAAAACTCGGTGGACATGTCAGCTGCCGTAATACGAGTAGAAAGACCATGACTTTCTACGACAATACCCACCCTCATACCTGGGGGGTCAACCCGGAAACAACCCAGATCGTGCTCCGGCTGGTGTCCAATCCCACCCCACAACGCGGTGACAATGGGAATGGATCTCACGGCGCCTTGGCTTCCAAACCGGCATCAAACTGTCGGGAGCTGCAGGTTGGCCGAGCCCGTCGAGGAAAGGACCCATTGAGAGCCCTAGTGGAGAAGCAGGATCGGCGCAAGAACCTCGTCCTCGGCGCTCCCCAATGCATGGGGTGTGATTTAACCTGGGTTGCTTTTGCAGAGCCAAAGGAGCCATACATGTCGGAAGCCTGTGCTGACTGTCAGTCTCCTCCTCCACCGTGTATCCCCGAAAGTGAAACAGGAGAAGGGCGCCATGTAATCATACTAACATCAAACCAGTTCTTACTTGCGTCAGAGACACGTTTTATCCCTCTCAGGTCTGCGCGAGGCTTGACAAAGTCGACAGATCCTTGTGGGTCGTCCTTCTCGAGGACCCCCTCTACTTCAATGCTATTCAATTTGGCACTCTTGCATACAGGGAGCTGCTCGCCGGCCTACCATCCAGCAAGGAGACACACAAGCATAGACTCAAGACTATCGGCCTTCTCAGGGAAAGACTAGGTTCAATTGATAAGCAAGCGGCAACTTCCGATGCAACGGCCTTGGCCATTATAATTCTAGCACATTTTGCAGAAGCAATTGGGGACACCAAAAGCTTTGAGGCCCACATCAATGGGCTGAAGGCGCTGGTCGATGCACGAGGAGGCTTGAAAGACTTGAAGTCGGGTCTCCTGGAGCTTCGGACAAAGATATGCAGGTGCGTCAGCTGACATTTCTAGCATGGCTACACTTATCCTTCCTAATTTACCTCTCTCCCTTGCTGGCCATTCTTCTTTCTCCTCTTTGATTTGCTAGCTGACATTCTTCATAGAGTTGATACCGCTTTTGCCTTCCTCTCTGACCGTCCTCCAATGTTCTTCCAGGGTGAAGTACCATGGGACCGCTATGTGGTAGATCAACAGAAGCCTACAAACACTGGCTCGAATTACATCCACCTTCAGACTATGCAGCCGCTCGATTGGAGACTGGTTAACGTCTGGTTGGACATGCAACAATTTTCATTCATGTGCAACGACAATCAAAAACGTGGCGTGCGGCTTGATCAACTCGTCTACAGCAAGATCATGGTTTCGATGCAATACCGTCTACTCAGCCTGTCCTTCAACGATTTCTCCTTGAACAATGCATTGCGCGCCGGCATGCTGGTGGTCATGACAAGATTGATGTTTGGATGGCACCCGAGAAATGATGCCCAGGTTCGAGCCGCAGTGCGGCTTGATGAGGCCATGGTCTCTATCCTGGATGGAAAGATCGATGTGCCCCATCAACTCTTGTTCTGGATGCACATGGTTCGAAGCCAACTGGGCGGCTTGGCTCGAATAGACGTTCGCCTCAATGCTTGGCTTGTCGACACGCTCGAGGCCCTTTCTTTTCGTTCCTGGGCAGAATCAAGAGAGCTTCTGCTCTCGATGGTGTGGTTTGAGTTTTTTGGCGACTCGCAAGCTGAACTCGCTTTTGATTATGCCTCCATGAATCTGCCCGACCGTTGATGGATCGCGAGGAGATTTTCTACTACTGCTCAAACCTCCAAGGGTAAGGGGGCTCCTCGGTCCGATAATATCGGCTGGGCTTGTCGTCACAGGCTGCAACACGGCTTTGCAGACACAAACGCTGAATGATAACTCCATCGTGCCAGCCTGAAATTCAAAGATAAATGTCAACAAACAGAGATCGAGCGAGCTAGACTGCAAGAGCCAACTCCAAACCCTACTTGATCTTAGGTCCTTGATCAAATTCCCCAAGGGCAGGGGTGTCACGGCCGTCGATAATGCGGAGCGAAGCTCATCCATTCCTCACAATCCAGGCCAGAAATAGCGGTCAAACTCCCCGGCTCGTTCATTATTTCTGGCGTCGGAACCGGAATCGGGTACTTTGTTGGGGTCTCCCTTAGTAGTATTAGCGAGCCTGTTGCTGAGACAAGACTAATGCTAGAAACCGCCAGCCTTGGAACAATGAAGGCTAGCAAGATTGAAAGACTGAAAGACCTACTTTTAAGCGGCCTTTGAATCAAACACAAATGTCAAAGGTAGTGTAAACATAGAAGAAGTATAACTAGTTAGTTGCCCTAGATCCCTACATCGAGGTTTAGACAATAGGCCAATCTAAATTTGCGGTCAACGCCTTGGCCGTTTTGAAGTGTTTTCAATGTGCTCTGATAGCCTGTGACAAGGTATCAGCGCTCTACATTAAGTCTATTTAACATCGCTAACCCCCTGAACCATCAATATCCACAGCAAAGCAGCTTTATCTTGGATAAGTGTTGGATCGTTTCAGAAGCCTTACGCGCCCTTCCAAATCCCATGCGAGTATCTCATCATCAGTGAGGTGACTCCCGTACGGCCAGATCAGACATTGGGAAACTCGCTCTCGGAATTTGAGTCGGCCTTTCAGTCTTGTCTCTGCTCTGCTAGTTTAGGTGATTGAATTGTCAGAAAACCCGAACCTGCCGATAATATATGAACGTAATATTAAACGCGTGTTTGAATATCGATCTCCTGAAGTGAGAGGTTACATTATGCAATGTATGGGTAGATTATAGCTTTCTCAAATATTTTAATAGCCGCAAAAAGACCCCGTGTAGCATCAGCAATAAGCTTGTATGTCGGGAAATTTCAATTCATTGTGTTTTTGATTCTCGGACTTAGTTTACGTGTCTAGAATATATTGAGCCAGAAATTTGAGTGTTCAATTTCACGATAGATTCTTTAAATGCTAACGTGGAGGTCAAAGTGAACTTTCCGGAACACCAGTGGCTTATTTGAGCATACCCTCACTTATGAGTGAGATGCTTTGAAATTATCCTCAGGCCCTAAGCTTTTGTTTTTTTAACGCCATGTTGCTCTTTCCCGGGCTGTGTAACAGTGTGTCTGGGCGGCTGCTGTACATGGACAGAGGGGCTGGTACTGATACACTTGTGCAGCTACCCGTTGATACTTGGTCAGTACGCGTTGAACCAAACAATAAAACGGCATTCATTTTTGCCGTGACTCTCGTGCTACTTTTCAATATTTTTTCACATTCGTGACTTTTGCTCCACTTCAACTTCATGTTTTACTCCGTTGAATCACGCCAAGGTAGATATTCATCACCGCGCCAGCCATATCGATATCAACTCGCTACAAGTTTCGCTCCTTTCAATAATCAAGGAAAACCACCACGCTTCATTTTCCGATAGATTCATCTAGAATTCCCACCCGACTTCTTCGAGTATGTCTAAAACGAGCTCTGCATCCGCAGATGGCGATACTCCAGTCCGATGTCCAAGCTCGCCACCTCAGCGACCCAGACGGGAGTTCACCGCGATTCTCGGCCACAGATGGGAGAAATGCGAATTCCATATTCATATTGAATGGGTCGGCGTATATCCCACATGGGTACGAGAGCGGAACCTGCATCGAGATTCGAAAGCCGCCCTGTTGCACTACTGGCAAAGCCTGCCCGACGGTCGCCCGATGAACCCAGACGATGACGAGGTGTTCGAAGTGTTTCGATTCAGGGATGATAAGGCAGCGGATGAAGGTACGAAACGATTACTGTTAACCGAATGGGTCGGGTATGACGAGAAGGCCATGACCTGGGAACCTGAGGAGGAAATGATGAAGGCGGTCCCTGAGCTTGTGGAGCTATTCTGGGCGCAAAAGCCGGTTTCCAAGGTCAAGAATGACTTTTTTTAACAGTCATCTAAGGGGAAACTTAGCTATTCATTTGTGGCAGAGACTGTAAAGGGCTTTTTTATCTTTGATCTGTCCGAGGCTATGCTATGCGGCTGTGGTGGGGTAAATACGTTGCTTAACAATAGCCCAATGTTCATCACCAACAAAATGTTTCATTTACACATATCAAGGTACCTAAACTGTGATTTTGTGTCTGCCGGTGTTCCCAAATACAGTGCTTGATCGCGTACTGCAAGGTCTAGGAACACGATTCGAGCGGTAGGTGAGTCTGTACCACATTCAAAATTTTCACGCAAATTCTTGAATTTGATGGAATCACGACCCTCCAGCTCAAGCACCCGGTGGTCCCTGTGAAAATCGACATGATACGGTATTGGCAAAATCCCGTGGGGAGCGACTTCAACAACATTGAAGTTGGAGGACGAAAACAGCAGTCTCATTTCCAAGCAATCATGGACAAAACTCATCGCTCAGCCAAATCTCGTCCATGCCATCTGGATTCTTGAAACTGGGGCAGATGGGCACTCCCCATGGGGTTTTTATTTGGATAGGCTCTCCTCTCTTTTCCCTGGACAAAATCATTTCACAAGCTAACAGATCACAATCAGCCTCAGGGAGAGGGCGATGTAGTATTATTAGACTAAAAATAAGCCAACGAATTTCACACCCGGGACAATGCACTAAATTCTAATAATCCAGGCCAACCACCCATTCCTAAATGCAGCACATGAAAGCCTTGCTAGCCAACATGATGCTCCCTCCACGTCTTACCACTTGAGCCATGTGTATTCAATTGCAGAACGACGAAATCAAGTCCATCAATGTTGAATTGCATCCACCTCAGTAATGATAAGTTATTGCGCATCAGGTAGCATTTTAGGGGTTGATCCCTGCATCTTTCATTACCCATGTCCCAGCCCCTGAGATCGACGGACGGATGATGCCGGCTTGACTACGAGCAGCAAATTCCAGCTGAATACCTGCCTACCCTATAAGTGCGTCACCCCAGCCGCGACACGACAAATGACTCATAAAACGGTGAATCGTGGGTAGCAAATTATAATTTATGAATCAAATAATATTATTCTCGAATTCCAAAGTCCTTTACAAGTGCACGCAATGTTGTGGGTTATTTCAGAAATGAACGGTATGACAAAACATGGGCAAACAGAGGCATGCTATGGCTCTGCTAGAGGAAAAAGAGGCCGATGTGTACTGAGCCAGGGAAAGGTCCAGATTCAATTCTAAAACTGAGAAAAATGTGATAGGATCACGAATATCTGTTTTACCGCATTGATGGATTGAAGCCCTAGCCTGCTGAAGGAAGTGCATGGAGCAGTGGAAATGAAGCAAGCTATATAGCTTAACTTATGTCATAGAATCACAAGGCAACGTGCCAGAGTGGTTAATGGGTAGCACTCGAATCATCTTAGTGATGCTATGACTTCGGTCGCGCATGTTCGAATCATGCCGTTGTCGATTTTTTTTTTCATTTTTACTCACTTGCAATCAACCTTTTCTTGGATCCGACAGCGGATATTAAAGTTTTGAAACATTACTTAATTGTCTAATCTGTGAGCAGTAATTTCGGGCTCTTGATCTAACGAGTTTGAATCACCACCTCATTGATCCCTTCATCCTCTTAGTAAATGGTTCTTCTCCCCGAGAACATATATATTAGAATATAGGGTCTGAAAACTATTAAACTCGTCTATATATACACAGGCGGCCCCATAAGCCTTAATTAATTACGATTTTTAGAGGTTCCTCTATCTCATAGTCCTCCCAGTATTCCTTTTCGTTCTTTTCATGCGTCCTCTCCCATTCCTCAGACAGTCCCCGAAAGTCTGCAGGAACATATGGGCTGGTGAGCTCAGCGTATATCGTCGGTTTTCGATTTACCCGTAGTCCCAAGTCTCTCATCAGCATGTTTGCGTACGGTATACCATCCAGGCCGAGGTCAGGAATATTCGAGCCATATCCGCACGGGTATCGCCATTTGCCCCACTGAGTATGAAGCATCACCTCATACGTGACTTCTTCAAGAGTGTGCGGTGCGCGGTCAAGGTTGCCGTCGAAGAAGGTTGAGATCCATAGGCCTTGGATAGTCGCGATGATCGGCGATGCTACCGACGAGACCAACCCGGCAAAGGCCAAGTTTCGAGACGGAACCAGCGTCGGAGGAATCATGAATCGGTAATATCGTACAGGTTCTTCACCCCTTTGCTGGTGAGAGATTTCGGGCTGGCTTGCTAGACCGGGGAACATGTAGAGGATTCTTTCGTCTGCTTTCTGTTCCAGCAGTCTTTTGTCCGATTTGTTAAATGGTAATCCAAGCCCTTCATCACCTAGCCCAATAAATTTGATAGAATTGTTCTTCTTCCACCCCGTGGCGCATATAAGAGCATCGGTGTCTATGATGCTCCCTGATGCCAAAAACGCCCTCTTGTATTCGAGAGACTCTATCTGGTCAACATGAACTCGGATTTTGCCCTGCTTGATAAAGTCCCAAATTGGTTTGTCGTAGTTGAGGATACTCAGCCGACTCCCAATCCAAAATGACGAATGCCAGGGTTTGAGCTTTTTGATCTCTGGGTGGGAATCGTAGCGATTGGCAGAGATAACGTAATTGCCAAAAGTTCTCCAGAACCAGTCAACAAGAAAGCGACCTAGTCTTGTTTGGTGAAGAAAGTGTCGAGTCCGAGGGAATCCATCTTCAGCACCCCAAGGACATGGGCTGAACCAGGTAACCCATCTCACATTTAGCAGCCTATCTAGAAACTTTTTGAACATCGTCACCACAGGGGGCGAGATCCAGGCCGGACCTCTTCCCTTTGACCGGATTACCATGTCCACCTCGGTTCCATCCTCAACCAAGGCGTAGGCGGTATCAAAGGCAGACTTGCCTCCCCCGACGACGATGGCACTTTTTACTCCACGGATGACCTGCATCTTCTGGCAAAAATCTCGGACATGAAAAAAAGGAGCGCCGAACGTTTTCAAGCCTGGATAGGAAGGGATGTTGGGGGTGTTGGTGAGTCCCGTGGCGATGATGAGTCGGTCAGTTTCAAAAGGCTTCACGCCTCTTGGCCCAGTCACCAGAAGCCGCCAGCCGTCGCCACTGGGCTGTACCAAGTCAACTCGGGTGTGAAACTGAATCATGTCCAGAATGCCATAGTACCGCGCATAGTCCGTCAAGTACCGGAACAATACAGCACCGGGAATGTGGCTGGGTGGTTTGAGGCCGTATATCTCCTCCGACATGGGGAAGTCTGGGAACTCATATGTGCCCACGCAATTGTTGGACTTGAGACTCGGGTAGAGCCGGTTCCTTGACCAAGTGCCACCGCACGATTCTCCAGCTTCCAATATGGCGAGCTTGGAATATGGGTGCATGTGCAAATATGCTTTGGCGGCTGCTAGGCCGTACCATCCTGGCGATGATTGTTAAAACTATATCCGATAGGGTGAGTTTGATATAAAGGGGAACCAACCTGCTCCGACCACTATGACATCGTAAGATCCCCCCATCTCAGTGGAGACAGGAGCCAGCAACTGCACCTGCAACAATGGTACAGGGGTAGGAAACACCTTGGGAAGGTCGATTGATAGATGTGGGAATCAAAGGGACCTATGAAGGCAGATTATTCTGGAGGTAGGCCAGTCGGGGAGCAAGGGGATATCAGTTTTCCTGGGTGAAGTGAAGAGAAAATTCCGGTTGGATTGATATCATTATCGTATGTTTCGAATCCGGCCCAGATCATTTGACATCCTCGCTGACAACCCCTGCTCTGCTCCTCCGCCCGGAATGGTCGGGTCGAGGGCCCACGCCACAATCAGGCGGGTCTGCCCGGTAAATTTAGTTGTGGGAGAGAAAAACCAAAGCAGCCATTGGTTGAGGGAAGTGCCTGGGTGGTGAACACGAACCAGGGTAATTAGAGTTGGATTCGGGTCAAGAAGCTTCGTCTCGTGCTAATCCCCGTTTCATACGAGTTCAAGTCCATAGTAACAAGCAGCAGTTGGACCCGGTGCTGTTGAAACTAGTGAAGGGAATCGTCCCACGACTATCTTTCATTAGGGCTGATAGTCTACAAGTCAGTAGACCTTGAGCAGCACAAGCTATGCGGGTCTTTGCACAAGCCGGTCTAATAGAATGTTTCACTACGAGTGCAGGAGCAAGATATAGTAATGACTATATTCGATCTATTAAATTTCTTATCACTGGAAATGTAACATACAGTGAATAGAGTGTGGTGAAATGCGTCTTTGGAGGAAATGAATACCTCACACCCTGCTAATTGGGATAAATGTTGAAGTCTCCAGGAAACGTGTTGTTGCAAGACTCGAACAACGCTAAATGGTTAAGAAACATGACAAGAAAGGTATTTGAATTGCACTAAAATACCCGATGCCTGATCCTCGATCAGCTGTGAGAAGATCGGAGACCTGCCATTCAGGCTGCCGTTTTCTCGGAACTCTCCACCAGGGAGACGGTTTTGCGTCTCTGCAGAGCATCCCAAATCGCAATGCTAGTCTCGACTAGATGAATGATGAAGAAGGGAATCAGATTGTACTGCCAGCCTTGAGTAATGTGCACAATGGAAGATATCTTGGATCTGTCGCTAGGGTTTACAAGGTCGAGCTCAAGGAGAGCAGAGAACCAGCCCTGAGGTGTCCAAGTCCCTTCGTCATACTTTTCTCCGTCAAGGCCAGCAGTGACAGCAGCATCGATCGTCTGGCCGGCATAGCGATTGGTGACGACAAAGACGTAAACCAGTGCGCCGAAGGTAAGAAGGAAGCTCAGGACATTGACGAGTACCCAGAGATGGTGAAAATAGATGGCAAAATTGCTGGGATTCGGGCGGGAGCGCAGGAAGAGAGCGATGGATCCTCCGAGGCCGATGAGGATAAAGGCAGTACCGGCGGCAGCATTGCTCGTGTGCCCTTGATCGGTCATGAGGTCTTTTGGTTCGCCCTTGAGGTCGATCGTTGCTCCATCGCTGGTGAATGGAAATGTGCCACTAGCAGGGCCGTGCAAGAAGCCAACCGTGGCAGAGACAAAGGACAGCTCAATTATCGCCACGACCATCAAAAGGCCAACGGCCGGGTATAGCAACTGACTACTGGACGGCATTTTTATTTTCAAAGAAGAGAAAGTTAGTGAACTGCGCACCGAAGGTCAAAGAGAGATGGTAAGCTGGGCCAACAAAGGGCTGTGCATCGCCGCCCCTATTGCTTGCTTATATACGCTCGCATTGTGAAGGTTTCTCATGTAAGACCTGACTTCTTAGTGCTGACCGCTGCGCAGATGCCCCGTGTTTGAAAATTAGAGGCCGTCAACATGTCTGACACTACAAGCTCACTAATGCCCACTACTGGCAATGAGGCTTGCTTAGCTTATGGCTTTATGTGCCGACGGGCCGCTCTGACGCAGGGGTACTTGAGCTGAGCAGTCAGTGCGTCGTGCTATTGGCAGACAAGGAGAGGAGACTGCCGACGTGGCTAGGGAGTGGCTGAACTATGCTCTCGTTACTCGCGAAGGCTTACACCATTGGGCTGTGCTGGTTAGTTAGGGTATAGAGTATTGGCAGAGTCGCGTGCCCTGATGCCCAGATTTAAGCGGTGAAAGGCCAAAGCTGATGCTCTATTGTTGCTTGGCGATGCACGCGGTGGGAAGGGTCCAGCGATGACAACCAGCTGACAAACCTGCAGCACTGTGCTCAGTTGATCCAGCTTATGGCAAGAGCTGAAAGCGCTGACGGATGACACAGTCAACTTTATTCCCGATTTTGGCTCTGGATCTTACTGCTTTTATCCAAGTGCTACTCGATTAGAACCCGCTAAGTATTGCACCAGGGTCGATCTTAGTCCACCTTAGCTGAACCCGCTTTCCGCCTCCCGGACCAGCTTCCTATATTTTCTTCCCCTCTGCGGAGAAGACAGCAGATCAGCTGAAGGATCTTTCAAAAACGCCTCATTCGTAGTGCTGCCTGAATCTATCCAGAGGCGTTTAAGTTTGCTATGTGCTCAATCAACCCCTCCATACAACTCGCAAGCTTTGGTTTGCTCTACATGGAGGCTGAAGGGCGATCTCTGCTCTTAGAAAAGTATTTCATGTCAGTATCCTTTCACGGGAAGGAGTCACGTTTATGGCAAGTTGACGTAATATGAAATTGGACAGAGGAGTGACTCAGTGTTGCGCTTACTTACATATGTGTGATAGAATCAACGATGAAGGAGGACACTGTGATGACATACAAGTGCTGGGCCTAAAGATCAGCCATCTATCTGCATTCTCTAGCATGAAAAGTGGTCTTCGTCATGAATCTTCGCGTTGGTGCAGACACGTTGACTAAAAAGCGCGAAAGTTGGCGACTTGAGAGAAACCTCTGTATGCTGTCTGGTCTCAAGTAAGCTCGCTCATCCTTGTGTCCCACTGTGTTACCTCTTATCCCATGCAGTATTACTATACCCTTCAAGTTCAATTTGGTCTCATTGCTTGATTTGGGTACTCTTGCGAATGATCACAACCTTGGGTGCCTTGTTTTCCTGACATGGAGATTTCAACTTCGTCCGTCTTTCACACGAAACAAGGCGTACAGACTTCTCCTCCTCCATCAACCTGCTTCGTTGTAAGTTTACGCGTTCCGGAGTAAAATTACCTTTTCGGAACTCGTTTCTGGCCGTGATAAATCGTCCGTTCGCGTTGTTATAGCGGGCGAAGCCTTTTTGGTTGTCTAAGACATGCAAGATCTGCGCTTACGAGGAGCGTCTGCTCGTCCGGCTTGGCAAAGACCAGGTAAGTTATGGTTTCATGGAATGTCATCAAGTCGTACGAAGGAAGCCAGGTGAAAGAAGGTAGCTTTAATAGTCATTCGACGAGCCGCTCGTCCTGACGGCAAGTGAGTCATCGGTATGAAGGTTTGCAGACTTTTCTTTCCGCATGACTGCAGCCTTGGGCTAGCAAAGGCCTTTTTTTAAGCTTCCGTATTCATTGTGTTGAGTTGTCGGGCTCTGGCAGCTTCCATTGCTGTTGAACTTTATTCTATGATATCCGCTATCTGCATTATATGGATATACTAATGCACGACATCAAGGGTGTCGACATTTTGGAATCAGTAGACGTGTTGAATGGCTCGCTTTAACAAAACCGCATGAAATTGAAACCGCCGATGCCATTGAGCTGGTGGAAGATCTTCTGCTCAGGGCTAGATTCAATGTCTACAGATACATATATGTTAGGATGAATTGAGACTGTATTTGTAATGCCAAGGCGGACTGGTCTGATAGGCACAAAATTATATGTAGTATCCCTTGAAAGTGGTTGCGCTCTAGGAAAATTAGCAGGTACATATTTATCTATCTTTGATTTAATTGAACTGAGTAAGGTAGTAATAGAGACTCACACATTTATTCATAGTTCTTGGGTTGAAGGGAGTAATGTTTTTTCCTTCTTGGCAGTCGAACAAGCATTTTCACAAACCATGAGAGAGCTGATGCAAGACTGACAGGAATTCGGGGGCTGAGATTGAGATGTATTATTTGTAGCTTCTGGAGTTAGAAGGCTATACCTTTCAAGTGAGGAAATCGAACAGGAAATTCACACATCCAGAACCCCCGACCTAGAACAGACTGCGACCTCATATATTGATGGCTCCCGGGAGAGCTTTAAGAGCCTCATGCCATTTCTCCCGTGTACGGCCTGGCCCAAAGCTTGGATCAATATTCTCACGACCGATACCGAAATACCTTGACGGACTAGCTAGGCACTGCCAAATGGGATCGTCTGGCGTCTGGCATCGCCCAAGCCGATGGTACGTTACCAGCTCCAGCGTCCAACCATTTTCATCTCTCTCAACCAACAATTCATAATCCGTGAAACAATGGCGGCAGCTGCCCTCGACGTATTTGGCAGCCAGGTTTCCCGCGGATACGTCACCTTTGCCAGTAGAAAACCGGCTGCCCAGAACCTCGTCCAACAAAGCGTACCATGGATCTATTGGAAATTCGTAGTCCCAAGGATCTTCCTCTCCGAAATGGTTACAGATAGGGAGACGAAGCCAATTCATCACGCTGAGGAAGCGACGTCGCTGAACCATCATGCTACTTACTCGATGAAGACGAACGACATGTAGTTCATCCCCCACAACCATGGCGTCATATGTGTGGCCGAGGCTCCAAAGTCCGGGTCCAATTATAGGCCATCCTGGCCTGGTAATCCGCTTAAGAGCCTCCGGATACATGGATTGTTTGAAGTCTCTTGGTTCCTCCGGCAGTAGTCCGTACCGTCCGCCGGGCAGATACTCGTCCAAAGGGAAATAGTCCTGGGTCCATAATCTTATGCAACAGTCGAAATTGAGCTCCTGTTTCAGAATATCAAGGGATAGTCCATATCTCGGCCCGTACCGATGCCGGCTCATGACCAAGTGAGCCTCTGAAAATGAGATTTTTGGGCCGTCCTTACGAGGCTGCCAGCGGTGAAGATTGAAACGAACTTCGTAGGTTGTGGTTCGGATACAATGGACCCAGTTGTCCTCGGTGGTTTCATGTGAGAAGGTGAGCCTCCCTTTCCGGTGATCCCCGCACAGTTCATGGCCCTTATCGTCCCAACCCTGTGTCGGATGTCTGACCAGGCGCCGGAGCTTTCTGCAGCCAAAGCAGACGAATCTGGTTGGGCTGTCCCTTTCGAGGAGTAGTAAGAGCCTAGTCAATTTCTTCCCCTTTAGCTTCTCAAAAATGATCCCACCGAAAGTGCGCCTGCAGGTTAATGCGAGAGCAATACGAGACTCTACCGGTACCGAACGACAAATGATGTCAAGAACCTCGTTTGGGAGTCTCGGAAGCTTAGATTCGGCTAGTGTTGAGGGCTGCTGGGTTAGAGCACCGGATGCCATCTTAACCCGGTTGATTGCTTGTAGAAATTGGAAATTTAAGTGATGTATGGATGCCGTCCTGGCATTCTGAAAAGGAAAAGCGACAGCTACAATTTTGTGGAAAGCATTGAAAATTCTTCAAGTCAGGGGAAATCTCAATTTTGTGCGTAAAGTGGTGGCAAAGGGCTAATTTTTTCACATACATAAAGTTTGAAACGTTGGCCTTCTTTTATAGCCCTACCAGCCGAATACTATCTGACAAGGTTTAAGATATTGCGCCGATCAAGAGTTGAAAAGAGAAAACTGGCATGGCTTGCGCTATGCTGGAGAACACTGAGATGATCCACCACAATGGGAGACGATATTTCCCCATGGAGTTGGGAAGATGCTCAGGAGACAATTGTGTGAAGCATTCGAGAACTAGGTTTGGATATTGGCGGCAAGAGTGAGCCGCGTTGTGTGACTTTTAGGGTGAGGGTAGGTCTGTCTCTCCGTGTGTGCGTGTGCTGTGCGGACAGGGGGGCCTTTATCATGGCTAAACGTCAATTGTCACGAAATGCATGAGGAGCGGCTAAATATGATATACGTGAACATGCACTAGATTTGCCGATAGCTGGCTGCAGTGCGGTTGAAGATGATTGCAGTCAATCACTACTCTATCTAGAAGACTGGACTGCCTCGATTCTTGGTTATTTCACCATAATCGGAAAGTTTACGGTGGCAAACTACGTGAGAAGGAGAATAAAGTTTAACAGCAATGGAAGCTGCCAGAGCCCGACAACTCAACACAATGAATAGCGGTGGCAAACTACAGTTGATGCTAAGAATTGCAAGTACTACGAGGCTGAGTAACCTACTGTGCGCCTGGGTAATTCTGACTGAGAGGTATTTGCTGTTTCTTCCCGCACAGAAAAATCCACCTTGTGATAAAGAGCTCTGTGCTTATATATATTTAGTGAACGATCAATAGAAGAAATTCGCTTGGACAGGGAGTGACTCGCTTCGGGGATCGTTGATGGATGTGGCACTATCTAGCCGGTTGTCTCTTTTAGTGCTGGATGTGGTGGTCATCGCCTTGATTCCCGGCTGGCTACTCCTGCCCGCAACTGGGCCAGCTGCTGTACAGTAAATGTTCCTCCCAGCTTGCGTAGCTGCTCCCTGTCCATCTTGTCCGAGACTGTCATTGGCAGTCGGGGCAGAACAAAGTAGAGGTCTGTTGTCATATAGCGGGCAGGTGGTGGGCCATTCTCTCTTCTACTGGGGAGGGACATCACTTCGATCGCGACATCCTCGTCTGCAGCCTTGTCTAACCGCAGCAGATGGCGCTGCTCGCTATTCAACTGTAGAAACGCGGCCAAGACTGTATTCTGGCCCTGTCCACCAGGTGTGATCTTCTCGACCGCCGTGTGTTCTACCCCGGGCATGGAGTCTCGAATACAATGATGGAGCATGGTATCTTTTAGAAGGGTGTTAGGTTAGGACATCACGGGAGCCTGGCGATTTCCTTGTATATGCATTGGGGTGGAGGGTAACGATTATGAACACATGCGGCTGTTCTTGAATTGCCGTCTTATTTTTTTTTTTCACTTCGACAACTCGGAAGTTACACGAGGGCGAAATAATATGGGATAGTTGTACGTATTGGATATGGTCCACGACGTGACTGACTTTATTAACTGGTGCGCCTGCGCCCTTGAATAAAATACAAATCGCGTCGAACACGTGAAGCACGGTAAGTTAAGAATACATCAGTATGGAACATATACATCATCATCCATATTCACGTAGGCATCCATCATTTCTAGGGGTATCGGCATCAGACCGCTTTGATCGGGTGCAGATCCGATCCAATCCGATCCGGGAGTCCGGCGACAGCCTCAATGGAACGCAGCCCGGGGTTTACCTCCCTTGCCGAATTTGCGGATATAGAGGAGGCCTGGGTCGATGAACGGTGCGTTGAAGATGAAGAGTCGGCCGAGGAAGGGGGATTGTGGCCGTAATTACGGTACTCGGTGGGACTAATCTCTATTCCACGCACAGATGCGAGCCAGGCGACTGAATCCCGAGCGCTGGAAAGTGTGTTGGATGGCCGCGATCGACGCGATGCCGCAGCAGTAGAGGTGGTCCTTACGGAGGTGGAGGGCGAAATACCCAGGTCGGCAGAAGCGGGAACAGAAGCATGGGCCGAGCGAGGGTCTTGTTGCTGGCCTTGATTTATGGAAGGACGACTGGTGGCTGTGATACGTCTTGTAGGAGCACGGCCAGGAGGAGATGTGCCGTTGGTAGCAGGGTGGACAGCGGCGGCAGGGGAACCAGTCCGGGTCGAATTACGGGGAAGAGGCTCAATAGCAGTGTGAGCATTGGTGTTACTGGTCGTGGCCACACTACCGACCAGATCGACACGCTCGATGGCGTCCTGGATGGGAGCATCTGTGGTCCTGGGCTCCCAAACCCGCCGTGGCTCAGATTGAGCTGCGGTGTAGCGGTACTCGGTCACCAGGCGCACGACGTGGCGCATCTGTGTCTCGATCCTCTGCTTGCTGGCATCGCTCCATCCGGCCCTGCATGGGTGCTTGATGACGACCTGCCTGATGCGATTGATGCGGGATCTGGTGTAGTAGAAGTGCCTGCGCGAGCCGGTGCGCAGCGAGTATTCAATGAGCTGCAGGTGTTTGAACACGACGATCCATTTGTCCGTGACGGCGATGCAGTTGAGGATGGCGATCAGGACGGCCTCGTAGTAATGACTTGGGGATTGTGAGACATCAAACACTCAATTGGGAGGGGAGGAGGACGTACTCGTGTGTGAGCTTGGCGACTTGCTGGAATTTCAGAGGACAGTTGCGCCAGTTTTGGTTTTCGACGGCGCGCCGCAGGGTCCGTTCAATGTCGTTGGTCAGTTTGTTGGCCTTGTTGTCGCCTGCTCTGCCTCTTGCGTTGAAGAAATCGAACAAGGTCGCAGGGTGGTCTTTGTCCTGGTTTGTGCCGCCGTGACACTCTGCCTGCAGGGGATCGCCCACCCGCCCGAAGATGAATTTAAATTCCCTCCGGAGCCATGCCAGCAGTCCAGGCGTGGATTCCGTGGGCATTAGAGGAGAGGTTAAAAAAAGAATTAAATTAGATTGAATTGAATTGAATGGAATTGGGGTATTTGCATAAAGTGAGCGATGCGTTGTGTTCAATAAGCCTGATTTTAGTAATTGAAGAAGAGAAGAACAAGGAGGGAGGATACGACCAACGAAAGAGCGGGCGGCTTTGCTTCAATGTGAAAGATGGTAGAGCAAGCGCTAGCCACCATCTATCTAGATGGCGACTCATGCAGGTGATGATCACACCTGAGATGCCGTAATGGCCGCAATGGTTGGAGGAAAATTTGCATCGCCCTGGAGCTAGAGAAGAGGACCATCGCCGTGCAAGTCGCGGCGCACTTTACAGACGTGATGGGATACATGATGCAGCCTTGACATATTGACCTTCGGACCTTGCCGTTGTTCCGTTCCTGAAGGCCAGTCCAATCAAAATCCATCTCACCATCCCTCTGATCGTGTAGCTCCATAATCTCACTGACTAATCCCGTCATGTGCCTGTTTATGAACCAACCCATACAGTTCTGCCCCGGTGATGTCGATTCAATTTCAAAAAGGTAGACAAGGCGCCTAATATAACATCTTGGCCTTAATGACATCTTTAAACATTGAATGATTCAATAGTGCAAATAGCAAGTAGCGACATGTTATGGTAAACAACTCTGCTGACTAACTTTGTCAAGTGGGGGTTACTTATGGCTAGCTACTTGACTTCTTTTCGGAAGAGCTCCAGTAAGACCGCAACATCCTGAAGCACAGCAACGCTTCCTGGTCACTATCCCTTTTGGGTACCATAAGAAATAAGTTCAAGGATAATTCATATGTCCATTCTTTAGAGGATGTTCGCAATGATAACAGTTTGAGCAAGCTCACGTGTTTGGCGTGCCGTCTACCTGTTGAGACTTACACGGGCTACAGGGTAGTTGGCTATCATCTGTCGATGGAAGTTGCCGTTGTCCTTTTTATGCTTCATAACAGAGGAGGGTCATCGGGCTTTCGAATAAACGCAGTCTGATTCTGTTCATCTTCGCCCAGGAAGAAAAATTCTGCAGCCCTTAAAGGCTGGAGAGAACTTAGGCGGTGGAGGACTTGTAATATATCATAAAAAAATCAACTCTTTTCATTGAACCCAAGGTGACAAATCTGTCAGGACATCTTTATTCAACACATTGGAAATAGCAAACGCGCGCTTCAATTCATGATTTTACGTTAATTCATATATACTTGCGTCGTGTTGACACAGTGACTGGTGGATCTTGGGTGAACGACCTTCCATCTACCTATAAACGTAAGATCTTCATCAATAATGCACACCATCACTTGACTCGTAATTGCGCTCTCGAGGGTATGGGCAGGTCATCAATTGGCTCGGTATGCCGAACCGGCCCAATCCCACCACCAAACATGTCATCTAATGCTTCGGTAAAGAACTTCTGGAGGGTAGGGAAGGAATGTATGTGCGGTCGGATTTGCTCCAGAATCTTATCATTCAAGCCACGCTCGAAGCCTACCTTCAAGACTTTGACGAGTTTTATGCCGGTCCACTTGCCGGGCCGGTTGTATAGCCTGAAAGCCTCGAAAAGGCAGATGGCTCCGACTGATTTCGATACCGCCACTTCAGCCTCCTGGTCGCCGCTGGGGCCATCGGCATCCGAAGATGCTGAACTTGCGTTTCCTGGCAGATGTTTCTTTGCGAGTTGAAGGACGTCATATCGAAGCAGCTCCTCGTAAATCTCGTCGTTGTTCCGCTCGGTCGCCAGATCGAGCAGTTCGCGATAGTCTCTCGTCAACCAGGCTCCCTTCTCCAGCAGCGCATGGACCATGTCCAGGCGGTCGAATGAAACTGCTTGGTAGAGAGGGCTCACGTACTTTCCGCCGCAGGCGAAGAGCTTCGCCCTGTGCCTCAGCAAAAGCTTCATTGCATCGAAATGCCCTTCCACGACAGACGCAATGAGCGGGGAGCCATACTCGCCACCGGAAGCATCGATGTCTGCCGCAGCTTCGATCAACTGGTGCATCATAGCAATATTCCCCTTGCTCGCCGCGGCTTGCAGTGCTGTGCCGTATATGCTGGATGCCATGTCGACGTCCTGGCCCTCATCTATCAAGGACCACAGCCCGTCGTAGTTGTTGTCCAGCACCGCTTCCACAAGCTTGTCACCGGGCAGGACCATGTTGGTGCCCAGCTCTTTGGCGATCGATTGCTCCTCGATCATGTCCCTTCTTGACATGTCCCTTCTTGGCAACTGGGTGATCTTTCCATAACTCCTAGAACAGAGGAATTGGGTCATGTCCCATGGCTTGGCGGACTTTGGTACACTCCACTCCTCGGCATTGGCAACATACGTGTCGGCCTCAATCTTGATCGTGTCACCGTCTTTGATATTAATACGGACAGTGACTCGCTGCCGCACCAGCTCAGTCATCCCCCATGAACCGGATTCTTCTCGTCTCCCGTCAAAAAAGTGACGCGGGCCGCCTTTCTCGTAAAGATGATCCAGACAGGCCAGTGCCTCGGCCGAGAGACCAAATATGAGGAATCCGCCCGTCTCGCCTTGCTCGTTCGGTTGGATGTACGCTAGGCTGTACTGGCGGAGACAAAATCTCGAGTAGCCTGGCAGAACCGCAGGCGTCCCGTGCTGGGCGGCCTCCCTCATCCCGTCGTTGATTCTGTCCCAGTCGCTTTCCACCGTGCGCAGGCGCCTCCCCTGACTAGACGAGTAAATGCCATCAGGATTGAGGAAATGCTCCGCTTGGGCGCGCAGTACGCTGGGGAACATGAGTGTTCCGTACACAAAGAGCGGCCGACGATACTCGGTGGCCAGACGTTGACGCAGCTGCGGTGCTGAGAATCGATTGCTTGCAGCTTCAGATGGTTAGCACTCGCGTTTGTTTTCGAGGAATCGGGAACTTGCACTTACCGAGAAGATATGACGGAACATATGTATTTGGGGGAATGCCCAGCTCTTTGCACGCTCTGGTCTGCGCTGCACTGGCCGTGCCGGGAGCATGAGGCATCTCGGCCTTGATGCTATACGTACCACTTGACCGATCTCTGTGGCTCCTCTGCAGAGCCTTGGATTGGACAACCTGCTCTTCTGGAAGCCCAGAGAACCGCACACGCTTGGTCCTTTTCAGCTCGAATCGACCGGCCTCAGGTTCGAGCGTGGCCGTCCCGCTATCATTTTGCAGATGGGTCCAGCCAAAGTCATGGACCAGGTGCGTGTCGCGCAGATGTTGCCTGAGCTTGTCCATGCTGTCGAATACCTGACAAGAGACGCCCGGACCGGGACTGCACCCTGGCCATGGACAGAGCGCTGTGGATTCCGGAGAGACGAAAGGTCGTGAAGCATGCCTCATGTCATCCGGTATTCTTGAAGATGGCGCTGATATGCCCACATCTTCAGCAGGATTTCCGGTTTTGCTGGTTTGCTTGAGAGGTGGTGGGATCAACTCAGTAACATCCTCCAGAAGATTCCGAGGGTCCTTTGGTGGGTTGTTGTAAACTACCAATGTAGTGTCGCCGTCTTCCACAACAGGGGAAGTGTAATTCTTGGCCGCCTTGTCCTCTTCTCCAGGGACGTTCACTGGCTCGGTCACGGTGTCACAGTCTTCCACATCAGTGACATCTAACGTGTCCGACTCCCAAGACTCCAAAATGTCCGAGTGCGACAGGTCTGTTTCATACGAGACTGGGTGTTGGTGACCTGGTTGAGGGCGTGACCGGTCACTGCAGCAGAGGCCATGGTAGGCTCCCTCCAGCTTGAAGATCCTCCGGACCAGGTCGCTTGCCGTGAGCCTCTCTTCCTTTTTGGATCTGCACATGGCTTCCACGACATCAACGAGAATGGCATCCTGCGGGTTCTCCTCATTCGATAAGATGCCCCGCAGGTATTGCAGCCACGCCTGGAGGCCTCGCTCATTCTCATAATAAGCAGTTGACCCAGAGCCATTGGCTTTGTCTTGCAGGAACTGGCTGAGGTCATGCATGGACTTCCCGGCAAGCACGGTCAGCATCTCGACGAAGACACAGCCGAGAGACCATATATCACTTGCACGTGTCCGAGTCTATCATTTCGTTAGCTTGTTTGACGCGTGGTGATGGTTTCGTAGCTAATGGGAGCATCACTTACCCCGATGACCGCCTCGAGGGGTGCATATCTCTTGGAAACAAACTTCATGCTGGGGTTTGTGGACGACTCGGCAGTGTCATCGACATCTTCCCTTCTCACTTGCGCAGTCCCGAAATCTGTCAGATACACCTTGCTCTCCTTGACGAGAATGTTCTTGGGTTTAATGTCCTTGTGCTGCACACCCTTGATCTTGTTGTTGTGCAGGTAGTCAATGGCGGTGGCAATGCATCCAAAAAAGGTCCGGATGCGTAGGCGTCGGTCAGCCTCGCCGGCCGGGGGGAGCTTCTTCTCCAGAAAGGCCGCAAGATCCTGATCTGCGACCGGCGTCATGAGGATGCCGACGACGCTCGCATCGGTGTACGACCCGACCACCTTGACAATGTGCTGATGGTCGACAAACTGCAAGACCTCCAGTTCGTTCTGGAAGAGCTTCAGGATCTTCCGGTCCTTCGTGTCGTCAATATGCTGCCGGGGTATCGTCTTGAGAGCAAAGTGCATCAGGCTGTGCTTGCCAATCACATGGTCGACCTGCGACCGATAGATCTGAGACCCTCCCTGACCCAGCCTCCGTTTGGTGTAGAAGAACTTGCTCCGTGCATCTCCTTGGCAGTTCTGGTGTCTCGCTCCCCCCGATTCCAAACTGACCCCCTGGCCGTCAAGCACATGATTCTGATATGCCAGAAAATGCGCCCTATTCTCCCCCGTCAGGGCGTCGGGCAGGTTATCCTCCGTGTAGGGCAGAAAGTAATCACTCCGCTCGTCGGTAACAAATGAGTCCATGGCCTGCTCGAGGCCGATCATGTAGAGTATCACGAAGTGCCTCGGCCGCAGAGCCCACTCCCTCTTTCCGCGCATGAGGAGGAGCTCGGCGATGTAGTTGAACTCCTGATCGCGCAGACGGATCTTTTGCGGGCGCTGGCTGTCCTGGCACACGGGCAGGAACTTGTGCAGCTTCTGGCGGAAGTCATCGTCGGAGATCATGCAGCTGGCAGCCGCCTCGATCAGGTTGCTTCTGGACCGCTTCGCCTTCTTGAGTGCTGGTCTGATGTTTCTGAGTATGTTGCACGGCGATTCCGCCATGGTGTATCTCTCTCTGTCGCGGGGATGCATTTTGAGGGTTGCAAGAGGTGATTCGCCATCACATGTGAACTATGCGCCATTGTTCGTATTTAATCTCTAGGCCTAAATCGAGATTTACAGCATTTCTCCAGCTTCTGCAAGGCTGCCCAAGCCGAGATGATCAGCCGCATTTCGTGTAGTAAAACTATTCCGCCCATTTGTGAGATTGCGGCTGGATGTTCGCCCAAACAAGCCCAATGGGGAAGCCCTGAGGCTGTTCTCCATTGGCAGAGCCACGAAAACAGGGATTCTGATCGCTCTGGGAAGGGCACTGCCTTACAGATCAGTTTCCAGCCGCAACAGTGGTGTGCTGGTCAGCAGATTCAGAGACATCACTGGACTCACGTGGATCATTTCCCCCTTCCCCAGCGAATAACTGGTGGCAACGGTCGCAAACTCGATAGTGACAAATAGTTGATGCGAAGGGTCGTACGCAAACTGGGGCAGTGCAGCATCGATCGGGCACGACGCCCAATGAGCAACACTCCCGGCAAGCCTCACTATTACACGTGGCTAGGCTCGACGAGCTGACCTGTGACGAGGTCTGGCTCAGCCATCCAGCCCGATGTGCAAGTTTGGGCTCGCAGATTGTCGCCACCCCCAGAGGGCGTAATCGTTAGGCTTTTTCCGGGGACCAGCCAAGTCCGATAGCTGATGGTGGGGGATGTGTTTTAATTGGAAGGCTGGCATTTGTATATGAGTGACAATGCAGACTGTTCCCAACCACTGGCAGTCTACGAACAACTTACATGCGTTACTTGGACTATGGACCCTATCAGTGCTGCCGGAATTGGCTTGGGCGTCACATCGCTCTCGCTCCAGGTGTTTTCAGGATGTATCAAGGGTGGGTTGAATCCAGTTCGAAGGCGCCAATTACAGAACTAATCAAGTGGCTGGCAGGTTATCAGATGTTTATCGAAATGGTGGGAATGCCCGCCGAGTTTGAGCATCTCCGTACTCGGCTCCGGATTGAACAATCACGATGCCTGCTATGGGGAGAAAAGATAGGCCTGGTCGAGGAACTACTTGACAGACCACACAGGATGCTGCAGATGAACCACAATCTGGTCCTGGACATACTGCATCAGATGCAAACAACATTTAGGGCGTGCATCGAGACCACGGCGGCGTTCGACCATGGGGCGGCGGACAGGAGCTCAGAAGCACCAAGGAATACGACAGAGACTGGGACCAAACCGAGATCGACATTTCTCAGAAAGACTCTCGCAGTATGGGAAAAGGGTGGAAGAGTTGCCACGAGACTCGAGTGGGCAATGCTGAAAAAGGACAGCTTCGAGAAGCTCGTCACCAAGCTCGTCCAGTACAATGACCGCATCGAATCATTTCTGGATCGCAGTGCGCTCGAAGAAGTTAGAGCGATGCAAGCTCAACACAACTTGGCCTTGCTGCAAGTGACGGACAGGATTGACCAAATCCAAGACTTGATCCGTGCGATGAGTGTGATTCGCAGAAGTCCGGCTGACGATTCCGACCTCGACAGCCTCTTCTCCAGAGCAGTTACCCTTGCAGAAGAGCCGTCTGATGCGGCGAACCAGTCCGTCGTGTCGCTCGCCGAGTTCAAGAGGCATCACCTGAGCATTGAGATGAACATGTCACCTGGCGAAACGTTTCTCATACCGCCCAACGACATGGAACTGGATGGGGCGCCCAAATATTTCGGTCGCCAGTTCGCAAGTCTGGACGAGCAAAAGGTGTGGCTCGAATGGCGGGAGAGCGTCGACGACGCATTCTCCCAAGAGACGTACAGCTCGACCGTCGAGACCCGGGTCAAGAAGCTCTCCGCCATCCTTGCTGCGCCTGATAGGCCGAGGGCATTCCACTCCCCTCAATGCCTGGGGTACTACCGTAGCGAGGCAAGCGATAAGCCCGGGTACGCGCTGGTATACAAGTGGCCCGCCGACACGCACGGCCAGGACGCCGACATGGTGTCGCTCCGCGAGCTGCTCAGCAGGATGAGTGTCCCGCCGGCGTTCAACACCCGGCTCCAGATTGCGAAGATGCTGGCCTCGTCGTTGCTGTACCTCCACGCAGTCGACTGGGTTCACAAGGACGTGCGTAGCGACAGCATCCTCTTTGCGGCCGACCCGGACCGCACCATCAACCTGAAAGAGCCCATCTTCTCTGGATTCGAATTTTCGCGACCGGCGTTGCCGGAAGAGGTCACCGTGTCGCATCAGTTCTCGGACAAGCATGATCTGTACCGGCATCCAGACCTCCTGACGCTCGACGCGGGCAGGTCGAAGAAGTCCCACGACATCTACAGCCTCGGGCTCGTCCTTGCGGAAATCGCTCTCTGGGAGCCCATAGAGGACATTGTGGGGATCAAGGTGCGCAGGAAGGAGCTGAAGTCGGTGAGGAAGCGCATGCTGAGTCCCACCCTCTCCTCGTTCCTCGGCGAGCGCGTAGGCTGGATCTACACCGACGTCGTCAGGGACTGCATCGAGGGCGGCCAGGCCCTGGACCTGTTGCCCGGAGACGACGAGGAGGATCCCGAGACGGGCGTGAGACTTTCCAACGCCTTGCATGAGAGGGTGATTCAGAAGCTTGAATCCATCCGAGTGTGATCTGCAATGAGATAAACATGTACTGCATAGATTTTGCTATTTAGTTGTAGATTATTGTCATAAGGGTTGATCTTTGTGGGTACTGCGTTTTCATGCAATTAATCTAAAAGATAGTGTGCTAGGCACAGGGTTAAAGGTCACGATGAGTGCGAAATCTGGGTTTGGATATGAGTCTCAACAATTTCACTGCCCTCGATGAATCTAACTCCCATGGACTGACCTTAGTTGTTTATAGGTACAGACCAAAGAAATGAAATCTAAAGATAATGAAAGATCCCTGCCAAGTTTGTCCTATGTATCGCTGCCTACGTTCCTCGTAGATTCATGGACCCTTTAGTCTCTGGGTGGATCTTGGGCTTGAGAAGAAGGCAGACATATATACAGCTGAAACGAGCCGAAATTAGTTTCGGGGCGCTCTCGGGAACTCTTGCATTGGTGGTAAGTGATTGATCCCGAATTCACGAAGAATTTGCTGGAGGCAGCTGGTAAGTTGAGCGCCAACATCGTGCAGTAGCGCACGAATGGGAACACTCCTTGACCTGGACGCAAGAGTAAATATTTCGTAACTCTCGTGTTTTCTGCAAAAACAACGTGATTCTGCTCATGCGGTGAGCAGGAAGTTCAATAATATTAGATGTCAATATCCACTGCCCAGATCGTATTTCGCATTCCAGGGACAACCGAAAAAAATAGTCTGTCGTAGAGTTATCGCATCCTCATATGACATGCAAACACCAGACATAGCACTCCTGATGTCACCTTCCCAGGAGTATCTAATATTGAAGCCAGCTCACAATGGAAGTCAAAGCACCGGATAGCGGCCGAGAGCATTTGTATAAGAAGGCGAGAGCATCCGCTGGTTCTTGCAACAATACCACCTGTGAACAATACATTCAATTTGATTGACCATGAAGATCCCTTCTGCCATTGTTTTCGCTTGCCTCTTTGGCAGCTCTATCGCAGCCATCGGAGACCATTGTACGTACCCGGTTGAAGGAGCTGTAAGTCTTAAGACATTATCCTTTCCAAGCTTTGAACAGACCTGATAATGCTTATTCCAAACTAGACATATAATGGAATATGCCGCAGGAGGGCCAACTGTGCCAATGATGGCAAATGGTATGCAGACAACAGGTGCCCCGATGGTAAGAGCCTGGGTCCCGAAGATCTACCTCGAAAAGTCTATTAATGGGGAATTTAGATATCGCCGATGTCAAGTGCTGTATTCAAACCGAATGTAAGGTCGGATTCTGCTCCAATACAGAGCAGGGATATTGTGCCAGTCTTGGGGGCGTTTTCAAGAGGTTAGTTCCAGCTGTATTGTCTGTCTGTTAATAATATGTCCATTGACGGCTGACATTTCCGACTGCTCCAGTGGTCTATGCCCTGGGCCAAGCGATGTGCAGTGCTGCAAATTTTGAAAGGAAAAACCGAGCCGGTGGTTCATGATAGGAGGCATTGGTCCTCACCCTGTGTAGAGGATAACGCTGGGTTGAACTACATACCTTTACTTGGGTTTCGCTCTTTTGGTTGTATTGTTAATTAATCACTGATGAATTCCATTGAGTGTGATTGATTTTGCAATTGAAAACTGTGCTTACCTAATCCCTGTGTTGTAACGCTAGAATCTGGAACTAGCAAAAACCCTTCCTCACACACAGCTTTCTAGAGATCAATCCAACAACTACCTCCGACGAAGGCCACTTCACTCGAACAATCCTACAATGAGGAAATACCAACGTCAGGCGCAATCCCAACCAAAACACGGGCCGCCCTCAGCCAGCGGTGCATCCAAAGCCCCGATCGCACCACCCACCCGACGACCAGATGAGAGAGGCTCTGGCATCACCAAGAAGTCCGTAAAACGCCCGTCGCCTCAGGCAACCCCAGCACCAGCCGCAAAAATCCACCAGCAGATTATTCCAGATAGCCTGCAACAGCTGATTCTGGATATCTTTCGGGAAACATTCCCTGAAGTAGATGATTTTGAAGCGCTGAAACCGGCGTTGCGGGAGATAAAGGATACTCTCGATCGCCGGGATTTCCAGGGAGCCTTTGCCACTCCAGAGCACAAGGAGAGATATACCATCCGATGGAGTCCGAGCCAGGCATTAGCATATGCAAACATTTTGGCTTGGATTGCCAAAGAATACAGCGATAACGAATGGATCAAACGCTTCGATGCCGGTGATGTCGAACATAACCCGTCAAGTGTCCTTTGCTTTGGTCGAGGCGCGGCGGAGCTCGTGGCTTTGATCACAATGCTGAAGAACTCTCATGTGAGCGCATCAGGACAGCCTATCCAGCCACAGCCCGCAAATGGACAAGAAATTGATGGAGCGCTTGAATCTTTGGCCGTCTCTGATCAGCGACCCATATCAGACAAGGCTCTGCTGAGCGTTTACCTGGTTGACACGACCGACTGGACCGAGGTCGTATCCAAAATACAACAATCCTATACAACACCACGCCCTCTCTCCAAGTATGCCAGCGCCAAGGCACGACTTTCAAACAGCCCTCCGCTTTCCCCCCAAGCTCTGAGCTGGAAGTTTAGGCAACTCGATATACTTGAATGCGGCGTTGAAGAATTAGGTTCTACGATCGGTCGCGATCCAACGTTAATAACTCTCTTCTTTACTCTGAACGAGATGTATTTGAATTCAATTTCTAAAACATCGGCTTTCTTGCGGAAGATAACTGCGGCGGCGCCTAAAGGAAGCCTTCTACTCATCGTTGATAAACCTGGTGCCTGTGTCGAGGCAGGGCCTACGAACGACAGTACTGAAACAGAGAGGAGACAATACCCTATGCATTTGCTAATGTATCGGGCATTATTTCCTGTGGAAAATCAGAAAATCGAAAAGGTCAAAGAAAAGAAAGAACCTGCTTGGCAGAAGCTGGTCGAAGAAGATAATTGCGTGTTTAAGCTAGACAAGGGTCTAGTATTTCCTGGCAGTTTGGAAAACATAAAGTTCCAGATGCACCTACTTCAACGTTTATAGGGCTGGTGAGCTGGAACATTAGTATCGAGTATACACTGATTTGCGAGTTCGAAAGAGTCCACTCCCAAGATTCATGTCACAGGGAATCTGTTTCTCAGGGTTATCATCTAATCTCG
Source organism: Clonostachys solani (assembly GCA_902141235.2). NCBI lineage: Eukaryota > Fungi > Ascomycota > Sordariomycetes > Hypocreales > Bionectriaceae > Clonostachys > Clonostachys solani. The sequence goes on along the minus strand of CABFOC020000018.1, from coordinate 962,377 downwards.
ATAAAATTGAAATACCTAAATGCGAAATTTCATACGCAAGAATCAATGAAAACATTGGGATTCACCCAAGAGGATTGCTTCATTGCAAAGCTACTTCAAGAGGCAGTAACATTAATCACCTCGACGAAGCATGGACAAGGCCGAAAAATAAAGGATAGTAGATCCGTAAAACAAAAGCGACGTCTTTTATAGTATCTAGCTGAACTTTAAATTGAGAGACAAATAACTTGTCTCTCGATAGCTCCATTCGATTTGAAGAACTAGCCTAGGACACTGTTCCACGTCGGACTCGAAGTTCCGCCTCCATCAAAGACTACCAGATAATACAACACAGTTCTAATTAAATTGAAAATTGTCAAGGACGCAAAAAAGCTCACGGCCGATGGCAAAATAAAAAGACTCCATAGCCAGCGGTCAATACGGTGACCTAACGTTGGCAAGCATCGTATTCCTGACACAACAGAGGATATCGCCCATCTAACCTTGGAGCCGTCATTACCATCTTGTTCCTGTGGCTTTTCCGACTCACTTAACTGCGCTGTGGGTGCGGGTTGGTCTGTTGCTGACTCTATATCCTGGCCGCTGGGTTGCTGAACCGTGCCTCTCTTTCCAGCGATGAGCATCCCAAAGGCATGAATCAGCACGGCCGTAATGTTGCTAACAATTGCCGCACAGAACATCAGGCTCGTGGAGTAACTTCCTCGTTTCAGCCACAAGGGGACTGGGATGATACGCGCCGTAGAACCCTTTTCTTCGATGGGCGACTCTGCGACCCCTTTCAGGATGGCGAAGAAGATGAATATCCCAAATAGAGGGACTATGCGAGGATATTTTGAAATAGCGAATCGCTGACTCGAGATGCAGAAATAAATGGCCGAAACAGCAAGCTGCATCAATAAGCCCAGACAGCAGGCAAGGGTCACCCAAGAGTTGAGATCTTTGAGACTGGCGGACTGTTCAAACGACGACAAGCGGGCGATATTGTACCATGTCCATAGCTCCGAAATGACCACGCACGGGTAAATGAGAAGTGCTAGGCATGCTATTACGGGCTGGCTTTTACTATCGTCGAAATGTCCTACTCTGGCCGGATAACGTTCTTCAGCGGCAGGAATCCAGAGATCTATGATGAGACTTGTTGCGATGGCGAAGAAAAACACAAAGGCGCAGATTTGAGAGACCGGGATGCCGCGCATGCTCAAAATCTTGATCGCCTGAGGCAGGACCGCAAGAATAGTCATTACAAGCTTGACCATGATTAAATTTGGCTCTCCGTGAGCAGTCTGCTCTGCACGATGCTCCTTCTCCTCTCTTTTGGACATGTGGTGGCGAATTGCCTCGCCTACAATGATGAGGTCAAATATAGCATCGGCGAGACAGACCCATGGCATCGAACGTAGGGGATCGATACTGGTACCAAAATTCATGCTGCGGCCTAGCATCTTGCTTCTCGTGGACGGCAGAGTTGCAGCAGCTATGCCAAGAGTGAGGAGGATCCAGAAGACGGATGGACCGCTCACCTCTTGCCAGTCTGATGCTTGGCCTTCCATGGTAGAAGCGAAGACGAATATCTGAAAGACAAAATAAAGTAAAATCAATTCACTGAGGGATGGCCTTCCTCGCTTATCTCAAATGGGGACACCTCAGCTCACGAATAATGAACCGAAAGAGTAGAATTTCGTCACTTGGATTAGTCACACCCCAAGGCATACAAGGCTTCCCCATGGGCTTACCAGAATCTCACCTAGGCCCTTGTCGATCTGCAGGCTTGTTCGCCCACAACAGGGATTCATCAGGCAGAAAAGCTACCCCGCAGTCAGGCTGAGCGCGTATTCGTTCGAGTTAGGTGTCTATATATTCTTCCAGGAAATCGAATGGCACGGAATTCACATTTCAAAGTAGATGATTTATCAGTTGACTAGTACATTATTAAGTCTGGAACGACAACCATCCGGTAATAAAGGAAGCGAGTCTATCAGAACAAAAGAAACAAGAAGAACATGCTAAGAAATGCCACATGCGTGAATCCGCAACAAAATCATTTTTAGGAAGTTCACATATAAGCCTTTACCTGGGCCTCTGACCATTCCCAGAATGTTTTCGACATGCCGAGCCCACCGGCCGTCTTTGGCTTCACTGCATCGACCTTGTCGGGGGTCATCTGCCACAATCTACCCCAAGGAGCCACTTAAAAGGTGACATGTTAGCCTCTGATGTTATAAATTAAGAAGATTGAGATGCGACTTACCAAAGCTGCCGCTCCTTTCTGATGTTACTTGGGGAGAAAATGCGGAGAAGATGTTGGTGTATCCACCATACACAGCTGGATGAAGGACAGCAACTCGGAGGAGCCAGTGCAAGAACCGACCTGTCGATCGCCAGAAGTCTGAGTCGAGATTGCCGGGATTCAGCGACACAGAGATGACACCATCTGCTTTGTGACGGGCCGCATACTCGGCGCCGTAGAAGTAGTTGCCCATTTTACTAGTGGCATAGAGCTCGAAGGACGACTTTTTCTCGGGATGGTTGATATAGTCCATCCATTTTTCATTGACAACGTAGCCCTCAGTCGCTGAAGAAGAAGCCCAAATAACACGCACGCTATCCTTTGGGGAGTTCCGCGCAGTTGAGATGATGGTAGGTGTCAGGCGCTGAGTGAAGAGGAAAGGCCCGACGCAATTCACACCGAGCTGTAACTCGTGTCCTTGAGTAGTCTTGAGTCCTCTCTCAGGGTATCCCAGACCTGCGTTATTGAAGAGGAGATGGAGCTGTGATTCCTTGCGCAAGAACTCCTCTGAGGCGCTTTTCACAGCAGAGAGATCGGAGAGGTCAAGGCGCAGGTACTCCATCTGACCCTTGGTGGTATCTGGAGATGCAGCTTTGATGTCATCAATTGCCTTGCGAGTCTTCTCCTCTGAGCGTGCGGCGAGGTACACCTTGGCGTTCTTCGCGTAGAGAATTTGTGCGATCTCCTTACCAACGCCAGTGTTGGAGCCTGTGACGATGCAAACCTAAGAGAGTGAATTAGCGACCTACTGGCTAATGATGAATATTATAGAAAAATACCTTGCCCTGCAAATCCGGAACATCTTTCTCAGTGAAAACGACCTTTGGGGGGAACACTTGGCCAAAAGTGCTTCTCATGTTGGCGAAAGACATGGTGACTGATGGTTGGTTTAGTCTTGTTTGAGAGGGTTCAAGAGTGAGTTTTAGATCTAAGAAAAAAGGGATCTTAGTAGACGGATATCAAGATTGAAGTTGCGATTGTTGTGCTTCTGGGATAGAAAATATTGATCCCATTGACTCTCTAGGTTCTCTTATACCAAGATGGAGTGAGTGTCGCATTCCGGCGGACTGTGGAAATACCGCGGGATTGAGCTGGCAGGAATCCGGATCAACTCAGTGGCAGGGAGAACCGCAAACCCGCGGGATTCGGTTCCTCCAAGTCCGGCGCTGCGGTCATCCAATACCGCCATTTGACGGGCTTTATCGCGTTTAACTCCGCTCTTCGTTTGCCATCTTCGGTTGATCGCATATGGTTCAGTCGTACTCGTGTATTACTTGTGTGTCCAATGAGAACGGTCGAGCTGCTCTGTCATTGACTTGGTCTACTACCCTAGCGAATTCCGCGGCTTCGAAGCTGATAAATCCCAGCCAAAACATCCACCGGATTTCGTCGACTGAGGCCAGCCATGGGCTCTGTTCACCGTGGGTCGGGGCAGGATGCGATCGAATCTTGCAAGCCTGCCCCCTATGGAGGCGCCTGTTCAGCATGCTCTAGAGCAAAGTGCAAGTGCTTCTACCGTACGGACGGTTCCGGATGCGAGCGGTACGTATATCCCCCCCTCCCGCTCTCCCTTCTCGCTAAACCTCAACTCTCTCATCCTTGGTCTGGTGATCCCCCTCAACATATTCTTGGTCGAGCCCTTGAAGCGTTGTACTAATAAAGCAAGCAGTTGCCACCGACTAGGAAAGACATGCGAGCCATCAAACACTATTCGTAAACGGAAAGCTCGTGACGGTTCCCCGCCGCTCCGAAGATTGTCGCCCCCTTCGCGAGGCCTGCTGGAGGAAAAGTTGGACGACCTTGTAACACTTCTCCGATCTCAAGCTACGACTGGTCGTGAAGCACAGGAGTACAAATCGTCCCCGTCGTCCCTTGCTACATCTCCGGAGGCAAGGAAGCCAACGGTTCTCAATCCCGATGTTGTACTGGACACAGTTGAGACCTTTATTGATCTCCTTCGTCCACCCGAATCGCAGTCTGGCTATCAAGATCGTGATTTAGATATGGGGCCATCCTCGCCGATATTCCATGATGTTGAGGTCCATCATGTTCCGGATTTGGAGGCGGAGGATAGGTTGAATATCTTCCGACGGGCATTCCTGCCGACTTTTCCATTTGCCCACCTTCCACCTGCAATCCATTCAGCAGAGTTGCGCCGCCAAAAACCATTCTTATGGCTGGTCATAATGTCATTAACGGACAGAGTGGTGGACCGCCAATTTGCAATGGAAGAGACCATTTGGAAGATCATCTCTTATCGGATCGTAACACAACACCATGCTGACCTGGACTCCCTTCTAGCAATCATATGCTTCTCAAATTGGTGCGTGTAGTTATCATATCAATTGAAGCAAAAAGACTGACCCTGGAAATCGCTAGGTCCCACTATTATAAGCAGGAAAAGCCGTTCATGAATATGTTGACTCAGTTGGCTTTGACTGTCGCATTTGAACTGGACCTGAACAAAGAGAGCCACTCATCATCTCAACAAGGCCCAAGGTATGGCCGGACCTCAAGCCGGTCTAATACTCAAACAGATACTCGTACTCTGGAGGAGAGACGAGCATATGTCTCCTTGGTAAAGCTCACATCAACGTATGGTACACCCAATCATGAGTTCCTAAACATCCTAAACATCCTGCTCAAGCATGAAAGTCTCAGTTAACATGGTAATTTCAGGACCTGGGAAGCATATAGAAAATTCCGACCGCTTGGTTGGACTCCATACCTCGGGAAGTGTTTACGTATCCTCGCAGAGATGAAGGAAACGAAACTTGATGCTTCTTTGGCCGCTCAAGTAAACTGCCAGCTTTTCATTAACCCGATTTTGTACCCTTCGTCGGAAGAGACAGGGGAGGAAATTAGGGGCCAGCCCATAACAAGATCGTTGTTCGCCGCCTCCATTCGGAATATTCAGGACATCAAGCGGGACTTGCTACCAGAGTTACTGTCAAGTTGTAGGTTCTGTTCCTCTAATTTCATCTTCATGCGTTGAAGCTGACATTTCGTTATCTAGGCCCATTGCGGCTCTACTTTAACATTGCGGAATTGAAACTGAGAGACCGATTCTTAAACACTACAAGGGAATCAAGAGACTCTCAAGGTCAACTTCAGAGAATACAAGACCTGGAGGCTACAATGGAGTGTGTAGAGAGATGTCTGAGCGTAATACACGAGATGCCTCTCGAGGACTGGGTCGGTGTCACAGTGGATAAGTTCTCGGAATTCATGCACTGCTTGATTGCTCTTTTCAAGCTCACAACACTCAACGAGCCACTTTGGGACACTGAAGAGGTAAGGAAGAGAGCGGACGTTCTCCAACTTATGGACAAGTACTGTGAGACCATGGCCCGTGTCGCCGTCGAAACACGGATGGTGGACGCTGAACCGCCACGAACAGGACTGTTCTTCAAGGGACCTAGCTTACTTCGGGCGATCAGGGCCTTGATGGCTGCTGAGATGGCAAACAAAGGAAGCTCTTCGGCGACTGAGAAGGCCCCGGCGGGGGATCATGCCATGGAAATCATGACAGACGTCCCATTTGATGTGGACTCTCAGGAAAATTTTCTGTTAAATTTGGATACTGAGCCCTGGTTGTCTGATCTTTTTATTGATTCTTGGGCTCTTGATTTGGACGGTACCGCTACTTTCATATAAGGCACAGACGAGGTATGTCTGGTCGTATCTTTCAAACAGGATCGTGCATTCAACATCAAGTTTGGGCCTCAATCAACACTTTCGCCTCTCCATTACCCCTTTTCAAAGCTTATATAACCCTCATGAACATGTTATAAACATGGTATGCACTTTAAATCAGTTGATATCAACGGACTGTGCTAGAAGCTCCTTTAAAATGTCAATATTTTTTCATTTAATGGCCCAATCAATACATGCTAACTCCCTATCCATCATCATAATCCCAACCAATGCATTACAACCGAGGCTACAATTTAAACTACACCTGACCATTCATTTCATTCCGAGTCATCAATCATTTTTGCAGCATTATACAGCAATAGGCGCCTTATTTCCCTCCTTGTTCAACTTGCAGCAGTTGACAGCAGTGCAGAAAACCTCATCATTCTCGGTAGCCTTAGCCTCACCGGGCAGCTTCTGCCTCGCTGGCCAGATCTCCACGCCAGCCGCCTGCTCCCGCGAGCGGTGGTCGTTGGCAAGCTCGCGGATCTTCTCCTGGAACTTGAACAGGCCGTCGTCCAGGGTGTGGTGCAGCTCGCCGTGGGCGAAGACACCCGAGTTGAGCTGCTTCTGGGACTCGGCGCAGGTGTCCTTGTCCTGGGTGAGGATGCGCTTGTAGGCAGCGTTGATGGCCTCGAACTCCTCGTCGGAGGAGTTCTGCTTGCGGAAGATTTCTACGATGACCTTTGACTTGGTGGCTGCGCTTGGGACAACCCTTTGAGTGAAGAAGAATTGGGGCCTTTGGGAAGATTGGTTAGTATTGTGGACGTCATGAGGATGTGATAGAATATTACTTACGTCGCGTTGACTGATGCGTTAGGGAAGAAGTGTATGTTGGTGGCCTTTAGGCTCAGAGCGGCCTGATCGGTGGTAGAATCACCACCATCTGGGGCTGCAGATGAATTGTAGCTATCTGCTAGAACTTTCCAGTTGTATTCTCCATCAACATCCCAAGAGTGGTCGAAGGCGAAGTCACTCCAGTCAGAGCCGCTGAAGCTAACCTGCTCGTCGACACCGGCAAAATCGTCAGACCATGCAACCTCAGGCTTCTCATCGGCATCAAGGTTGATCCAGATGAAGCCGTTCTTGTCAACATGTGTGTGTATGGGAAAGAGGTTGTTCTTGGACTTGTCAAAGTCGGGGAGGTCCTGGTAACCGGGAGCCTTGGCCAGCTTTCCATTCAGGCCATATGACCAACCATGGTACTTGCAGGAAAAGATCAGGCTGTGGCCCTGGTCCGAGGTGACAATTGGGAAGGCACGGTGACGGCAGACGTTGTGGAAGGCATTGATGTTCTTCTTGTTGTCCTTGCAAATCACCAGATCATAGCCGGCGACATCATAGCGCACCCAGTCTCCAGAGTTGGGTATTCTGAGGGCGTGGGTGGTCATGAGCCACTTTTTTGAGAAGATGGCCCGGCGCTCGAGCTCATATATTTCTTGGGAATTGAACCATGATGCAGACAGGGTTTGGGCAGATGTCATGTCAACCTCGAGGGGGTTGGTAGGCGCAACGCCAAAATATTTCTTTGTGGAAGCCATTTCGCTACAACTTATAGAATCAAGGGGGAATATTTGAAGTGATTGATAAGATCAGTTGGTGTCAAAGAGGGAGCGAGTTTGGGGTTTATGTATATGTCCCGGTTGCTAGCTCAGCTTCAACCCCGGAATTGCGAGTCTATTTAATAGATAAGCCACGACAGTGATGTCCATACTTAGTTCTGGACGCCCGCGGAATCGTTTGTCTAATCCCTATATGTCAAATAGATTGCACGTCAATGATAGATTGATTGCCGTGTTGATCAGGTGGACCAGTTAGATACGTCCTCGGGAGCTTACACCGATCACATGATCGGGGGTTTCCCATCAGATACCGCCCGTCGTCGCACGTAAACCAATACACACCCCTCCGGAACCAGCATTCTGAGCCTAGAGTGGATAATCCGGTGCAGACTCATTCATAGCTCCCGCACTGGCGAGGTGCCTGATTTGCGAGGGCCGCCAGTAAACGCCTACCCTGAGATGGGTTATGCATGGTGCTAAGGCAGCAGTCAAGATCTCCAAAGATAGCATCTACGCGGGGGAGGCTGACTGGCTAGCGAGGCGGTTTGGTGTCTGCAGCAGGCGGCCGGCGTCGGGAGAGAACTGCCTTATCAGTTATCAACCCGTTTCAGGTTGGGCCTCAAGCTGCCTTGGTGTGCTGCTAAGTCTACACCCTCTGTATTGATTTTCTCTCTTGGGGTTTTTGTCTTTTGGAGATAACAAGACGTGAGAACTGGTGAGACAGGTTTGTTTCCCCAATAATGCAAACGCCACCCGTGTCTCTTTGCGCCCCCCCTCTCCCGGGCCAGACGCACCAACTCCAAAACACGCTTAGTATCTGCGGGCGATGCTATCTAACTACCCGATTAAGAAGTGACGATGGCTTTTCCGGCGGTGTCGTATGCTCACGCGGACTCTCTTTTTATAGGGATAGAGGTGCCACGTTGACTATTGCCCCTACTTTTATTGGCTTGGGCGGCAAAAGGGTCGTAGCACAGAGTGGTATGCACTGGCTTGGGCCGGTATGTGCTTAGGGCGATGTGAGCTATCCGAACTCAGAATGGACAGGGACCAGGAGGAAGCCCCGGATTTCCTTTCCCCAGAGTTCAAGTCGGTATTGACTGCATGTCACCGAGAACGGGTAGCAACACCTTACGTACATTTTACGCAATGGAAATTGATGTGTTCCTCCTTCCCCGCCTTCGGCACACGCACGTATCTTGTCTGGGGAAGCTATCGACACGTAGTGTTTTGGAACAAACGGGCGGGCAAAAGAGTCACTGATCGTTAAGGTGGGTGGCATGACGGGTTATTGACTCCAACACGACATGAGTTGGGGAAGGACAAAAAAATCTATCTGTGCTAAAGAGGGGATCGGCGGAAAATCGGCGATCAACGCCACACGGCAAGGCCTCGTGTACGGGCTTGATATCATGGGTGTCGTGGAGGCCCAGTGGCAAGAAGCTGATGCGTCAGGTCCAAATCCATTCTAGAATTCTTAGACAGGAAGGATCTGGACAACCACTACATGCAGATAGAGCGGCAATAGCATTCAAGGCGGAGAAGGAGTGCCTACATACAGAGGGGCCAGGGTGGAGGTCAATGACAGCCAGAAGAGAGGCTTGATGGTTGGATGGAATGGTGGACAGGGGAGCGCCTCGTATCAGCTCCCATTCCATTTCTGGCAAGAGGAGAACACAAGCTGCATGTAGACACGGCACCAAAAAGAATACCGGCCGCCTGGCCTTATCATTGGGGACCAGGGGCGGAGTCCAGCTCGCGAATCTCTGCTTGGCTCCTGTCTAGTCTGCGCAGATAGAGGGGCTGTGGCAATGTATTGGGGTAGCAGGGGCCACGGACGGCCTCAGAATTGGAAGCAGGAGAATGAAGAGCAAATAGTGGGCGTTTGATTGGTGATGATGCCCCTCGGGAATGCAGCCGGGGCGTGGGGCATGTGTCTGGTTCTATCTCTGGTTGGGTTTGGCTTCAACTCCAGATTCGAATCGGGGACCATGACAGATCCATGTTTTTTACCTTTCTTATCGGTTCCCTCCTTCACTAGACCGGCATGGAGCTTCTCCAACCAAAGCCGGACATGTGACCGGCTTCGTGAAACTGCAAGCCGACACCGGAAGACTTCTATTCGGATGATGGCCCGGTGGTTTGGCTAACAGTGATAAGCTTCAGTTTCGCTCGCCTTCAGAGGTCAGAAAAGATGGGAAAGCATCGGGAAACTAGCCAGTTATTCACATCGACGGGTCCTTTCATCTAGTCCCAAGTCTTTTTATTGGTCAATGTTCGCCTGGAAAGAGCGCCCAAAGCCTTCAGACGATATCTACTTGTCCATGATGACCTCTCCCACCCCATCCTATCTTATCATTGGAGCAGGCGTGTTTGGCATTTCGACTGCTTACACGCTTATCCAGAAGTACCCTAATGCCTCGGTGACTGTGGTTGACCGGGATGCATATGATGCGGAAAGTCGTGTGGCTGCTTCGTGGGACTGGAACAAGGTCGTCCGCGCAGACTACGATGACCTAGTCTACTGCAGGCTAGCGATTGAGGCTCAAGATGTGTTTAAATCAGACCCTCTCTGGCAGCCATACTTCAAGGAGACGGGAGTCTACTGGATGTGCCGCAGCGACTATGCCCGGAATGTCATTGGCAACTACCAGAAGCTGGGCCGCAAGGCCGATATCTCCGCTGTCTCAGTGGAGGAGGCTCGCAAGCTGTACAACGGACTCTTCAACGAGGCCGACTACGACGGCGTCAAGGAGGTCCTTGTCAACAAGACCAGCGGCTGGGCTGCTGCAGGAGACGCCCTGAGAGCCGTGACCAAGAGATGCCTCGAGCTGGGCGTCAAATATGTCGTCGCCGATGTCGCCACCCTCAACGTTGACTCGCGCGGAACTTGCACGGGCATCAGGACAAAAGATGGACGGGAGCTAACAGCTTCCCATGTGGTCTTATGCACCGGCGCGTTTACACCTAAGCTGCTAGAGCTGAGTGCGGCAGCCACTGGTGCAGACCTCAGCTCGGGAGATAGAATCACGGCGGGTGGTATTACGACCGGCATGAGACGACTGGACGATGCGACATACCCCAAATTCGCCTCAATGCCTGTAGGATTCCAGGGCTATCCGGCCGAAATCGGTGAGTGACAACCCTTGCAGGTGAAACCAGGTTGGAGAAGAGAGGGGTTGTGATACATTGCAGAACATTGCCGCTGACCATGCCTGCAACTCTAGGCCCTTTTCTAGGCAGTCTCCCGCCAACACCAGATCGAGAGATCAAGTGGTGGGGGTGGACTATTTTTAAGAACACAAAGGAGCTTCTCCCAGGTCGCTTTGTATCCATGCCTCCTCCGGAAGCGGACTATGGCCAGTGGAAGGTTTCCAAGAAACTCAAGGAGGATGTCCGGAGAGCCAGCAGGGCTTTCTACGGCAAGGAAGTTGCCAACTGGACCTACACCAAACACCGCATCTGCTGGTATGTTCCTCTCTCTCGTTGGCGCAACGGCCACGATGTTACTTGACAGCAGCTAACGGCAATATTTACAGGGATGCATTCACAACCAGCGGAGACTTCATCATCTCCCCTCACGCTGGCGCCAAGGGGCTATACCTTGCTACATGCGGCTCGTTCCATGGCTTCAAGTTCTTCCCGGTTCTTGGAAAGTATGTGGTGCAGATGCTGGAAGGGTCCCTGGAACCCGAGCTAACGGAGAAATGGGCCTGGGACCGAGAGCGGCCAGACCCTTCGTCCAACCCTGAATGGCCTCGTACTGAGATGAACGATATGCTTGATAATGTGGCAAGGCTGTAAGCGAGCGAGCGAGATCGGTGGGTGGATTCCATAGCGATTTTTGACTTTTTTCCTCTGCATGAAGTGTGTTATCTAGCACCAGGTCATAAATGATAATTTAAAAAAACACCATGCATTTCATTGGGTGCACCTCACGATGGTTGAGGGCATGGGTAGCATGTGCGTGGTCCAAGGGTCGTCTCTGCTTGGTGCGCGTGACCTCTGGTTTTGCCAGCGTCCACGAGAGCCTGACACGCCTGACTGCCCACTATAGCGTTTTAGGTTTGGCTGCTCTCTGCCATTCCAGAATCCAGAATGCCCAAAGCAAGATTGTAGAGGGAGCGTGGCTCGAGGCTATATGAAACCCAGCTCGGCCTCGATCACAGCAACGACCAGACGAGTGAGTCCTGCCGGCCGCCCCGGATCTTCTTTTTCCTAGGAGCATGCATCCCGCCATGTGAACTTTGTACATAATAGCATGCCGCCAGACAGACAGCTGCGACAAAGCCGTGCGGGGACACAAGAGGATCTCCACCGGCTGAGTGGACTGAAGCGAGCGCTAGATTAGTGACACTGGGACTGGGCCAGAGACAAGATAGGGAAATACCTGCATCCATCCATGATCCTAGAGAGAGATGTGATCATTGATATGGCGGGTCCATTGGTAAGCCGTGCATGCCTGCTGCCGCCCTCCATCGCTACCAGAGCAGATGGAGGCTACGTCTGAGACACTTATCTCCCGGCTGTGTAACTGGCCTGTGCCTCTGCCACTCAGCTCAGTGCAGTAAACAGAGTGATCGAGGCATCACATTGCATGACAGACAAGGGGGGGGCGTAGGATCCAGCACACGCATGCACTACGCAACCACTACCCGCCCCCTGAACTGGACCGTTGGCTGGCTAGGTCCTGACTACTATACCGAATGTCCGAGAGTGAATGAATAATAGACAAAGGACTATTAGCTGTTAACTCGACGGTCCAGCTGGCTGTCCGTCTGCCAGGCCCCCGATTCATGAGCTGGCCCGGGCGCTTGTGGCAGGGAATTTCCAACATTTGTCCCTCCCCCGCGTTTTTTTTTCCCTCTCTCTTATCGTCCAGGCCAAAGTAGCGTCTCTGGTGGGGTTGGTCACTACTGACTGAGAAGTGCTCAATCCAGACTGACGTATTTAGTGGAGGCGGTGCCCTTCTAGATCTCGCCCCTTCTTGTCGCTGCCTCCGTCCGGAAGCGAGGCAAATGTGCATCCATCCATGGCGCCGCCTGAAGACAGTGCCGGTTCGCGAGGGAGAAGACGCTCACATCATGCTTGCCTTACTTGCAGGTCAGTAGATTCACGATTCATCCGTCGCTCACGTCGCTCATCCTCCCTTCTCCCCTCATTCACCCCTTGCATTCCATCGATTTTCTCGGTTCACCCACCCGAGGCAAGAAAAAGAGAACAAAGAAGACAAAAACTCACCTATCCATCTTGTGAATCTAGGCGAAAAAAGAGTCGCTGCCCGGGCGAGAAGCCAGCATGCTCCAGCTGTGTGCGCCTCAATCAGTCGTGCTCATATCCCCCAGCAATAAGATCCTCGCACCAAAGCGGCCGATCGGTAAGCTACCTCTACATCATGTATGAATCACTTAGTTCATCCGCTGACACGGCCACTCGATTTCGAACAGGAGGAGAGGCTGGCTCACTTGGAAGAGAAACTTGATTTCCTCTTGAGTGGGAGCCGGTACATATTCGACTTGCGTTGAAAATCCCCCACAATACCTTCTGACCGAGCCTTTAGGGCAAACCATCCTGCATCTCGCCAGAAACAAGATCAATCTTACGAAGACGCCGCGGACAATTCCGAGAACTCTTACTCCGGCACTCCCCCATCCCAACAGCAGCAGCAGCAGCAGCAACAGCAACAGCAACAGCTTCAGAGCCTACCAACACACTCTGCGCCCAGTCGTGGATCCGCCGTCATCTCGCCATGCTCGGAAGCCTCAACCAGTCTGCAGCATAGCCCTTCGACGATATCTGTGGCCATCACACTTTACTTCCGATTCTGCCATAGGCAACCAATCTGGTGCTTCGAGCGTGAGGAGGTTAGCGATTATGGCTCTTTGCCGGAAGAGCTGATATGCAGCATCTTGACCCTGACCTCGAGGTTCTCTGAGAGGCAGGACCAGGCAGCCTTGTACTCCATGAACGCAAAAAGTCTGATCCTACGTCGGATAGCAAATGGCCAGGTTGAGCTCACAACGATCGAGTCTCTCTGTCTTTTGTCATGCTCTTCGTTTATAGGTAAGAGAAGAGTTGGTCCGGAAGGAATGATAAATTGCTTGAGCTATTGTATATTGACGTGTTTCCATCAGATGGTAATGCCCACCTCGGTCAGTTTCACCTTGGTCTTGCTTTTCAGCTATGTCGATCTGCCATGCTAGACATGGAATCCGGCTATGCCATTGAAGATCCCAATTCAGAGCGGAAACGTCGGTTGTTCTGGAGTCTTCAACTGCTTGAACAACTCTATGGAAGGCAAAACGGTCTTCTGAGTCTCCCCACCGAGATTTGGCGGCCCTCCTACTCCCCCGGCAGTGGTTCTCAACTTGAACTAGATCCCAGAGCACCGAGTCTACCCAGAGACGAACTCGGCACCCATGCACGCACTGAGCCGGGGATCTGGAACACGAGCGTCCATCTGGGGTGGGTATGGAGTCAAGTGAGGAAATATGTCTCCGACTGTGCACACAACATCTTGAAAGAGCCTTGGAGGAACGACTCCATGTATGCCAAGGTGGTTTCCGACTTCATGGAGACGGAAAACAGAATTCCCATCTGCCACCGGTATGATTCGGTCAAGTTCTACGGACGCAAGGTGGACGAGCTCAAGATGAACCGTGACTACTGGGCGCCTTGGATCAAGGAGCAGTTTATGTACCATGCTATCCCCACGGTGATGAACCATCCGTTCCTCTATATTGTTGGAGCACAACATAATCCAAATCTGGCTATCCCCAACACATTCTGGAGGCGATCCTCTGAACTGGCTTTACTTCATTCTACCTGGATTGTCCGCTTCATCGACATGGTGGTTGATAAACAAGTCCCCTTGGTTGATCCTTTCTTCGGGCACGTGGCTGCCATAGCTGCCACAGTTCATCTTTACTACTGTTGCTCAGCGGCCTCAAGGCTGAAGCACAAGTCAAATACGGACTTTGCCAAGTGCAGGAGGTTTTTAAAGGGGTTTTTACCGCACTCTGCAGCCTGTCAAGCACTTGTGAGTAGTCTCATTCTTCAACTCTTTTACTTTTGCCAAACTAACTGTTACAGGATCGGAGTCTGGACAGGATGACACGGATCGCTGCTGGATCAGAAAGCATGGACGTAGAAGACTGGATGCCATCCAAGATATATCTAAGCGTTCCCCTGATGTGGGAGATCCTCCAGTTTGACTTCATGTCTGACTCCAACGGACGCGGGATCCCCACAACCGGCCTTCTCGACAAAACTCTCACACCAGCCCCGTTACACCGGGACATGGGAGAGAGCTCAACGCTGGAGATCATCGTCGCCACGTCCCCTGAGATCACAATAGACACAGCCGACGGCGGCCAGGAAGCGCCAACTCTACCATTCAAGTCGTCTAACATGCCTACTGTGAACACAAACTCCCCACAAACGTCCTCTGTAGGGGACAAGATGTCTGTAGAACAGACGGATGCTCTGACCTTCACCACAACGCCATGGCTGTACGCAGACCCATCGCAGTTTGTGAATGTCGGGGACATGGGCTACAGCGGAGACTCTCAGCAAATGATAGGTGATAACAGATCGGGAGGCATGGCCTGGTGGGAGGATGAAAATTTTAGCAACATCATGTTTAATCAATTCTAGTTGGGTGGCGGGCGCATGAGATTTGGTACTCTCTTTACTTTTCGGATGTATGACTCTGCGTCTGGTCTATAATTTTGTTGAATTGGGCGGTAAAAGGGGTGATTTTGGTACACAGGATTGGTTATTTGCTAGACAGGTTCAGATTGGAGCGCTCATTTCTTCATTTCAGGTGCGACATCTCTCTCTATATGTTCACCTCTTATCAAACATTCCTTCTGAGAGAACCAATGGATGGGTGATACTGAAAAACGATGCGGGGACGGTGTATGAGAATGAACATCCGTGTTGGGATGAAACGCCGTGATATTATCATGTTAGGCCGACGGGCATATTCTCAAGACGACATGAGTTTGCGTTACGCATAGAATCCAACGGGCTTAGCCCCGACACACCCCGGGCAGGAACCGAAATGTCACCGCCCTGCCATTGTTGAAATCTAAAGGACTATCTCGATTCTTCCTAGGGGCCGTGTGGGGGAGCAGCCTCGTGATCCCACCGACACCTCTCGCTTGTCAAATGTAGCTTATCTTGCCGGCGCGCAGGGATGGCCTCCTACGGAGACAAACCGGACCTTCTGCCCTCCCACTTTTGGGGTAAGCTTTTGATAAATGCACTTCTCGAAGAGCACGTGGCGGTTTCGGGCTGGAGGGGTGCTCTTATCAGGCCGGCACGGCCACGGCGTTCATACACCGATCACGTGTCGGGTTCCCCGGATCTGGTGATAGTCGTAGCGCGCGTTGAGGAGCCGGACTATCATTGACTTGGGCATTATCATGTTGCATTATCGTAGGCTATTCCGATATCGTTGACAAGCGTTTCCAGCCAAGGGCTATGTAGTCTGAAGTATCTCATCCCCGTAATGGCGGGATTGCTATTAAATGAAGACACCGCAACGCCTTCAGGTCGACCGATCTTTTGGATCAAGTCTTCCAAACTCTAATCACCATTCCCCCCTTGTCCCTTCCTGTCTCTGCTCCCATTCAGTGAGACACATAGCCCATAGATCATGGCTTCCACTCCTCCCCGCGTTGTGATCATTGGAGCCGGCATCGTTGGCGTCAATGTCGCCGACGAGCTGATCAAGAGAGGATGGACCAATATCACAGTGGTTGAGCAGGGTCCTCTGGACATGCCCGGAGGGTCAACCTCCCACGCGCCTGGATTGGTTTTCCAGACCACTCCGTCCAAGACCATGTCCCTCTTTGCCAAATACACGATAGAAAAATTACTATCCATTGTCGAGGACGGCCAGAGCTGCTTCAACCAGGTCGGTGGTCTCGAGATCGCCACTACCCCAGAAAGACTCGAGGAACTCAAGAGGAAACGCGGCTTTGCCTCGTCTTGGGGCATTGACGCCCGAGTCATCACCCCGGATGAGTGTGTCAAGCTGTACCCCCATCTCAACAAGCAGCTGCTGTACGGAGGTCTTCACATCCCCACTGACGGTCTCGCGCTGGCCGCCAGATCAGTTCAGATCCTCATTGAGCGCACACGCAAGTCTGGCACTCGATACCTCGGAAACACAGCCGTCACCGGCATCAAGCAGACCGGTGGCCGCGTGACTGGCGTCGAGACATCAAACGGCGTCATCGAGGCTGACATTGTCATTGCCTGTGCCGGTCTCTGGAGTGTCGAGGTTGGTGCCATGGTTGGCCTTTCTATCCCATTGCAGCCAATGGCTCACCAGTATGCCAAAACCACACCCGTGCCAGCTTCGGCTGGCCGAAACCCCCTGCCAAACGGTGCCAACCTTCCCATCTTGAGACACCAGGACCAGGATCTATACTACCGTGAGCACGGCGACCAGTATGGCATTGGTTTCTACGGCCACCGTCCCATGCCTGTCGTTGCCGCCTCTCTTGGCCCTACAGCCAAGAAGGTCACCGAGCACAACATGCCCTCCCGGCTAGAATTCACACCCAAGGATTTCGAACCGGCATGGAAACTATCACAGGAGATTCTCCCCGTTCTGAAAGAGAGTGAGATCGCCGATGGCTTCAATGGCATCATGTCATTCACCCCCGACGGCGGCCCTCTCGTCGGCCAAGCCCCAAACCTCGATAACTTCTACGTGGCAGAGGGCGTCTGGGTCACCCACTCCGGCGGTGTCGCCCGCGCGCTCGCCCAGCTGCTCGTCAACGGCAAGTCCGAGATCGACCTCACCGACTGCGAGCTCAGCCGCTTCGAGGACATCCAGCTCACCCCCTCGTACGTCAACGAGACGTGCTCGCAGCAGTTCGTCGAGGTCTACGACATCATCCATCCCCTCCAGCCCAAGGAGTCCCCCCGCAACGTCCGGGTGACCCCCTTCCACGCCCGCCACAAGGAGCTGGGCGCCGTCTTCCTCGAGACCGGAGGCTGGGAGCGCCCCCACTGGTACGAGAGCAACGCAAAGCTGCTCGACGAGATGCCGGCCAAGTTCAAGCCTGCTGAGCGGGACCCTTGGGCCGCTAAGTTCTACTCGCCCATTGTCGCTGCCGAGGCGTGGAGGACGCGGACCGCTGCCGCCATGTTCGACACGACGGCGTTCCGTCGGTTGGAAATTGCAGGACCCGGCGCGGTCGACCTGTTGGACGGGTTGACGACGGGGAATGTATCCAGGAAGCCTGGCGTCGCCACCTACTCGCTCCTTCTCGACCAAGAGGGGGGCGTCCGTAGCGAGATGACCATCTCGCGAGTCCTCGACGACTTATTCCTGCTGGGCGTCAACGGCCCGACCGACTTCACATTCTTCTCCCGCGAGGCCCGCAAGCAGAACAAGCTGGGCGACGGTAAATTCGTGCAGGTTCGCGACATCACCGGCGGCACCTGCGGCATTGGTCTCTGGGGCCCCAACGCGCACAAGATCCTCTCCGCCGTGTCGGCGGATGACTTCTCGGACAGTGCTCTGCCTCACCTCCACCTAAAGCTCGCTCACATCGCCGGTCTGCCTGCCAAGGTCATCAGGATGTCTTATGTCGGACAGCCTGGCTGGGAGATTGTCACGAGTGCCGAGAACGGCCTCAAATTATGGGACTCTCTGTGGAAGGCCGGTCAGGCTCACGGTGTAATCGCAGGAGGCCGGAGCGCCCTTGCGTCCATGAGGCTGGAGGCTGGCTTCCCGTCATTTGGCTCCGACCTGACACCCGAGCACGATCCTTACGAGTCTGGTCTTGAGTTCCTTCTACACCCCGGAAAGGAGGGATACCTCGGCCACGCTGCCCTCCAAGGCCGGTCTAAAGATGCAGTGTCCAAGCGCCTCCGACGCCTTGTCATCAACGACGGCAGATCCGTTGTTCTCGGCAAGGAGCCAGTGTTCCACAAGGGCACGGCCGTAGGCTACGTCACCAGCTCGGGCGTCGGCTACGAGATTGGCAAGCCGCTTGCCTACACCTACCTCCCCATCAGCCTGGGCGAGGGCACTGTGGTCGAGATTGAGTACTTTGGACGTCGGATCAGCGCGACCGTCGTGCCTGAGCCGGTTCATCCGATGAAGAGTGACGAGGGGCGGGTCGCGAGGAGAGCTCACAAGCTGTAGTTTGGGTGTGGAAGGAGTTATGTGGGATTTATGTTTAAATGAATGACGATTCACTCCCTTGATCGCATCTTGAGCGTTTGATATTAGCCTATTGATGGGGACATCTTGAGTATTCTGCACTGGGGCTTGTGGTGGCCGTGGTCGGCGCCTACATAGCAACCCTCTACTAAGAAAAATTCAATTTGGATTCTGAGGATTTTAATAATGATTCCAAAGATGGCAGTGAATGCAACCCGAGACTTTCCGGTATAAAGAAACTTCTCCAGAGTCTCTCCCCTCGTAAACACAAATCTCACCAACCTTACTTGGGGAGGGCCGTCGCAATATTTGAGGATGACTACTTATGATATAGCTTAGGACCAAAGCTCTCGGAAAATTGTATCAACCCATACAAAATGGTTAGGATACTCATCCAGCACTCGTGAGATCCAAATATACCAATCGTCCCTCCAATCACAGGCAAAATGAGCAACAGCATACTCCCAAAATGCCGGATACCACCCAGCTGCCTCCCAGTCAATCAATACAGCAACCCCATCCTCACGAATGATAACATTCTTCCGCTGAAAGTCTGAATGACTGAATACCGGGGCGCTATCTCCAACAATCTCTGGAAAGTGTCGCTTATAGAACCCACACTTTCGAAACTCAGGATAGGCCAGATGATATTTGGATAAAATGGCCTCTATCATCTGCTGCTCTGATTCAAAGGGGCCAGAAGACTGCTTGTGGTTAGTATCGTTGCTCTCAGTATCGTCGAGTTGCCAAAACATTCCATCCTCAAATGGCCGTTTTCCAACCACACCAAAGTAGCCCTGATGAGGGATACGACGTAGTTGTGTAAAGTAACCTCGGAGCTGATCAGTGATCTTATTTTTTGCTTCACTGCCAAGAGTACACCAGCAGGATTGAAGGCTTTCTCCAGGCACGTTCTCCATTATAATATAATTTGTTGGCATGTGAACATTCTCTGTTGGGGTTGAATATAGGGCGTAAACCTCTGGGATCGGTACTGTTGAGTGTTGTTTAAGAAAACGCATTGTATGGCCCTCATTTAATGACACATAAAAGCCATACTTGATGACGAATTCTCCAATACGAACGATGCGCCGACCCGGGTATTCCTTGAGGACATCTTCAGACAAGGCAATGGCTTCGGTGGTGGGGAGTGGGCTGGGCAAAAGCGCTGCGTCAGCGATGAAGGGAACCATATCGATGCGTGTCTCTGTCCCTGATCTCGTGCGGCTCATTTCCTCTCTGATAGGCCAGAATGGACTGGAGTTGATTCGGTGCCAAGTGGAAGTCGGTAACAATATTAAGGGGAACCTTGAATTGCTAGCGGACACTGACAGGAGCAGATAATTAGGCTGCGATCAGCTGTAATATTAATATAATTACTTTAATTAATAAATAATAATATATGAATAATTTTGTTAAAGTCTTTATTAACTAAAGATTATAATTTTAAATATATACAACCACATAATTAATAAGAGATCTTTAATATCTTTAATAATATAATAAATTTAATATTTAAAGAAATATAATTAATTATTTAGCTACTTAATATTAATATAAGATCTATAAAAAAGTATTTATTTACTGAAGTTTATATAAAAAGTATACTAGCTAATTATAGCCTATATAGGGTAAGAGCTGATAAATGTGTAACGTTGCCCACTAGAAAATTCCTGCTTGTATTTCATGCCGCATACCATCAGCTCATTCACCAAGATTCACCAAGATTCAACTGCACCTTTTCCCCCTCGACAAAATTAAGAGCACTTCAACATGTCATATCGCGCAAGTAACCATTGGAATGGATTTGGGGATCAGGGCCCTAGACCTAGTCCTCTTGATCAGCAAGTCCTTAACGTCCTGACGATTGCCAACTTTCAGTATCTCCAACAAGTGGCATTGCGAGCCCGCCAAGCTGGAGCAAAGTCTTGCAGTCCTGATGTCTGTTGTACTATTGACCCGAAAAGGTTTACGTATGGCTCTCATCATGTCGTAATAGAGGTGGCCTTTTCAGACCAGGTATATTGGCTTGCGAGAATACGACATTCTCCAATCGACGACGCCCAGAGTGGAGGGCAAGCCAGGGACATCTTAAGCGAAATCGCAACAATGAAGACGCTTAAATCCCGCACAACAATACCAGTCCCATGTGTATTTGCATTTTCTATTTCATCACGAAATGAATTTGGGTTCCCATACACCCTCATGGAAGCACTTCCAGGCCAAACTCTTGGGGGGCCATTAGCAAAAACTATCCCACCTCATTTCCGGCCCAAAGTTGCATCTCAGTTCGCCAAGGTATTATTTCAGCTGGAAACCCTGTCGTTTGATACCCTTGGTCGAATATCTTGCGGTCAAAATTGCGATCAGTCGCTTGAGATTATTCCTGTTGACCCAAAAGCATATCGGCAACCGTCAACATCCCTAGAATGGTTTTATAGCGCAAGGCAACAGGAAAACAGGTTAGCCATGGCCCACCACGTTGGTGAGAATCAATGGATATCAGCATGTTGGATTCTCAAGGCTGCTATATCGCATATAATCTCCGAGGATAGAGTGTATGGCCCATTTCCCCTGTGCCACCCTGACCTCCATTACGGTAATATTCTTTTCGATCAAGAGTACAACATTACTGGGATTGTTGACTGGGATAAAGCCCAAACTGTTCTCCTAGAGCGCCTAGCTGTCTCTCCTGAATTTATTACTTTCCCTGGTCTATCTCTTGAGGAAAATCAAGATATAATCGATTTTAGGAAGCTTGTTACTGCACATTTACGAGATTTGGAATCCCCGATTAGGACGAATTCGGAGAATGACATCTTCTTATCTGACATTTTGGGAACGAAAGCAGCTGAAATCACTCATCGCTGTACATACAGCTTTCCACACCGCGCAATCTTCGATGCCCGATTGGTATCAGCATTAGTGTATGGCCCTAGTATCTCATGGGAGCAATTAGTTGATGCCTACGGGCAGATGGACCTTACTTAGCTTTCTGACTCTCCAAAAGGTGGTTATGCTTCAGAGGTTAGAGCCTACTATTCTAGGGCACAAATAGAATAGTAGGAGGGCTGTAATTGGAAATCCTGTGGCTGACTGGATATTTTTTAATGTAGTTATTCCAATCCTCACAATCTCTAAAATCTTCAGGGGGGACGCAGAAACCGTGGTGACCGTGAGTAGTTCTTTCTTATTAGTATTATTTAAACTCTATTTATTATTTGGTTGAAATATTTCGACAATATCCAAGTAAAACCATCTATCAATAAACATTGTTTATATAATCAATGTCCAGGTTGCAAAGCCTGCGATAATGCTGGCTACCAGATACTGCATCGATACATGAGCAGCAGCCGAGACCGGTGCCGAAGTCGAGATGGTCGATGGAACGCCTGACGCAACGGATACAGCTGTGTTCTGGGCAAGAACTGGCTGAGTAGCACCACTGAGACTAACGCTGCTGTTTCTAGCATCGTTTACAACCCCGCTGGGTTGAGAAACCTGGGTGGACTTATCACCGTTTCCTTGTCCGGCTCCCTCCGAGGCCTTGGCTGAGCTGATGGACATCAAGGTGGAAAAGGCGCTGGGGCGGGCAAGGATACCAGGCCCCCAGGGTCCTCCTGAAATGGTGACGTGCGGAATCAAGTTGGGCACCTGGGACGCTGAACTGGGAACACGGAAGCCGTCGACCTTGTCTGAAGTAGGCGGAGCGGCAGGCTGAGTGTAAGTGATGGTGACGGGGTGGTCAGCGCACCGAGTGCAGACAGATGTGATGGTTGTGACCTCGGTCTGCCCGCTGGTGGCGCAGGGCACAGTAATTGTGACCGTGACGGGGGCTGTCCAGCTCGGGTCCGAACACACCGAGGTGAAGACGGTGACAGTTTGTGTCTCGGTGGGAGCAAGACCCTGGTTGGCAGATGTGGTGGTCACCACAGAGGGCCCGGCGGTTGGGTGAGAGCTGCCACCTGAAGAGTGAGGCTTGCCAGATTGACTGGCAGGTCCGCGAGACGAAGACGAAGTGACGACGTTAGATGCAGAAGTAGAGACTATTGTGCCCGACAAAGGAGAAGAGAGGCTTGAGATGGAGCTGGCCGGAACAGAATTTGAGATTTCTACTGACGAAGAAGATTCTGTTACAGAAACTGTCGAGGAAAATGCTGTAGAGTCATGAGCAGTCGTAGAAGTAGATGAGATTGCTGTGCCAGGTGTCGTCTGCGAGATAGAAAGCGAAACTGAAGCTGAAGCGTCTGTTGTAGAAGAGCCAGCATTTGTCGAAGACATGGGAGTAGTCGAAGGGACAGTCGTTGTCTGAGAGCTAAGAATGATCGAAGACGAAACATGTGAGGAAATGGGGGCAGTGGAAGAGCCAGACGTCGTCTGGGTGCCGGAGACAGCTGACGAGGGACCCTTTGTAGAAGAGATCAGAGTGGTGGACGAAACAGGCGTAGAGGATGCAGGTACAGACGACGAAACGGGTGTGTCAGAAGAGACTGGTGTAGTTGAAGAAACGATTGCGCTGGACGCAGGCGTTGTGGATGAAACGGCTGTACTGGACACTGGTGTAGTAGAAGAGACCGGGGTTGGTGTTTCAACCGCTGAGCTGGATGATCTGATGGGAGTGCCAGAGCTGACAATACTTGAATGAGGTGTAGACGACGACATTTGTGTGGAAGTACCTGGTATGATCGCGGTGCTGCTGCTTACCGGGGTTGATGCTGGCGTGGACACCGGGGTAGAGATTGTAGGAATTAGACTGGTCGTCGAGATGATGGGGCCTATGGGACCGTCTCTATCAACAACGGCGCTAATCCAGTTGTCGGGGCGGCTGCGAGAATTCTTCTCATATGTCATCTGGCGAGAGTTCCATCCGATTGTGATTCCATTCTTCAGCTCAATGGCGAGGTCATAAGTCATGGTGATTGACCAGTTATCTCGTACACCCATGAGAGTGGCAACGTTAAAAACGAGAGCCTCTCCTGCTGCGATGGTATCGGTAACAATGGCCTTGAATCTCTTAACCTCGCATCGCTTCACAGATGCTGCCGTAATATCCCTGGACTGTGAAACTTGGTTCAGGGCGTTGAACTCGGTACCAACAGACACAGTAGTCTCGGTGCAGAGGAAACCGTCATTTTCGTTGTACACGGACGTGAAAGTAACAGAATTCCAAGGACCTAGCTGACCAGGTACCTCGACCTTGAATAGATACGCGTCAAGATTGTCAACCTTCTTGACGGCCATGTGCTCGTACACGCGCGTGCGATCAACAGTAGTGTAGATAACGGGGGTATAGATGGATTTTCCGGCGGTGAGAATCTCGAGGTAATAGGAGCCTGCCTGCATCTGTGGTCGATAATCCTCGCTGAATCGACAGAAGAGATAAAAGTCTCCCACAAACTGGCTATGCCAGGTCACGTACTCGCTGAAATTGATGGTATAGAGCCTGGTACTCTTGTCAAAGCTGGCAGACCCCACCAAGTTGGACGACTGGTCCATCACGTAATTGCTCTCGGCCACGTCGACAACCTGAGGAGGGAGAGCAAAAGAGACGGAACTGTCAAGCGGCAGACGGGTAGGGATCTCCATGCGAACGTGGAGCTCCAGCCAAACACCTGGGTCGTTGATCAGGTTGGTGGAAGCACCCTGCTTGGCAACGGAGACGTCGACAATGGCGTTGGGCACTCCTGTTGGGGTGGCAATAGCCCGCAAGGTAGTTGTGATACCTGGAACGGCTGTCGTGGATGCGACGGCGCTGCTCGAGGGTGTCTCGATAACCTGGGATGACGTAGTAGCCATGCTCTGGGAGGTTGGAGTGCCCGTGGGGACCGGAGTTGACACTGCCATGGTCGAGCTGATGGGGGTCGAGGGGAGAGGCTCATCTCCGAGCTGGACAGTGAAGGCGTCAGACAGGGTGAACTGCCAGTCCTTGGGGTTCGTGGCATCACCAAACATGCGGAGAGCTCGAGCCAAAACCCTATATCGGCCAGTCCTGACCTCGGTCCCGTTGGCGAAGCTCTGGAACCTGGTGAAACCGACATTGCTGAACCGAAGGGGGAACTTGGCAGGGAACTCGACGTAAGAGCCAAACACATCGGCTGCCGATCGCAAGCTGCCATGCCATTGGGCAGACCCGGCTCCAGAGACCAGAGGGTACGAAAAATCTTCAACCTTCCAGTCAGGGCCTACCAGATCTAGCGAGAACTCGTAGGTGCCGTAACGAAGTGCATAGTAGACTTCAGGTGAGTCAGATTCAGCTAGCTTATAAGGCTTGCTCTGCCAGTCAATGGGGTACAGGTATCCAGACCCGGAGTCGTAGCGGAAGAAGAGAGGGGAGCCTTCAAGAGGTGTCCAATTGTAGGTGGAAACCTCAACGCCCATGTAGGGGACGGAGACGAATTCGCCATTGGTGCCCTCGAACACGACCTTGCCGCTCCAGACGGTGCCGCTGTTCTCCTGGTCGTTGGCGGGTTTGTTGAAAGTGACCTCAACCTCTTGTGTAGAGCCGGGAGCAATAGTGATGCTGTCAGGCGCACTGATGGAGCCAGAAGCGGCAGTAAGAGGAGGCATGTACGTATACGCGTACAGGTATTCGTCTCTGGACTTTACACTGGCTGCAGCGACATGTGATACTTTGTACGTGACCTGAGAAGAGCCCGTGTTGGCCAGACGAATCTTATGTGTGGATACTCGGTTGTCGGTATCATTGAGTGAGATGTGGGAATCAGACAAGAGGATAGTCTGATAATCCATGACCTTGACTGCGTCAACGAGACCAGATCCCTGCTGTGCGAGAGGCGCGATGTCGGCTCGGACCGACTTTTCTGTCTCGTCCCAGGCTGGTAGAGTTGCGGCGGTGGCGGAGATTCTGCGCGTAAACTCTTTGTTGTCCTTCTTGACATGGGCGTAGAAGAGAGCAGCCACACCTGCGATGTAGGGAGTTGAGAAGGAGGTTCCCGATTGCACGACGTAGCTGTTGTCAGGGTGAGCTCCGTAGACAAAGCCACCAGGAGCTGCAATCTTGGGGCTGAAGTCGTTTTCAAAGGTAGGACCCCACGAGGAAAAGTAGGAGACTTGTCCTGCGCCAGGGAAGTCGTTGAACGTATTAGCTGGATCAGATGCCGCTGGGTCGTCATCTGGTTTGATGACGAGGGTCAGGTTATGGCCCGCGGCAGTCTCTTCCTTGACCCAGGCGCCGACGGAAGCGGCAGTGAGTCCGAAGAGGTGGATAGAAGGATTGGAGTTGGTGGCATCTGACGGGTAGAACACTCCTTGATTGTACGAGTCAAAGATGAGATAGTAACCGAAGCCGTTGTACATCAGGGTATTGTATGCCTTGGCCCACATGCAGACTCCACGTTGGATGACGAGTGCCTGGGACTCATCACCATAGGACTGGGGATTGCAGGCATCTCCCGCGTCAACTGTGATGTGAGCATTGACAGTTCCATTGACCTTGGTTCCGTCACGGGTGATGTAGCTGATGGCCAAGTCTTGTCCGCTGGAGGACCGTACGGTAGCTGGCCAGCGCAGAACCTGCCTTGCGTTCACAGATGCTACGGAGAGAACGCCGCGGCCTGAGGCTGGGGAGCTGGCGTAGAAGATACCCTGCTCTCCAGAGTTTCCAGCAGCAACGACAACGAGGCGGTCTTGCGCAATGCTGCTTGCGACCGTGGATAATGCAGAGCCATGGTATCCACTGTCGCTACCTAGAGAGAGGGAGATAATATCGCAATTGTCTGCATCAGCAGCTAGCAGGCCCTTGAGGATAATGTCGTTGGTGGTGCTGTCTGAGCAAGGGAAGACCTTATACATATACACCTCAGCCTGGGGGGCAACACCACGGAAATCCTTAGTCTCTCCAACAATAACGGATGAGACGAATGTACCGTGACCGATACAGTCCTGAACGTCGTTATTATCATCCAGCATGTTCTTGCCGCCAACGATCCTGCCAGCCAAGGCCGGGTGAGCAGCATCAACACCGCTATCGACGACACAGACGCGCTGACCCTGGCCCTTGAAGCCTCGCTTGTGAAGCTCATCAACGCGGGTGACAATGTGAGGGTTCCATGCTCGCTTGGAACCGTCACCCTCAGCAATGGGATTGAGTTTGACCGTGTATACTGGCCAGGCATCGGCAACGCCAGAGACCTTCTTGAGCTGGTCGAGGGTGCCCTCTTTGCTGTTCTTGATTTCAATCGACAGACCACTAAAGCGCGTCGATATGGCAGAGTAGTCGTCCTTCACATCGACTTCTAGGCCAACGTTGGACAAGCTCGACAAAACGGCATCGGCACGACGCTGAATGTCGCGCTGGTGCAGTCCAGCTTCTGTCTCGAGCTCTACGATGTACCTTCCCGGTACCTGACCAGATCCCAGAGAATTGGAGGGTCTTCCAGCTGCCATGATGGACTCCTTGTTCCAGGCATTGGCGCCCGACATCAGTGCCGCTGCACCAATGGCAACAGCACGGAGAATATCGGACCACTGCACCATGATGGCGATTGGGGAGGATCAATGTTGAAACTGGATGAAGAATAACGAAAGAAATTGGCCTTTGAAGTTGGCCGGAACGAATGACTGGGGTTAAAACCGCCTTGCAGATTCAAGAGGCCAAAGTACGTAGCATGCCTTGTCTTCTTCATCACGAATGAGCTGGCGAGGGAGCAAAGGCTTTATATTTATAATACAACCATGAATCTCATCGTACCTATTAACACATTGCGGCATTTTGCTCTTGTCTCCATCGGCAGAAGTGGGAGCGGTCCATGTCGAAAGGGACTTTCCACATTGAGCTTGTGTTTCTTCATCTTGGCAATTCATCGCAAGCCTCTGTCCACCCGAGAATCCGTAGAACCATGACTCTTTTCGAGCAAGGGTTCATGCACCACCCGGGGCCCAATGACTAGTTCAAAGGTTCATACAGCAGCAAACCACGACGGCGATGGGACCAGATTTGGCAAAGCCGATGAACAACATCCGACTTTGCTTGATGTGGAGTCGCGCGTTCGATGACCGAAATGAGCTCTTGAAAGGATGACATTTAGGACTGTCACTTGGGAGGAACCTCGAGCTCAACGGGTTGGATTGAAGACCAATTAGGGCTGGGCCCGGTAGATGAGACCCCCGAGCCGATTAATAGTTCCAGTGCCAAGAGCAGTGCATATCTTATCTGATCATCTGATAAAAAAGAGATTCCACTCTGTCCCTGTCCTCGTATTTGGCCATCTCCCGGTATGATTGGTCAACTGTCACTATACGCCGGTGGTTCTCTTGGCCGTGGATCCTGCTACTCTGATCTTTTCTTCCCTGTATCTGGCTAGCCATCTCATTGGACCTGCAAAAAGCGTTGTGTCGGCGAGATCGGAAGCATCCGTCCATAAAAGAACGAACAACTGCCTTACCGACCAGGTAGTTACCCTTAATACCTCATCAGCCGCTAGCCCATTTATTCTCTTCCACTTTCAAAGTCAACAGGGGTTTGTAGTGGCCCCTCGCCAAACTTCCTAGTCTTCGGACACCGAGCGTATTCCCAGCTGTACAAAATTGGTCCCTCCTGGCGTGTAGGCAAGTTGTGTGGCACTGGCCCAGGCCGAGTATGGAAATTGTAAATTGTGCCGGGAAGCCCTACATGTCCAGTCTTCTGTAACTTACATGTCTTCATCAAGAACCAGATCCGGCTCCAGTCTGTTAGAATACAGAATCAATCGAATATATAGAGCATTTGACATAACACTGTCACATACGACCATACCCAGAAGAGAACTCGGGATCCCGTCCGCTCTCCCATAGATAAGCTTCTGAGGGGTGGATTAGTAGTTGGGTCGGTGACGACCAGCGAATACCCGCTGTTGTATGTCTTTTTGGCTAGAACGCTTTGTGTTTTTATCATTTTGTGTTGTGGTGGGGTCGGGGGCTTATAGCTCCCACGATAGCTTCAACTCCCACATACGACCATACCCATTCGAAAGCACGCGATCCCGTCCGCTCTCGCCTAGTTAAACGGATGAGGGGCCGATTAGTAGTTGGGTCGGTGACGACCAGCGAATACCGGCTGTTGTATGTTTCTTTTTGTCTTTTGCTGAGCTTTTGCCCGGCTGTTTGTCGCACACCACACCAAAGTATGAAAATGCCGTGATCTGCCATTGAATGAAACAAATCATCCAGGCGGCAGATCCTGCTACAGGCAGTGCGGCAGGATGCCCGTCGACCGGGACCTGCGGGTAACAACGGGGCGTTGCCAAACGATCATCCACCAGTCTGTGCTTTGGTGAGGTCATCTCGATCTACGGCGTCGGTTTTCGTACATGTCGCCGGTCCTACATCTATTTCATCACGAGACAGTGTCTAGCAAGGGCCATTTTGTGCATTCAATTATCATTCAATTCGTGAAATGTTCTACTTTTTGCAAATGAAATCTCCCTGGTCCTTGCTCTCTTGGACACGTAGCTGCTCTGCCCCAGCCAATTGCTCAGGCTGTAGAGCACTTGCCACTCCCGCCCGCTTACCGGACAGTGTAGCCACCGTCAATGACGATATCAGCCCCCGTAGTATAGGTCGACGCGTCGCTGAGCAGGTAGACGTAAGCCCCCTTGAGCTCCTTGGCGTCGCCGTTGCGGCCGAGGGGGATGAAGCTCCTCCACAGGTCCTGGGTCTTCTGGTCGATGAAGTCGGACAGCCCGGTGTCGATGTACCCGGGGGAGATGCTGTTGACGCGGGCAAAGTCGCGCCACTCGTTGGCGAGCGACTTGGCCAGGTGGATGCAGCCGGCCTTGGCCACGTTGTACGAGGTCTGCTCCTGGGGGTAGTTGGCGATGTGGCCGGACATGGACGCGGTGATGACGAAGGAGCCCTTGCCCTGCTTCTTGAAGTGGGCGCCCACGGCCTTGGCGCAGTACGCCGTGCCGGTGAGGTCTGTACGGATCACTCGGTCCCACTCCTCGGGAGTGCCGTCGACGACGCCGCTGTTGGCTGTGGCACCAGCGCTGGAGGAGATGGATGTTAGCTGGCTCAATGGCAATGGTAGGGATGGGGGGGTCTGTTCACGTACTTGGCGACGAAGCCGTCAATCTTGCCAAACTCGGCAACGATATCGCCGACGACGCGCTCAACATCGGCGTAGTCGTTGACGTTGAGCTTGTAGGCCTTGGCCTTGACGCCGTACTTCTCGACAATCTCCTGGACGTTCTTCTCGGCGCCCTCCTTGCGGGAGGAGTAGGTGATGGCGACGTCAGCGCCCATCTCGGCGGAGCCGCGGGCGGCCTCAATGCCCATTCCTCGGGGGCCTGAAGCGCCGGTGACGACGATGACCTTGCCCTTGAGGCTGAAAAGGTCCTTCAGGCTGCTGGACTCTGGGATTCCGACGGGCATGGTGGGCGAATTGGGCGAGAGGGTAAGGTCTAGTAGGTGTTCTTGGGTGAATTGATTGGCGGGGTGGAATGAACTGAGCAAGAGAGGACGAAGCTGCGAAGGAGGAGAGGTGGTCTGTCTATTTATCCATCACGCCAGCGACAGTCGACTCCATCCTTTCTCGGCCCAGCAGAGTCAATTGATGACGAAGGAGGGGGAGGGCGCCGAGAGTACCGGCGCCGGCAATACCCCCCACCAAGACAAGGCAAGACGAGAGGTTCATCCCAGAACTTTTTAGGCGAGAATCACATCCCTAGTCCACGGGAGTCGGCTTATGCAGTTCTTACACAATACGAGCCAGGAGCTATGGGCCTGGGCTGGGAAGCTGGGCGCAACGGTTGGGCGCGGAGGCAGCCGTGCCTGGATTTGGGGTTACATCACAGGACGCTGGAGAGTTCAGAGACCAGCTCCAGACGCTCTGCCCAGAGCCTTTGATGTCATTCCTCGGCCTTGGTGTGCAGCCCCCGGAAATATCTGCGGCGACGCCATTGGCTGGGAGGCAGTTGGCAAGATGTGCCACGCTGTATCCGGCTGGAATGGTGGTGTGACCGACCAGCAGCTTTATTCTTATTCTGGATCTGCACCTACACAGTCAAGGCTTGATTCATTGCTGGAAAGGCCGAGAGGGCAGTTTGTGCTTGACACGTGATGGCGATGGCACGCCACTGTTTGCTGGGCTTCTGATGAGGCGGCGCGACCGAGGAATGAGAGAAGACCGTGATGAAGCTTCTACGTGTCGATGACGCGCACTTGAGGCCACAAACGGGACCACAGAAATGCCAATTGGCCCCATGTCAGTTCCCAATCACCATTCGCTTCGCCGGTGGAAACTGGAGACTGGGCGGGCAACGCGACGAGCGAGAGAGATAATTATGGAGGGCGGGGCAATCGGATTGTCGGATATCGAGAGCCAAGATCCATCCATGTCACTCTCAGCTGCAACGCGCCCAAAAACTGCTCAGAGACGCATTGGAAATACACCGAGCAAAGACGCCCGTTGCCTGGACGGGGATGGAGGGTGTGACTAAGCGCTGAGCTCGCTGACCAAACCATGCGATAATCCAGCTGCGACGCGTTGATTTGCGAGCCTCATGTAAGGGATTTGAATTTTGAGACAGGCAGACTTGGCATGAAAAGAACATGGTCTGAAACGGGCAACCAAAGCCGAACAAATCGTGGAGTTGCGGAACGACAGTGTTGATGAATGTTTTTGTCCCCGATTCTGAGGGGTCGTGATGCTTCATGGCGGGGTAATTGACAGCTACTCCCGGTATGTGAGGATTGAGGGCTTGTCGACTTAGGTATCGACTTGTTTTGGAGCCCTGTTTTACTATTCATGGGAGGAGCGATTTAGAATGTATATGAGTAAAATATAATTACATTGAACTTGACTTCGTTTACCTTGGATGTGAAATTGAAGATAGCATCATGACATCACAGAGGTCTAGGGTAGGTTATCACGTGACGTGGCGGAGGGGAGACTCAATTGATGAGGCATTTGGGGGAACAAGTTCCATTCGCTAGACATCTAATTTTCTTTACATTACGCTTGCTTCCTTCATTAACCCATATCTCATGCTCAAACACCGCTTACAGCAGGTCCATGATCTTCTCTCCGGCGTAGCTAGCGTTGTACGCCCATTTCTTGGGGCTGGTCTGTTGCAATTGGTCAGTCTCAGTCTTGCTGGGGTGAAGAGGGGTAATGATTGAACATTGGAATGGAACAATTGTGACAAAAGAACGCGTACCTGGATGTAAAGAATGCCGCCCTCAATGACAACCTCGTGGTAGGATGCCTTGATCTCGTCGAGCACACGGATCTCGATCTTCTTGGCGCTGACCTCCTCGAGGAGTCCCTCCTGGAGCATGTCGTCGGATCCAAACTTGTTGTACTCCAGCTGCGAGTAGAGACCCTCAAAGTAGGAGTAGAGGGTGCGGCCGTAGCCCTGGTCCCAGTCGGCGTCGATCCCCTCAGCGCCGTTGAGCTTGGCAAAGTTGGCCTCGTCGTTGCTGTTCAGGGTAATCTCCGTGCCCAGCAGCTTGCCGTACTTGGCCTGGAGCTCGGCAATCTTGGGCGCGTAGTCCTCGGCGATGCTGAGGCGGGCGTGGAAGTTGAGTGGCTTGGTGGAGGGGGCGTTCTGAAGCGCCTTCTTGAGCTTACCCTCCTCGAGGGCGCTGCTGATGTTGGTGCCGAGGGCATTCTCTCTGAACACGATGACGAGCTGGCCCTGCTCGTTGACGACAGCGCCATTGTAGTAGATGGTCGAGTCATCGGTGTAGTCAAAGGTGATGACATGAGCGGGGGCGAGATCATTCAGGTCGTTCTTGTAGATCTCACCACCGGTCCTTCCGATAATGTACGAGAGCTGGCTTTGAGCGCCTTCGATGTACTCGGTGATCAAGTTTCCGGGGCTGTGGTTGCCGTATGAGCCCTCCTCAGCATAGGGGAACAGAGCCTTGGGGTCGACTTCGACAGTCCAGGCCACTCCGAGGAGGTCAGAGAGCTTCTTCTCGAGCTCCTCCTTCTTGCTGTCCCACTCATCACGGACTAAAAGAGAGATGTTAGTTCACCAATTGCCGAGGGAATATAAGATGAGGTTTCAATGGAGTGTCTCACGGTTCTTGCGGGCAGCAAGGGGAAGCTTCTCGGCGGGAGGAAGACGAGGCATTGTGTATGAGCTGGTTGTGGAAAGTGAGGTTGAGTAAAGGTATTGTTGATGATGGAGATTGAGCAAAGCCGAGATTGAGGGAGGACGGACGAGGACTTATATATCCCTTCCAGGCTTTACAGGCAATAGGTTGCCTGGGAACAGAAAGCCGCCGCCATAGGGAACCTTGCGCTCGTCAGTTCAAACAATAATTCAGCCTCCATCATTTCAACATCTCTCCTCTTGGGCTAGCTGGCCCCGTTAGGCTGGTTGAGCTCAATGAACGGCCCTGTGAAACGGACTTCTGCGCTAACAACCATCATAGCATCTAGCTGACCTGCCCCCTTTCCCCTCTCCTCCACCGTAACGGATCGCTTGGCTTCTCCGAAGCGAGCAAAGAGGTGCCTAGTTGAGCTTGGATCCGCGTACCTGCATTTCAGCTCATCTATTCACCTCTCTGTGAAGGATGCGTGCACAGCGTCAGCTCCTCCTCTTGGCGGGACCGGCGCAGGCAACAGGGCAGCGGCATGGCGGGACTGGGCAAATCGTAATCGGATTAACCATACAAGTTGGTGGGAAAAAGCCTAGGCCGACCCTTAAATTGTCATTCCCCACACAAGGCTGTCTTGGTGGTGGGAAATGCTACGCCACGTTTGCCCGCAGACGGTCGAGCTGAACATTTAGCGTTGTTTGGCGGCACCAGGAACCGAGCATGTCACAGCGCGGCTCACCTCCGCACTCCCTTTCCGTGATCTTGACACCGTTTCATTTCCTGTCCTGTGGTTTTTGTTGAGCCTGAGCTCTGGTTCCCACTCCCGGGAGCGGAGAGTGGTCATCAGCCCTGCCGGTGAATGGAGACCTGCCCCCCCCACGCTGCGATTTCTTGGCTTGACATTGCGCCAAGGCACCCTTATGGGCAAATGCCGCCATTGAGTCAGCCGGCGTGAGGGGTCAGATGTGATACAATGTTGAACTTGAAGCTAAGATGCCATGACTCGTGGGCCCAAGACTTGGGAGGTCGGGAAGGGGAATGAAGCTATCAGCCGCTTCACTCGCCGAGCCCGAAGAGCACTAGCTTTCCTTTCTCCTCGAGGGGCTCCATGATGGAAGAGCGCCACACTTTGTAATAGTATTGTTCCTCAGAGCAACGTGTGTTGCTGACTGGAAGTTGAGAAGCGTTGGAGCTAGCCCACTTTCGCCTTTCGAACGGGTCGTTTCGAAAAAGCAATTCATCGAGGGGTTTTCTTGAGGGCGTATTAGTTGGCGTTACTGAACATTGGCCTCTTTTGTAGGTGCTAGAACATTCTAGCATTAATGGCAATCTGACCTAAAACACGATCAAACGTGCCAGCTTATCAAGTATAGTTGCTTATGTGGAGAGGAATATACCACCTTCTCATAACTAGTCTGTAAGTTGCTCAAAATATACGCCGCCAAAAGCTTACGGAGCGATGCTCCAACAGCATTCGCGGGACTCATGACGCGATATCGCTTAAACGCGTTGCTTGGCGATATGGTGTCACTTCTACCAGAGAAGACCTTGTGCGTGATTGACCGCTTCCATTGGTTAGACAACCTACTGCGTTCCATTATTCGAAGGATCTGGTGACGGCATTGAGGTCACCGAAGCTGAAAGTTCTCTTAACCACGACAGGGAGACCAACAACTTTGGTGGAAGAGTTGAGGGAGGATTCGAGTTCTAGCATCTCTGACGGCTCTCTGGCGGAAGGGCGCGAGAACTTGGACTCACTAAAGCAATGAATTGAATATTACGAAGGGAATTGGGGAAATGAACACCCTCACGGCCATGAGAAATCAATACCGTTCGCTCCACGGTAATCGTTGAAACCAAGATGAACGTTTTGGATATGCGTCTTTTTCCCATGTAGGCCGTGGGTATCCTCTTCTAAGATACACACACTTGAAGAGAAACTTGTTTTGATTCTTTCAGCTATTCCCGAGGATTGAATCCCAAGGCAGTGAAGGCTTGATAACCAAGATGCTTTCTCCAGTCGATTATCCCCCGCACTTTAGACAAAAGGTTGCAGCGGCTTCCCTCATGCCTGATTATGCCTCTCTCGGATCATGGGCATGAGGGCTTCTAACTTTCTTAGTTGCATGTATAACTTTGACAGAGTTTTTCGGCGAGTGATGGCAGGGCAATGAGGCAAATTTATGACTGCAGATTGCAAGATCCGGGCGCAAAGCTCGAACCTTGAGCCGATTAAGCTTTTGGGATAAACGTTGATTTTCATCGCGTTTAACGTGTCTATCTCGCGTGTAACCTAAAGTCTGGTGTTTCCTTATAGCCGTTTGGGTTGACCCAGCCCTTTTTTTTTTTTTTCCCCTCAACTCACACATATCTACCAGCTAAGGCCATGTCGATTGACCACAGGCAGTGTGCTCTTGAGTCTCATCGCCGACAACCTCAACCATCCCGGTCTATCTGATCGAAGGCAGAAGACACAGTGGTCTTTATTTGGTCTTGGCTGGGACTTTGATGGTGGTAAAACCGGCAGGAATGAAGTAGGATTGGCTCGCTCTTGCTTCAAAAGCCCATCGTGCGCAATTCTCACCGCCTTGGCAGAAGAAGCAGGAGACACTCCAACCTCAGGCAACAGTCATTCAGCCCAAAGACGTCAATCTCCAACTCGGCTTCACTTGTTGAAATTCCCCCGTCGTGAAACAGACTCCTCCCTCGCACCCTGCCTGATTCTTTCTCCGAGAACACGCCTTTCCAGTGCCTCGCGAGCCTTTCTACCCGAAATCAACTCCCGGAAGTTTCTGGCATGGCTTCGACGCAGGAAGAGGGCGAGAAGCCCTTGAATCAATCCGAGAAGGAATTCTTGAGGGATAATTTCGGCGACGAATTCCATTTCCTGCGCGACCATGGTCTCAGCATCTACAAAGAGGAGGATCGTCACGAGGGCCGAGCGATCCTGCGAGCTTTCCAGAAGTATGACTTCCTCCCCGAGGAGGATCACTCCCCTCATCGTGTCAACGAGGCGGCTCCTGAGTTCCGCCACGACAACTATTTCCGCGCGGACGGCCGAGCTGAAGAGACCCAGTATCAGCAACAGATGCCGAGAGCCTTCGCCCCCGCGCACGGATCCGATTTTGCTGGATTGTCAATCTTCGAGCCGGCTCAAGCCCCTGCTCTGGTATCTGCGCCTGACGGCGGTGAACAGCACCAGGGACCGGCACGCGAGTATGGTATGAACCCTTATGAGCTTGGGTATCATCATGAACAGAATGGCGCTCGCGATGGGGGATACCAGGGCGGGTACCAGAACGGATACCAGAACGGATACCAGAACGGATACAATGCTGGGTGTGATAATGGGTACGTTGAGGGATACAATTCTGGGCAAATTGATGGTTGCGATAATCCGCATGATGCTGGTCCCGATTGTCATCATGGAATCCATGATGAGTGCAATAATGGGTACGCTGAGGGATACAGTTCTGGGGAAGATTATGTTTGCGATAATCCGCACGATGCCGGTTCCGATTGTGGATATGATGATGGCTACTATGAGGGATTCGATGAAATGTACGAATATGGGTACTAAGATGGGTATGAGGATGATGGTTAGAATATTCAGGAGATCTTTGTGAGATTACGGTTTTCAAGCAAGGGACCGAGCCCACGAGTCCTTCTCCAGACTGGAGGCTATTCTGGGGGGAAGCATGGAATGTGCTTGTGGACAGCAGTGTGGCTTCATTTGAGGGAATGCGGAGTTATTCTTGGGAGGTTGAGGCTTTTTGGAGGGCGTGAAGAGATGAGTGTTGTAATGGAAACCTGTATGGTTTGTGGTTAATATTTTTCTTGTCGATCGCGACAAGGCCCTATTGGAAGAATATGCAAGCTATTCACTAGGGGAATAGAATGTATCAATAGCATAGATGATTCATTTGCTATGAAATTAGAGAATGATGACACAGCTCTAACATAGTCCTTCCGGTGACACGCGTTGACGTTTAATAAAAATGTTGCACAGGCACAGGCAAGACACAGTATTGCGTGGCAGGGGCGCTCGATGCTGTCTGAGTTCGATTTTGGAAATTCGGATAAGGTCAGAGGGAGTTATTTACTCTTAGAGAAGCTAATCGTAACTACCAACAACCCTATGGAATGATCAATCCGGCCTCAAACATTTCATGAAGTCCAGTATAAAAGCAAATGCGCCATATCTTTTGAACCACCTGCTATCAAAGCAGAATCCCCAAAGGATCGCTCCGCTTTTTTCAACTCTAAAGTAGTGGGCTCATAGTCAAAGTAACCCGGAGTGCGTTGTCTCTTGTGGCTAACCGACTTCCCGGGTCAGCACAGAGCTAGACGTCTACTCTACCCCCTCAGTGTTGGGAGTGTTATTCGTCCTAGTCCTAGTAGTCAAACCCTTCATCCTCATGGTCAAACCCTTCATCCTCGTACTCATATCCTCCGTCCTCGTGGGTATCCTCTTCCTCCGTGCAGGTATCCTCGCCCTCTTCGTAGAGATTTTCTTCCTCTACCGCCTCGACAATGCTCTCCAAGCCGTTCCCAAAGCTACGGCTATTGTCGGGAACATTGGACTCAGCCTCCTCAGCCTTGTACTGAAACTTTTGCATCATGTTGAAAGACATGTCAGGGTGGTCCGAAAGCTCATCAAACACGGTTCGGGGCCTTTCCACACATATCATGGCGAGAAAGGGGTGAGCGTGGATGAATTCGGAGAATCGAAAAAACGGACGAGCATGTACCCCGGCTAGGGAAAGATAGTGCTTCAACGAGGGAACGTAGGGCTCCTTGCACAGGAGGCGGACGTTGATGCACCATCGAGCGGTTTTGATGGCGATTAGTAAGTTGGAATTGCAGATGTACCTGAACACCTTGTTTCTTGCTACTCTGATGAGCTGTGACATCCACTGGGTAGGGTCCTCGTATTTGAACTGAACATCGTTTGGGGATATCGTCGTTAGCTGCCCATCACGCCAGACATCACCGCATAAACTGAGAGAATAACGCATTTCGCTGCCTCCGATAAAATCAAGATGCCCGTATACTCGTTCTTTTTTTGGTCAGCACTGGTATTAGGGATTAACTAGCGGTGGATGGTCTACCTCGACTGTTTTTGATGACTCCAACTACCTCCGTGACATTAGGTTCGAAGTTTTGGTCCCAGGGTGTGGATGTCACCCCGTGTTGAAGACGAACTTTAACGTGATCGAGGACAAGCCTGAGGAAGCTCTCAATCTGATCGTCGGTAGGAATAGGGTTTGGCTGACCGCTCGCTTTCATCGCAGCGTGGAGAACGTCGAACACGTCCTTACACTGCGGGATTGAAAGATCGTCGACGCGGGTAGACGCAGAGAGCTCAACATGCTCATGCCACGAATCCCTATTGTCGGTATTGGTGGCGGCCAGTTGCTCCCGGCAGGCCGTGAAGATGCCTGACCGATGGATTTTGCCTCTTTCAACCATCATGGCAAAATGTTCGATTAATGGTCGGTCTGATCAAGAAATGCTGTTGAAAAGCACCAACGAGGGCCCTTTGGAGAACTCGTGGGCAGAAATCGGCGGAGGGGTGAAAGGATCGAGAGAGGTTAAGGATGAAAAGAGGAAAGAGATGAAGAGGAGGAGGAGGATGGGCAAAGCTTAGAATTTGGAGCGAGGTGAGAAATGGGTGAGGTGAGCCTCAGGCACACTCCACCAAGAGACAATGAATTTGCCTCCACTACAAGGAACCTCTCAGAGGTACCTGATTGAGTGTGTATCCTGTGTAGAGAAGTTTGGTCACTTTGTGTGTTTGCAGAGAGATTCAATTCTGATAGAGCCCCGTCCCCCTTCGCACTGTTTCACATGCTCAGACTGTAGTTTTCCAATCCATTTCTGGCTGTAGCATCATAATCTCTCCTGCCACTCTTGGAAACCAGATATCCCACTGCCTGAACTTGAGCTCTATATTTCCAGAGAACTAACAAAAAGGCTGAAGACTGACACATGCACTGATAACCGTGCCTCCGTAATTCCAGGCAGCCTCCCGACCATCTTCCAATTTACCATGATGTGCTCGTCGGCTGGAGGAATCTCTCTGCACATCCCTCTGCTACTTCTTTTTTACCGCGCTCGCGCTGTGATACCGTGAAGCGCTCTTGTGTTTGTGGTACTCCACATGTACTAACAGCACGGCTCGCCGTCGGCTTGGAAGTCTTGACGCTTGGCTTGCGCTTTTTCTTTCAGTTCAAAGCTGACCGTGATTCCCGTCCTTGAACCTGTCTTGAATGTTTCCCATGACTCGATACTGTCTAAGGAGTCGCGTCTGGTTTGTGCAGAGGCTGACCTTGAGCCATCGGAATTTACCCCATGCTCCTTTGTATCGGCTGTGCCATTAGATTTACCGTCGCTTGATGGGTACTTTAAGCCACCAAGGGTCTCTCGCGGTGCATTTTCAATAGCAAAATATGTGAAATCTGCAGCAGAGAGATCGAAGAGATTGGATACCCACGTTTGGACTTGATCAAGCGGATCAGGTTTGTCCTGGTCGCCCTCATCGACCGAAAATGATGATTTCATGTCTGATTCTGAGCCAACCCTCAACAGTACGTCTCATCTAGTCAATTATCTCTAAGCCTACGTTGATGAATGAAACAAAAATATTACCTTCTTCCAAAGCAATTTTGCTTTGCTTCGGAACTCGCGTGACGCGCTCCAGGACAGCATTATTTGCCTGCAGACGCCTCTCAGCGACTGTCGTGACGTCGGTTGATGGTACCTTCCATTCTGACCAACCCACAGGGAGAATCTGTTGAGTATTTTTAGCTCCCTCGAGCCTGACGTTTGATGATGACAGGGCTACTTGATGAGCCTGATCTCGGAAGGTTGGACACCACGTCGCCAATTGTTTTGCCGATAGATGAGCACAGGCCCGAGGGAGAAGTGTTCATGGCGACCTTTTTAAAGGCGATTTTTAATTAATTTGGTCGTCAATCGCGTGATATTTTGTCTACTGATGTGAAACGGCCCTTGGAGATATGTGTGGTGTGCACTTATGCGAGCAACATTACTGCAAGGGAGCCTGGCCGTGTAAAGAAAGGGCTGGCATAAACTGAGGTGTTATCTGGTCGAGTTGCGCGATGAATCATATTCGTGCT
Organism: Clonostachys solani; assembly: GCA_902141235.2. Taxonomy (NCBI): domain Eukaryota; kingdom Fungi; phylum Ascomycota; class Sordariomycetes; order Hypocreales; family Bionectriaceae; genus Clonostachys; species Clonostachys solani. The sequence continues at coordinate 922,450 of CABFOC020000018.1, read as the reverse complement.
TTGGATCAAATCAGCAGGATATTGTGTTGTATCCCCTTGTGCCAGGATCGAGGGCATTGGAACTATCAGTCTGCAGGAAGTATCAGTCATCTGGGGTCTTTCTTCTACGGTTATTTGTCATTCACATAGGAGCCGGGTGATGGAATAGCCCGAACTTGGGCTGGCTGCGGGCAAATCTGTCCTGCATTGTAACCCACAGCATAACATCCCAAGTTCCAATAATAATCGGACATCTGGAAGCCGGGGGCACGTTGCCTAATTGGTCTAGTGTAAGCGCGGTCGCTTATTGCATCACGATCTCATCGGGATCCATTGAAACACCAAGAGTGTTTGAGTTGAGTATAAGTACATGCCCCCGAGCTGTTCATTTCTGTGTTTCCAATAAAATTCATACCAAATACCAATATTTCAACATACCCTTGCTACTCCCTCAATAACAGAAAGATTCCCGAAGCTTCATCCTGCAACAATAAATTGCCCAAACACCACATACTAATATGGCCCCTTCTGTCCTTGGCATCGGCATCCCTGCCACCTCTACTATCGTCCCCTGGATCGCAAGAGGTCGGCTACAGAAAATCCTTACTGCCATGGAGGCTGACATGAATGCTTCCCCGTACGACTGGGAAATGCTATACATCACTCCGGAGACGTCATTTGATGTCTGCCTAACGAAGCTTCGTGAGAGGCAGTGGGACGTCGTCATGGTTGGAAGTACGTGTGCCTTTCTGTAACCTCTAGCATACTCTCTTCGAACATGTGGACTAACAATTGTCGCGATAGGAGGTTTACGGGCAACCGATTCACTTGTGCCATTCTTCGAGCGAATCGTCAATGCTGTACATCAGGAGCTCCCGCAAACAAAAATAGCTTTCAATGCGACTATTGAAAAGACACGGGAAGCTGTCGATCGAGTGCTGTCTAGTCAAGACAAGCCGTGATGCTGAAATAATAAGAAATTTTTCTCATTTGTTCAATAATCCTAGCCATGTTCAAATAATAATCTGTTCCTTCCTGCTACACCCAACCGACCGATCATATGTGAGGAATCCAAATGCATGACTTCCTGCTACTGCCCTTAGGCGAGTAAAACTTGACTACCGAGGCTTTTCATAGCCATCCTCCAATCGCAATTATCATTCAATTCGGGCTGACACTTTCTTAGACGCCAGCATTCTTCCATGACCATCAGCCCTTTCCATGTCATTCCCAAAGGCCGTTTGTGTTCCATGAGACTCCTTATTAATCTTCGAAAACGCTCATGCAGGTTTTCATGTGCAAAGCACCCTATCATTGTAAACGCCCAGTTGGCACGGATTATCGATCCGAAGGGGAGAGCCTCCAGTCTTTCCAAGCCCTGGCGCACTAGACGGACAAGTTCAGGATGATCTATGTCAAACCCATGCAGGAGAACGTGCAGGTACACCTGTGAAGCGCAGGCGAATTGCAGAGTTATCAAACTGCTTCGGGATTCCAAATCATCCAAGTTAACTATAGGTTGTGTGTCTAGCTCGTGCACTTGCTCCATCAGTTGCAACGATATGGCTGCAGCACGTGAGGAAAGCTCCTCTGCGTCCAGTGAGCTGCTCTGAATTTGAGCATTCTTCCAATCAGCAAGATGTGTGATCTCAGCAATGCTTGCCATGACTGTTGAGTGGCAACCCATTATACCTTGCGTTTTAATTGTATTGGCACGAAGGTATGGTATGTAGTCGAAACGCCGGACATCACGCGAGGGATAACCAAATGTTGCGGTGGCAATGACATCAATCCAGACGACGCAAGTGACGTGAAATTCAAGCGTCCTCTGGGTATCTGGGCATGAGAAGTCCCCGAGCGCTATATCAAGTGGTGATGAATGTGGGGAAGCCCTCTCTTTGTCGAGTGAGCCCGCAGCGTTGTAGTTCTGGACGGCTTCTAGTAGAGTCATTGTCGCTTGGTGATGCAGCAGCCAGGTCCCCTCCAGCATGCTGAAAACTTCAAGGCTGAGTAGTTGATGCATGACTTCCAACATCTGAATAGCTACTCTGATCATGTCCTTAGGGACAACTCGCTGCTGATGGAAGCGTGTGACCAGCGTCTGTAGTCCCTGTACAGCGACAGCCTTCCGCTGCGCCACCTCTACACTTAGGCCAATTCCATCTATCCTCTGTGGTTCTTTAAGCGAGGCATCGAAGCAGGCGCTAACACTCAAAGCACCTTGATACCGGGCAGAGTTACTACACAGGCCACTCATAAGCCAGCGATGATCCGCCGGTCCAGACAACGAGCAGAACGTGAACTGAACTGGGAAGACAAACTCAAGGTAAATTTTGAGTAGACGTGCGTCTTCGCGAGGGCTCTTTTGGCTAGGCAGAGAGGAACAGACCCCTCCATCCCACCAAATGGGCTCTGGTACAGAAGGCGGTTTGCCTCCAATCACAAGCTGGCCAGCCTTGGGCCTGCTCACAGTCTGCCCGGAGCGCCGGCGAGCTTTGTATTGCGCCTCTGCAATGGATTGGAGATGTCGGGCTTCAGAAGTAGCCATGACCTCCTTCCAGTTCTGCTTGCCTTGCATCCAGTCGGGAGGAGGGGTATTGAAGCCATAGCATTCTAGATCCCGGATGGTGCAGCTACCGCAGCGGGGATGCTGCTCGTCGCACTTCTTCTTGCGCACGCGGCAGGTGTAGCAGCCGTTTCTGCTACGCGAGCCGCCTGATGCCATTTTGATTATTGGTCCCCGTAGTGAAGACAAGTTGGTGTGGATAGTGGCTGTGGTCTCTCTTGGCTCTCGAGTGGGAACATTCGTTGACAAGAGCTAGGCTCGGTCATGAAAATGCGCCAGATACCCGACCATCTGCGGCCCCCAAGTTTCGTCGCTGATTCTATTCCAAAGAGGGTTAGGTTAGGCGCGGTCAAAATCTTGGTGGTCAGATCCATGTAACTATCCATGATGATAGGAACAAGGAGCCCAATCATTGCTCCGTCTTGATGCATGACACTACTTAGCGCATTAAGCCAGCATTGCTCGTCTCGGTTATCGTTAATGCGTCAAATGAGACTAGAGACGCCGTTGAATGTCACAAAACCACACCCTCAAATACCGTCATGCGGGTTGATAATTGGCTATTTCCAGAAATGGTCAAGTCAGCCGCAGCCATTTTCAGTCCAGTTTCAAAGGAATGTGATTGATACTGCTTGTAAATCCACGCTCGGGTGCATGGAAATGACCGATGTTGAAAGAAAACGTGTCTCGGGGATGGCTCACTACCGTCGCTTCTCGTGGTTAAAAATGAATTATAAATCTTTAGCCAGAGCCGAAACAGCCGCTTGGCTTATATATAAGGTCCTGGTGTTCCTACTATGAACTCGTTTCTTTATTAACCATCATCAACATCTTCTTACAATACTCCTATCTTCTTACAGTACTTCTATCTTCTTAAAATACTTTTATCCTCAAAAGACCCTTCATATTCACCAAGATGACGGAAGTCGCCACTCTTGAGCCTCTCCTCCCCTCTCGGGTAATTCACCAGTTCCCGATGCCTTCATGGATTGAGAATCTTGCGGTGCGGTCAAACGGACAGGTTCTTGTGACTTTCTGCTCCGCACCTGAAGTCTACCTTGTCGACCCATCTGAGCCCTCAAAGACTGTCCTCATCCACAAGTTCTCAAATGTCACCGCCATGAGTGGGATCATTGAAGTAGAGCATGATAAGTTCTATGTCGCAGGAGGTGTCTGCGATCTCCAAACAATGACCAGCGAAGCAGGATCCTACAAACTGTGGGAGATAGACATGGCCACATTCGACAAGAGTGGAGAGGCTACAGTGAAGGAGGTATTAAAGCTTGACAAGATCGGTTGTCCGAATGGGCTGGAGTTGCTGTCACGATCTGAGAAGATCATCCTTGCGGCCGACTGTGAGCACGGGGCCCTCTTCAGGATTGACATTGCGAATGGGGCGCACGAGATAGCTCTAGAGGTTGATGAGATGCGAAACCCCGAGAATCCTTTCATCCCTGTTGCCATCAACGGTATCAAGGTCCGGAAGGAATACCTCTATTGGACGAACACTTCCAAAGCACTATTTTGCCGCGCGAAAATTCTTGAAAATGGCAAGAGTTTTGGCAGTGTTGAAGTCCTACGCCAGGGCTTCATAGGCGATGACTTCTACTTCGACTCCGATGATAATGCTTGGGTCACTCAGAACCCCTTCAACACAATCACCGTGGCCAGGTCAGCGGGTGAACTTGTGACGGTTGCAGGAAGGATAGATCGAATGGACGTTGCAGGTGCGACTGCATGCCAGTTTGACAGAAGAGAGGGCAAAGAACATTTGCTGTACGTTGTCACTAATGGTGGTCTGGCTGGACCTGTCAATGGGCAGCAGGTGGAGGGTGGTAAGGTTTTAGTTATTGATACAACAGCGTTCAAAACTGGATGAACGAGTCTGTGCAATTGAATATTATATTTTTACTTAGTACCGAATTGATGAATTAAAGTTTCTATCTCTCAATCATAGAGCATCTTGCCTTCTGAAGATCCCCTTTTCTCATATGAGCTACCACTTTTCCGATGTCCTTGCCATTGAAGTCATAAAGTGTCTATCAAGTCCTGCCACGGAAGCACCACTCTGAAGTTGTTTCAATAGATATCCAATTCGAGTTCCATTAGCTACTAGCGGTACATTGTTACATTCCCTCCGGACTCTCAGGGAGGGCCACACGGCCTGTTACTAGCTTTGAGTGGTAGACGATGGTCTTTTCCAACTCGTCTCTGTCGACCGGGAATCTTCTCTTGTAGCGGTCAGTCTCCGCGAAGAAATCCAGCAGACGTTCCTTCTCAGCCCTTGTCGCAAACTCGAAGGTCGAATACAACCCGAAATGGAATATCGAGGCAATGAAAGTCTCGAGCCGGAGTAGGTACGGAATGTATTTCCAAAGATGAATACAGAGGCTTCTAGTTTTCTCATACAGCGCCGCTTTATTTGGTAGTTGGTATATGTCACTCCAGTCATATCGCATGCGTAGAATAGTAAGCTTCATGTAGCACAAGGCCATGAGGATCCTGGGGACAAAAATGTTGGGGAAGTCGTAGCTGGTCCCGGTGAGGCCATTGGGGTCCGGCCTTTCTATCATTTGTTTGGCCCGGACGCAATCCTGGATTGCTTGCGGCAAGGCCTTGTCTGCCTCGTCATCCATTTGCTGGAGCTCCGCTATGGTCAACATCGCGCGGTCAAATGTCTCTGGGTTAAACGGATCTTGCCGAAGAACAGGACACTCGTGGAGTATCTTGGGTATCCTGTCGCCAATCGAGCAGTGGACAAGTAAAGGCAGTAGTAGATGCGTCCCCTTCGCTTTTTCGATTATGCAACCCTTGATTATATCACCCCAGGGTGGATGATTCATGAAATTGGTCTCGCCTGTCATGATAAAATATGGGAGCTAGATGGATATCAGCACTAGAAGCTCATGCCTGCATTTCACAATCATCGATACGTACCAGTATTCCAAATGCTTCAACCATAAGAAACCTATGAAGGTGATCATCAGGCTTTGGAGCGCCGAGTTGCATTATCATGTGAGCCAACCCCTTCTCATGTATAGACTGTCCCAGGTTCAGGCCTGGATCGAAGAACTCCCCAGCACGACCTAGTATTACCATTGAAGCCAGTGTCTGCAAGGTAATGGCCTTGTCGCTTTGCAATGTTCGGCGCAGGCTACGGAGGGCTTTGCCGTATGCAGGCATATCAATGAATTTGCCCGCCTCTTGGCCACGACGGTAGGAAGCCCACGCAGTACAGAAGAGATCAACCGAGTCTCGAAGGCTCGGATTGTAGTTCATGTGTTGTGGAAGATCGCGTAGGTACTCTAATAGAGTCAGGATGCCTTGACTTGACGCGCTGTTTAGATGCGTTATCAGCCGCGCAGAAACACGCTCCGCTGCAGTGGTCAGGTTCGGGGTAGGTTTCGCCGCATGTAGGCGAAAGGTGTAATAATACGCCTGGTCCTCATCTTGGCCGGCGACACGGAATTTGATCTTCTTCCGTGCTGTTGGTTGCAGCTCAGCGCCTCGTGCCGCCTGATAGGCAGAGGGTTGACCATCCGTGACCTTGTCCGGGGTGAACGGATGAGATGACTTGGGATCGAAATTCACAAACTTGGTCAACACTGACGGTCCAGGGCAATTGAAATTCTTTACTCTACAGGGCGTGCATGTTGGCCAAGTTTGGTCACACTATTAGGCACATATCAATCAGCTTGTCCTGGACACGTGGGCCGAAGCCAACCGCATAATGCCGTAGCTGCTGACCTACCTTGATCCTGCGGGCCTTGCAAACCTGGCATGCCTTTGATCTGGGTGCACTGGGCATATTTCTGGCTGGGAGCCTGACTGAACAAACAATCCGATCGGGCACTGGCTCGCCATGGGATGATCTTGCCAGGTTGCATTGCCAATGGAGTTGAGGGAAGCTTGTTTACATATCAGAAGTGGATCATCAGGGGAAAAGGAGGATGACGGCTAAAGTTCCACACTTCTTGGCTCTTCACCCAGTCACGAGACCATGAAATCCATCAGCATCACCACTCGGCCACCCAAACACCATCACACTCCCTTATAGATCGGCCTGTTTCTCCTCCTCGCACCTAAAAATCAGCGCTGTTGGCCTACTCTAAGCCAGCTTGGCAGCCTCTCTCATGAGTCGAGCTTCCCAAGCATGGTGCATCATTAAAGGGGCTGAGCTATCAGCCAGGAGCGACGCGCTTAGCGCAGACAGGGGTTGGGAATTTTTTCCGTCGTTTCGGAGGTCTTCTATCCATCCTCGTGAATCTCGGAGCATAAAACTCGCAATGTATGAAGATTACTATGACGATGCCGGATCATTTTTGAGGGCTGACGGGACGGGCCAGGACCAAGTGCATACGCCGAGAGCAACCCACCACCAGCACTGCTTTCTTGGCCCACTGTGGGACAATATATTACCTGCTTGGACACGGAGAATTTGTCGGCGGTCCTTCTCTTTTCTCGTATCTGTCGGTAGCTGTCGCGGGGGTCTTTACAACCTTCTGGCGAATGAATGAAGTGGGTGGCTAGCCAATAGGAATTTCAAGAGGGAGAGTCAAGCCCTTCCATGGAAGAGGCAACGTAGTTTTCTCTCAGCTGGCCAGCGGGCTGGAAACCGAAATGGGACGGCAGTGCGGCGATGATACAGTGCTCCAACGATGAGAGTTACATAGCAGCGAAGCATTCGACGCAGTAATCATGCCATCCACACTGTAAATACGCTCGAGCCCAGCGAAACCCACCTACAAGGCAACGTATTTATTGGCTAGAATTCCTCGTCGCAATATTTGGTAGTAGCCAGCTTGGAAGTTGCCTATTTCAGCGTTGTGTTGCAGGATGGAGACCACATATTATGCATTCTCGACAGCGCAGAACTGAGCTTCGCTTGGCTTTGGTTCTGCTTCATTGCTGCATGAGTACTAAGGGGACAAGATGAACGTCTCAAAGTCTGCTAGAATTCAATCAATTACGCGGGCTGATCTAAGATCGATACTGATGTAACATGGTCAATCGGAGGCGCAGGCATAAGGTCCCTGCGTGTCGTCAACCACATTTCCGCCAATTAATTCCCCGCTGTCAGTTTGGATAGGGCAGAATCACACCGCGTGACAAGCGATGTAGTATTGCTACTAATGCCATAGACCTATCATATAAACACCTCCCGGTCTGGCAGAGTGCCTTCGCCCAGCACCTCGCTCATGGCACAGTTTTTTCGAACTATCCTCAACCAAGATGAAGGATGACGATGTCCTCACTATTGTTGGGGCCATTGGCGCCATCTTAGGTATCATTGTCGTTGCAATCCGCTTTTATGCCAGGCATATGACGAACAATAAACTTGGTTGGGATGATTGGTGCATTCTCATCTCGACTATCACAGTGATAGGAGGGGATGTTCTTGTCATCGTCGGTTTGTCAACCCTGTAATTTTCCCAAGTTCGAAGCACAACTATTGATACAAAAACAGCAAACTCTATGTATCCGAATAGTGCCGAAGCAGCCTCACACAAAGATCCGAGTTACGAATATACCGAAGATGACATCCATTATACGAAGCTGAGCTTTGGTGCGACTAGTATATATTTCTCAACAGTTTCGGCAACAAAGCTTTCGATACTTCTTATGTACAATCGCATATTTTCTATCAGCAATTCATTTCGGCGTCAAATTCTTCTTCTTATTTTTCTTACGGTTGGATTTTGGATAGCAACAACGATCAGCAACTGCCTCAACTGCATCCCTCTCAAATATGTCTGGATTAATGCCAAGGCCGACCCACGATACTGTATTAACTACAATATATACTGGATGGGATGTGGCTTGACTGAGTGTGCAATTGATATGCTCATTCTTCTGGTGCCTATACGGACAATATCTGGCTTGAAATTGAGCCGGTCCAAGAAGATTGCCGTGGCAGGTGTCTTCATGTTAGGTACCTTGTAAGCATGCTCGGGGTTTCACTTTGTTTTACTCTGAGGTAGCATCAGTTACTCACACATTATAGCGTTATTATATCTGGGATCGTCAAGGTAGCACTCAGCTACGTCCCTGGAAGCCGACAGCCAAATTTCGGGCAGACTTCATTGTGGTCATCCATCCACATATCTACTGGGATCATCGGGGCGTGTCTTCCGATTTGCTGGCCCGTCTTCATCCGCCTCGGAGGCATTTTGTCCTCCAAAGCGCCTGCTGTCTCATCCGTTCGAGGGCAGTGGTACGGTTCCAGCCGTGGATCAACTCGTGGCACTTCTAAAATAATACGCTCACAAGAGCATCCAGCCTATGGCCTTCACGATCCATCGACCGGCCAGTCTGACGTTCATGAGCTGCTGCAGCATAAAGAGAATGTGCGCACGTCAGTGCCTTCCATCGGCAATAATACTAATCCAGAATCAGATACTTAATTAGTAGGTCTGATCAAAGCCTATAATATCATATGGCCGGCAATAGAGGACCAATATGTTCTCAACGACTGGTGCTATACACCAGCCTATCTAGAAAGTCGTCCATATCCTATACAGCTGATGGGTTGGGCATTGCAGCCAATTAGTACATTCTACCCACGAATATAAATGAAACAAATTTGTAATTGGAAAGAGAAGATGATCAGATGTTCTGGTGAGGCAAAGGAAGAGTTGTGAAAAGATTGTTGGAGCTAGCTCAACATCATTGACGAAGAGCGCCAGAGACTTTGGACACGCATGAATGAAGCTTCTAAGAAAATGAGCCCCGAAGACTCATTGAACAAATTGAATGCATGTATCCAATTTCTTTTTGTTTAACGAAGTCATACCACGAAGAGAGAAACAAGACTCCGGTTCCATATCACTCCTCAACTAAACTGACTGTGAGAAAGTCTCACTCAACTGGCCGAGCCAACTCTACTAGCTTCTGTGTCGTTCCTACAAAATGAACCAAGTGACTGGACAGGGTGAAATCAAGTGATTACATTTCTGATCGGTAATCTCATTGGAATTTCCTAAAAGAGCCATTTTGCGAGGGCTCGGAAGTGCTCCCGATGATATCATTCCCGGCTTTCCTTTCCCGCCCAAGATTTGAATCTTCCCCTCATCTTATCTCTACATACATGCTTCATCAAGGCGCACAATTCAATATCTCATTCAGCGCGACCAGCTCCGATACAAGTGTTTGCATGATAAAACATGGCCAAGAGACATGCTCAAGCTGCCGCGCAGAAGTACTATCTTCCCCCGACCAAATTAATCCCGAACTCGCAATATCCACTTCTCTATTATCCCGGCATATTGTCCCCGGATTCAAAGTCGATCGCTTCTCAGTTCTACGACCTTCTATCTAGCAATGGTTGGGAGGCACAGTGGATCTTCCGCTATGGCCAGACACAAGATTCTCACTACCATTCCTCATGCCACGAGTGCATGGTTGTGCTCACAGGCAACGCGACCATCCGGCTCGGCGTTGCCGATACAAGCGAAGACATGAACGAGAATACCTATGGCTCGGGCAAAGAGGATGGAGGCATCGAGCTCAAGGTCAAGGCGGGTGACGTGATTCTCATCCCCGCTGGCGTCGCCCACAAGACCTATGACGCGAAGCCCGATGACGAGTTCAAGCTGATGTCTCCTGGCAACGGCCACGGCCTACCTCCAGGCTCACGAGAGAAGCTGGACGAAATCAATCTAACTGGGTTCACGATGATGGGATCCTACCCGGCGGAAGCAAAGGAATGGGATTTTGCAGTTGGGGGTGAGGGAGCTTCAGCTTACGCGAAAGTATGGTCTGTTCCCCCTCCCAAGCTTGATCCGGTGCTGGGACGTTCGGATGATGGATTGGTTGGCCTTTGGAAACAGACATCATCTCATGTGCCAGCACAAGGAAAGGTTCCATCCAAGCTATGAGATGTGCTCAACTATAGTACATCAATATTCAGATTGTTCCATCACCAAGGGTAAACTAAAGCAATGTGATGTAAGGGTACGATCTGTGATCATTGTGCCGATCTGTTTCTCAAACATTGAAATTATTGATCACTCCGCCACTACCTAGGTGGTCAATGTCTCCCTACACTGCTAGGGTGTTGCACGAACATTGAACGTTGCTTTTCAAGACTAGGGATTAAAAGTCTACAATTACCTGGTTTTGAATGCCCCAAACTATTTTCACAATGAGCAAACTTATTTATTGCACGTGTTTTAATATATTTAGCTGCATAATTAGCGAGAAAACCGAACGATTTTTTCAATAGATAGCTATTTCAATGGTGATTTGTAAAAATCTACCCTTTTAGGGAGCATTTAACGCAACTCTAGGGTAGGCTCACGTCAGATCTAACGTAGCGCTAAGTAAAAGAACTTTGCTCATTCATGCGGTAAATATTGATATTCGTATGTATATATACCCGACCAGAACACCTGTTCCTGTTGATCTAAATGGGCTGATTTTTTGCCATTTAATCTGCCCAGTGATCAGAAGCTGGACGCAAGTGTACAACTACATCACCCCATGGATAGCCGGATATAGTGACGTCTAGCCTTCTATTTTTTTTTTTTTTTTTTTCAAAAGGTGGCACCGAGGCAAGAGAGGAAGAACAAGCATCGCCTCTGTGAGCGCAATATTCCTGACCACATCAACCAGGAGAGACCATGGGACAGTTACTATCAACAGCTTGGGCGTTCCTCGCCGCCCTGCGGGGGACGAGCAACAAGCGACTCACCAGCCGAGACGTGCCTGATGCCGACTTTTCTGGCAGGTGGATCATCATCTCAGGCGCGAACAGTGGCGTGGGATTAGAGGCGGCCAAGCAGTTTGCCAGGATGGGAGCAAACCTCATCCTCGCCTGCCGTGACCCTCCATCGAGGGAGACGCACCCGATGGCCGCAGTAGAGGAATGCCGGTCGATAGCGACCGCGGCAGGTCATTCCAACTCGACGATAGAATGGTGGAAGCTCGAGATGAGCAAGATCAGCAGTGTTGAGGCATTTGCTCAGCGATGGCTCGATACTGGGCGTCCGCTGGACGTGCTTTGCAACAACGCTGGGATGAACTCGTTGGCCAGGAAGAAATTCACGGGGGATGGGTTCGAGCGCGTCCACCAGGTCAACTTCCTGTCGCATGTGTTGCTCACGCTGCGTCTTCTGCCCTCCATCGCCCGGAGCGATTATGCACGCATCACCTGCTCTACGTCATGCCTTCACTACATCGCCCCGTTCGACCTAGAGCACTTCAATGGAGAAAGGGGGATTAAAGGGGATATGTACGCCATCAACAAGCTGTATTTCCAGATGTGGCTTGTTGAGCTTCAGCAAAGACTCCTGCAACATCCCGAGTACGAGCATATTACCATCAACGGCGTTCACCCTGGGTTTGTCAACAGCAGCATATGGGCTGCACCCGAGGGTGACACAAAGTTTTGGTTTCGACTACTTGTTTTCTCAATCGTTGTCAGCGTGATTGGTGTGACCAGTGAGCAAGGCGGCCTTTGCATTGTGAACCTTGCCACCAATCCCAAATTCAGCAAAGAAAACGGTGGAGGGAAGTATATAAATCGCGTCTGGGAAGATTCTCAAGCTGGTCTTTGCGCCGACAAGGATGCCAGACTAAGACTATGGAACAAATTGGCTGATGATATGGCACTCCGTGAGAAGGGGCTTCTGAAGCTACTGGGGAATTAGCTTCGTTCCTGAGGTGATTCGAAGCTGGTTCTGTGATCTGGATGACGACTGGAGCCAATACTTCTTTAGGTTGGATGATATTGAGCAATGGTAATAAACACAAGGGATGGAATAATGCCAATTTTCATATGTACGGAGAGTGAAGATGGATGTGCCAATGGGGTATCCCAAGAGACAGGCCTCATGTAGTCTCATCGTGATGATTAGTCCAGGCACGTTTAAGCGAAGCGTCGATGGTCGTTTGATGCCTTCGGCTATGGCCAAGTCGAGATTAGCTATTCTAGCAAGCGGGAGATGTGCTCAAGAGTGCCCACAAGGTTGCCGTCCAACCCCAGTGATCCCCCTCAGACCCCTTGCGAACTTATTTCCGCATTCTCATGGTATACGAGCCGCGTTTGGCGAATCTCTAGCGCGTTGGCCAAGGCTGGCTTGCCCTTTTGGGACAGCCTTCAAATACGCATGATCGTGAACGCTTAGTTCGATGTGGATGTAACAAGTCAACCTTGCGAGGCCCTGGAATGAGCCGATACGCCGTGGCCTTAGGCCGGCGCCTGGTGTTGGTTCGGCTCTCACAATGGTGCGGCGAGGACTGTATTATATGTGGAGGGGGAGTTGGTACCGCTCGGGGCGGAGCCACTGCGGATCAGGAGGTAGATCAAGAGACAGTCCCGTCTGGATCGGTTTCCATTTGCGAGGCTGCGGTAGTATAGTGTGCTTTCTACCGGCATGACCTGACTGCCGACATCTGTGATTCCAGGGTTGTACTTACTTGCCGTTGACAGTCGGCCCGTTGGTTTAGTTGTTGAATCTCCCTCAGGTCGAAGGTTGCACCGCCTCAGCTAAAGAGCATGGAACGGTCTCGGCACTGGGGTTTATGTCAATATTCTGCCTCTGATATTAAACATTAAGAATTGAACAGCTTAGTCTGTATTACTAAATACGCGTGCCAGGTGTGGAAAAAAGCAAGCTGATGGTTCATGGGCCGGGCCCGCTGTTATCCCCTGCGGCTTAAATTACAGAATGCCACAGAGGGGAACTCGCATGCAGACAGATACGCATACGCAATGTGATGCGACCTGACGAACTGTCGCGTGTGCCCAGAGTTGGTAATTCGTAGTCCAATGCGTAGATACCAGATAACATGTGCTGCGTAGGCAGTGGTGGGCATCATTGATATCTCTCTCGACTGTAATTCTCCGACTGACTGCAGTTGTTCTTGACCCAGCAGGACAGAACTTTGTGCTGAGCATCATGTTGGTTGGGGTAGCATCACCAATGCCCATGATCCTGGATGCTTCTTTACCGCTACTCTGAGCTCTCTGATTCATCAGACTCGCTTCCTGTCACACCAACGGCTACCAACGACTCACATACCACGTAGCGTGAGGAGGAACTGCGACGAAGATGGCGCCGTTGGTGGCCTTGGCCAGACCTTCTAGAAGTGGCATAGCGATATTATCTCCCCCGGATCCTACCGTGCCTGTGCAAGGTTCTACCATGTGAAATGTCATGCTGCCCACACAGAAGCAATGTAATTGATAGGACTTGGCCACTGGCAAAAGATCAATTGGTTGGATGATGGATCCCCCCTCCAATCTAACTCATTCTGGACCCTTCCCCGGGTACTACCTGAACAAATACCACGCAGTCACGAGGAGAGGCACCACTCCCACGCAGCCTGTATTCTGAAACATGTTAGGGTCCCACCCCTGCGTCAATGCAGATCTGCCCTAAAGGATAGCAAGTTTTCTTCCTCCCGAGGTCGTAGAAATCCTCCTCTCATTTCTGGTAAAATGAACAGATCCAGAAGTTCTACACCGGCGTCCCGGTCTGTTTATCCCTGGTCACTCAGCCGTAGCTTGATCTGATTTGACGACGGCCACCATCAACGGCGGTCACCGTGTTCCTGCGTCTTGGCTTACCTTGTAGGGCGGCTCTGGCGCCGGGAAGGTTAGGGCTTTTCCTCCGGTTGTTGTAGATTGCCAGCTTGAAACACCCGCTTGGTCTAGTAGCTGACACGTCGTTGGCCCACACGCATACGATAAATGCCCTCAGTCACTGTTTGTCTGCTGAGTCGTACACCAGGGATATGGATGTGGTGTCTACCACTTATGTAAAGGAAGGCGACTGTTGGATCTGGAGGTGGACCGAGAAGTTTTTTTTTATACATACTACGCCGTTCCCATGCCCCCGGCTCAGCTTCTTTGACAGCCCTGCAAGCTCGGTGCTGCTGTTTAATTTGCATCATCTTGGTCGACGTCCAGGGCATTCATCCATCGCGAAATGCCTGCGAGATTATCGATGGCTACTGGGCTTATGATATTACTATACATACTGCAACCCCACCGACCGTGATCCAAGGAATATCACTGTTTGTCTGTTTGACTCTTCCCCTCGTTTCCCTTCACTTCCGCCCGTCGGCTGGTCTGCCACCTAAGGAAAGATTTCCCCAGCAAGACATTCTGGAAATATCTTGCCGTCCATTCATTTGAAGATCCATATCAATATTCTCCGGCACTCCGTCCGACAGGTATTGACCAAACCAACCTCGGCTACACTCATTCGCCGAGAGGAATTGTTTCATAAACGACCTGGTCCAATCTCGCCCATCTGGAACTTGGTCGTCCACCCAACATGAGCGAGACCGTCGTCGAGAACGCGGTCACCATCGTCAACGCAGCAATATGGCCCCTAGTGGGCATCGCCACATTCTTTTTCGCCCTCCGACTATACTGCCGCATCGCCAAGTCCCGGGAAACAGGATGGGACGACTACGCCCTGGCGGCCGGCTGGATGCTCCTCCTCGCTGCGGGAGGAACCCTCGCCACCACGACCATTGAATGGAACTACTTTGGCACCTCGCTGGATTCGCAGTCTAGCCCCACGGTGCCGCTGCTGGTCAGCCTCACGCATACGTTACACGTCCTCTCTCTGGCCCTCGCGAAGACGGCGTTCGCCGCCACGCTGCTGCACTACTCCTCCAGGGCGGAGAAGGTCGTCGTCTGGACCATCATCGGGTCCATCAACGCTCTTTTTGTCTTTCATGTGTTTGCGCAGTGGAAGAGCGTCTGCGGCGACGAGTCGCAGGCCTACAGGCTCCCGGGGGACTGCTGGGTGGTCCGCAATCCCGGCATCGTCAACATTGTCAGCTCTAGTACGTTGTTGCCTGGCCATGAGGGAAATCCATGTCCTAACCATCTTTCTAGTGTATTCTGCCGCGACTGATTTCCTTCTTGCCTTCCTCCCGTGGCGCGTGTTTCGCCGCCTGCAGATGAACAAGACCGAAAGGATCGTCGTTGGCGTTTCAATGACTTTTGCTCTTATGTAAGTCTGCCACGCGCGGTTCCTCCAGGATCATCCGTCTCAGATGGTTTTACCCGCTGCCTGATCCATCAACCAAAGGCCGTATATCCTGACTAACCTTTTGTCTTCTTAGTGCTGGGGTGACAGGCATATTGAAAGGCATCCAAAGCATCAAGACGCTCGACAGGTCAGACCCGCAATGTAAGAACATGAACCCGACTCTCACCGCCGCAGCACTGCGCCTCAGCCCACACGTGCTGTCCATGCACGGGATCATGGATTGATGTAACTGACACGTGGTGACCCCTCTAGTCATGCGGAATCTGCTGTTATTTTGGATCTTTGCCTTGGCCGAGCCCAGCGCCACCATCATCGCCGCCTCCATCCCGTCCTTCCGCGTGCTCGACAACGCCACGGGAGATTCCGACTTCAGGATCTCGCGCAGCCCGGCGGCCTTCCTCGCCGAAATCGAGCAGGGCCAGAAACGCAAGCCGAGGGCCGAGGAGCCCGTCGAGCACCTGCTGGAGGACTCGGACAGCGACAGGAGCATGCTGACCACCCACCGCGACGAGGGGAGGCGGACGCGTGCTGTTGCCGCCGGCGGGGGCATCACGCTGAAGACGGAGGTGTCGATCGAGTTTAACCGCAACAGCGGGCGGACGTTCAAGAAGGGGGAGGCGTACGAGATGCAGCCTGGGGTTCAGCGCTCGAATTCGATAAAGGTGAAGGGGAAGGAGCAGGTTCTTCCATATACCCCTGGGAAAGGGACTTTTACGAATGAATGAAGATTTGATTTGCTCGCTGCTAAGATATCCTTCCACTTCTGCAGTCTGTAAGTCTGGTGTTTTGTGTGGCTGCATTTAACGGGAACGATAGAAGAGTAAAAGGCTGGACTTAGCCCATCAACGTGAAATGTGGTTTGTGAAAGAAAAGAGCTGGGACAACACAAACAGCTAGAAGCGAACCATTTTTGAGCCACATGCCACTTGGCAACCTGGCACAGTTGTAAAGCTTAAGAAAAAAAGGTACGTTCGAAAGCTACTTAGATGTGGCCTGGAGTAGAATAAAGGACAACTGGAACGCGGTTTTAACACATGAAGACGATGCCTCCAGGAAAGGCGCCTCTGAGTTTACATCTAGACAACGTGGTTAGCATGCCTGCAAGTTAAATGCTCCAACTAAAAACCGGGATAAAGGGTAGAAGGGGTCTGTATCCCTTGTAGCTAGACTGGCTGTTATTGAGGCTAGATCACAATGAAAGGCCATATTTTGTCAACCGCCGATCGTGAATGGAGCCAAAGCTTTCGGCATGTCCCGCAAGATACCACCAGCCCAGTGAGCTAGTGAGTCGTATTGATAAGTGAAAAACCAGGTTATTTCCTTTCCAAGTTAGAATGCCTCGCCAATTGTGCCAAAAGAGGTGTACAGCTTACCGTGCGAAGGTCGCACCATGTGAAATGAGGTTTGGCCCCGTCGGAATTTTGGAGGGTGATGTTTTCAACATATCTGTTTTCATCATCTCCATCCGAAAAGACAAAGGTAATTGCATCCAGCGGACCGCTCTGCTTTTCGTAGAGAGTTGATATGCTTTCCTCGCGACTCGGGTCCCATTGGCCGAGAATTATTCTGCTGCCATCTTGCATCTCGGCTAAAATGCCAATGCATCGACGCCCGCAGTTTTGAATTTGCAACGTACTTGCGCCGTAGAAGGCAGCTTTGCTTAGAAAGGGATCCTGTGGGTGCCTCCCTAAGAGAAACTTTTCCGGCTCGTATCTTCTAAGGGCAGGGATGGCGGGAACAGGAGCATCATCCAAAGAATCCAGTGGGATTGGCTGCCACGTCATACCTAAAAGTTGAAGCTTACTCTCTGCCTTCATGACATCACAAAAGAGACCAGAAACGGAGTGGGTTGTCTCTAAACCACAAGTTGATATAAACCCCGTCGTCACGCTCTTGAAAGGCATGATGAAAATACCACTATATAGAGATCGGGCTCTGCTCGTGGTCATCTAGCTCACGTCAACGTCAACGGCACTTGGAGATATGATCTGGAGGCTTCAATTTACCAGGAGGAAAGGCCCCTCGGCGAAGAAGGGATCTTCTGAGCGACGAATGACTACATGTATTGATCTAATCGTCTCATGGGGCTCGAGTTCGAAAGTAACCGGGCAAGAATCAGTTGATGGTCTCCCCAACCTTTTCTTGGGATTTCCATCAACTTGAATACATGTCATGGAGAGCGATGTGGAATAGACGGTCAGGCTGTGTCGATTCCCGTCATCGAAGTCGAGAGGAAGATATTGTACATAGCGTGAATTCGGGTTCCCTCGGATAGGTAATGCATTGTATCCAGCAACACTGATATCGATGAGTGACCATGTCGAGCCGGGCAAAATTGGCATTTGCTCGTCCCAAAGCAGATATTCGGTCTTGGATGTGGGCGCTGCATTTTTAAAAGCTAACGATAGAATCTTGAAGCCCTGCAAACGGAATTGGTAAAAATGAAGAGAGAAGTGACAAAGACATGGTTTTACTCACATCTGACTGGGTTTTGATTTGTTGTAAGTTATTACATTCAACAAACCCCATCCACTTCGACGAATGCTGGCCTAGTCAAGATGAATACGTCCCATCTTGGTATTGGAGCCTTAAGCCAGTTACCCCAAACCTCCCTAAGATGACATATATTCCGCGAATCTCTTTTCTTTCGGACAGCGGAATGAATTTGTCGTACGTGACTGTTGAATCGGCGCCAATCTCTGTCAAGCAGTATTCTCCCATGATACAGCAGAACTTTGCACCTAGCTTCTCAATTTTGCGTGCTCTGGACAGTGGAGCATCAAGGAATAACCGTGAGCTGTATGTTTTTAGAGATTGAATATTGCACTCAGAGAGACAGCCAACAGTGTGCAAGCAGCTCACCAGGGTTGAGAAATAACCAGGAGATGTGTAATCATAGATCATTTTGATTATTTCACTCGGGAATCGGGACCGGACTTTTTGAATGAGTAAACCCAGATCTGTTGGTGAAATGCCCTGGTTGGGGAGTGATGCTAATGACTTAGGAGGAATAGAAAGCTGAGCGAGATTCTGCCAAGCCACGACGGGTTGCAAGTATTTGCTGATTTGGCAGAGTAACTTGATGGTTACGTGACCAAATGTGTGATTCATGAGCTGGAGACATGGCAGATGCACGAGATTAGCAGTGAGTTGCAGAGAGCAGCATCCGTGTACGGCCCCGGTGCAGAGGCTTCTCCTTGCTTCAGTCAGTTCTTGCCGAATGTCGTCGGGGGTTAAGAAATAAGGATGAGAAGCGAGAGGCACTCTGATTCGCTACAAAAATCCGCGATGGCGGGATGGATCAGCGGAGGCTGGTACGTGGGTAACTAAGAGATTGGGAAAACAAGTCTCGACTATAGCCGAGAGCTATGTGCAGCTTACAGCACAAAACCTCCTCCTCCCATGGCTCAACTTTCGAGCTTTTTTGCCCTCAAAGGGCATTGTATTCCGGCACAGGATGCAATATGGTTCGAAAAGAATATGTGTTGGTAGAACCGCTGTTGCATTCATGTTTAACTGTTATTAATTTAACGATTGTATATACAACGATAGAGCGACAGGAAGTACTCCGTACCCTGGTGGTTAAATGAGAAGGAGAAAAGCCACGATGTCTAAAGCCAACCCCATAGCGAATGGAAGGACACGTGATCACGTATCACGTGCCACCCACGAACCAGAGAGATGGACTTATCTAAGGCATAACAAAAGGTTTCCATTTACTTTAATTCGTATTTACGAGTAATGGATTTGTGCCTTGAATACATTCCGTTCGGGCACCTAATTGATGTGGATGTATAATTACCCTTGGTAGGTGCATGTATTCCGCAGCCGCTTCATTAGCGACCGTCACCTTGTTCAGTGCATTCATTTACACTGACAATGATCGCATGTTAATGTCAATGGAACACATTGAGTAAACTTCCATTGCAAAAGGCTGTAAGTTTAAGGTTATTTTACGTTTTGTGCGCGTCAGGCTTCTGACAAAGGAGAGCAGAGTACATGAATAACACGACCATCGGCTTGTTCAGCCATGTACAACCATGTACAACCTGCAGCTCACCTTGCGGTCACTCCGATTGTGCAACCTCCCGCCCTAAACACGAAACAAGTGAAAAATTTTCGCATTGTGCGTAGAACAATAGCTGTTAGGTCGTAGTTAGCACCGTTAATCAATTGGCAGAATAAAGGCGGTCGGTCGCCAAAGTCACTTTCTTTCTTCTCGACTCACTCTTGCATCTGCGAGCCTTGCTCCTTCCTTCGATAAAACCCGCTTCCTGCAGTCACCGATTTTTTTCTTGCTCTTTCCTTCCTTCTTTCCTTCCTTCTTCCACAACACCTTTTCCTCCTTGTCTCTGGAATCTGGCCTTCTCCTCAGATCACTCAACAACTTGTCCTTGCCAATCATTCGAAGTTGAGAGTGTGATCGCTGAAGTCTTGCCTGATTTTCTCCATCTACGTTCGACAGGCTATCGCGCTGCTCTGTTCATCTCAACGAACAATCGATTCATCAAGCTTTGCGTTAGCCGTGAGTGGTCCATCCCCTTCTGCCCTCGCCAAGCTCTATCATCAACCCCATCGTATCAAAGACAATTGCTTCCAGCATGTCTTCATCAAAGGGAAGGGGTGCTGGTGGGAACCAGGTTTGCCGACAGTTCCAGAGGGGAGCATGCCGATATGGCTCGCGGTGTAAATTCTCCCACGACCCGAGCACCGCACGGTCTCGCTCCTCTCGAGCTTCACGCCCAGCCCAAGTCTCCGTCACACGAGCATACTTTCCGGATGATTGCGATATAGACCGGTCGTCCCAGCTGAAAGACCACCTAGAGTCCGCTTTGACAGATCACACTTATCTTGACCAAGTCTGGGGCACAACGCTAGAACTCTTCTCTCGATTGGATGAGCAGATCAACCATCGTACAGTTCAAACTCTTGTGGTCGAAGGGCTCAAAGCTATTACGGCCACGGTCCAGCTTTCACAAAAGGCAACCCCGGATCACGTCAAGATGGTGGAGAAGTTTCTGCGATCACTCAGCCACCCTGAGCTTGTGAACTCTCTGAGTCTTTCCACCCGAGTCGATAAGATGTACGGTGCATTTTCTGGTCAAAACGGAGAGGAGGGCCTTGCATTCATCCAAGGTTACTGTGACCTTCTTTCGAAAGACTTTTCGCTCGTCCAGTCACTCCAGGAAGAGAAGGGCCTCAAGGCGACCATGAACGACACGCTACTTGTGACTTCTCAACTGTTCGCGAGAGTTCCCCAGCGTCGACAGAATGGCCAACTTGCTGCCGTTTTCGAATCGTTTGAAGGGTTGATTGCGGTGGGTCAAAAGAACAAGGAAGTATCGGAAATTGATTACGATTCGTTTATGGCTAGGGTCTCTGCCATGAGAGGTGCTGCTATCAGGGATAGATCCGATACCCAGAACCGGGCGAAAGACGGCAAGATTGAAGCTCCAGGAGGGCGCCACGACAATGATTTCGACAGCATTTCTGATATCGAGATCTTCCCAACCCTTGGCGAGATAATGAGCGACAAGCCCGAGTATCTTCCAAGCACCTTGTTGACCGCCCCGAACGTTGTGGAAGATCCGCTGCAGCGATACCTCGACACCACCTTTCGCCTCATGCGACACGATATCTTTGGTCCGATGAAGACAGTTCTGAAAACCCTTCTTGAGCAGGCCTCAGACTCTCGAACCCCCACGCTGTCTAATAACGATGCCCGAGCGAACGTCTACCAAAAGGCTAATATTCGTAGCATCTTCGTCAATGATCGGAATGAACTGGAGGCTGTCGTCTCTTTTCAGGGACTTCCCCATATTTTGACAAGGTCCTTACCTGATCAAACAGATTGGTGGAAAAATTCTTCGCGGCTTGAGGAAGGCTCGATGATCGCTTTTCTGTCCCGCGCAGACGGCAAGAACAGAATGTTGTTTTTGCAAGTGACAGTCAAGAATCCTTCGCAGGCTGATTACGGTCTCAAATGGTCCCGATATCCCAGTACGCTAGTATCCAAGAACAAGATCTCGAGTTTCACTGTTAAGCTTGTGAACTCGTCTTCGAAAGACTTGGATCATCTCTGTGATCTCTTCCAACAAAAAGCACAAGGGTTCCTTGTAGACTTTCCCGGGTTGATTCCTGCAACCTTCCACCCGGTTCTTGTCAACTTGCAGCGAGTTCAGCGTGAAGGTGACCTGGCCTTCCGTCAGTGGATCTTGCCCAGTGCTCATGGTAACTTGAAGGACATCCCGCCGCCAGCATACTCTAGGCACCCGGAGTTTGTGTTCAACCTCGATCGTATTGCAAAGGGTGAAATGAGGCTGGATACAAAGAAGCCAACCGAATCCTTCAGTTTGCCTGAGCTTGAAGAGAGGTCCGGCTTAGACCATGGTCAATGCCGGGGGCTTGTGGATGCACTCACCAAGGAGTATTCACTTATCCAAGGTCCACCTGGCACAGGAAAATCGTTTCTCGGACAGAAGATCATCGAAGTTCTCACGGCCCCTACGACTGCGGTGAACATGGGCCCAATCTTGATTGTGTAAGTGCTTCCATTTCCATTAAGCATATTCATGATGTTTGCTAACTTGCCTTGTTTTCTTAATAGATGCTACACTAATCACGCACTCGACCAATTCCTGAAGCACATTCTTGATAGTGGGATCACCAACCTGGTTCGTATTGGAAGTCGCAGCGAGGCCCCAGAGCTTGAGGACAAGAACATCCTGGTGGTCAGCAAAACCACCAAGAAAACCAACTCCGAGGCCAAATCGCTCTTTAATACTGGAAAGGCCCTGGATGAGGCCATGGAGAAAGTCTCGTCCACTCTATCTACCCTCGACAACCGCAGCACGCAACCCACCTGGGCTGATTTGGACGAGTTCCTGCTGAAGCACCATGCGTTGATTCATAGCCAACTGAAAGCCGGCAGCCTACGCCGATATGACAACGCTAAGACTAAGGATCCGCTTGTGAATTGGCTGGGAAGGAGACCTGCGACTAATGGCTCCCGAAATGGAAGCCAAGGAGACCTGGCAAAGCTCATCACTAAAGCGGAGTGGGATGTTAGAGCTCTTTCGAATCAGGAACGCTGGGAGTTGGCGGACAGTTGGCTTAGTGGAGCAAACGTCTCAGACAACTCTGCACTCCACGATGCTCTAAAAGAAGCCGATGATCACCGGGCGACGATGAATAGTGTTCGGGAGGAAGTGCGCCGACGCACTTTGATGAATTCGAAGATCATTGGCATGACCACGACCTCGCTTGCGAAGAACATTGACACCCTCCGCAAAGTTGGGATCCGAGTTGTTATCTGTGAAGAGGCAGCAGAGGTAACCGAAGCCCATATGTTGTCTGCATTGATGCCAGGTGTCGAGCACTTTATCCAGATCGGCGACCACAAGCAGCTGAGGCCTCAAATCAATGATTACAACCTCAGTCTTGAGTCTTCGTCCAAGACGAAATGGCAGCTTGATCGCAGCCAGTTTGAGAGGCGAGCCATGGGTGAGCCTGGCCTTGAACCGGTGCCAGTGGCCCAGCTTAGGGTTCAGCGACGGATGAGGCCCGGCATCTCAAGGCTGATTCGACGAGTATACCCTTCGCTGGAAGATCACAAGTCGGTTGGAGCTTTCCCAAATGTGGTTGGAATGCGCCAGGATCTTTTCTGGCTTGATCATCGGCATTTGGAGGACGGTCAATATGCCACTGGCTCGACCAGGTCCCACAGCAACAGGTGGGAAGTCTCAATGGCCACGGCCTTGGTCCGTCACTTGGTTCGGCAAGGAGCTTACGACAGCTCTGATATTGCCCTTCTCACGCCTTACGCCGGGCAACTCAAGCAACTAAAGGCCGCCTTGAGCAACGAGTTTGAGATCCGCCTCAACGAGGCTGATAAGAAGAAGATGACTGAAGAAGAGGCATGGTTGGCCAGCCTGAGGGGGCCTGTGGCAATGCCTGAAAAGTTCGTCAAGAAGCCACTGCTTCAGACCCTCCGTGTTGCAACCGTCGACAACTTCCAAGGAGAGGAGGCCAAGGTGATTGTGGTCTCGCTCGTGAGGAGCAACAATTCTCGCCAGGTTGGATTTTTGGCTACAGAGAATCGAATCAACGTGCTTCTGAGCCGAGCGCAGCACGGCATGTACCTCATCGGAAATGCAAACACCTACCAGAACGTGCCGATGTGGGCTGATGTTCATCAGCAGATCTCCGATGCTGGGAACGTTGGTACTGACCTGGAAATCTGCTGCCCGCGACACCCAGAGACACCCATTGTGTGCTCCGAGCCCCGAGATTTCAAGGACAAGAGTCCCGATGGAGGTTGCACCGAACTTTGCGGAAAACCATTGGAGTGTGGGCACATGTGCAAGTCCAAGTGCCATTCCGACATGATGCATCAAAATACCCCTTGCAACGAACCATGTGATCGCCTCAGGGATGACTGCGACCACCCATGCCGAAAGCTGTGCAAGGAGGATTGTGGTCCCTGTGAAGCCAATATGGGCGGCCTGAAGCTGTCCTGCGGCCACGTCAAGAAGAACGCCATCTGCAAAGAGCGAGGGTGGGCTGGCGATATCATCTGCCAGACCAAAGTTCAAAAGCGGATCTTCTTCTGCAAGCATCTTGTTCCCACGGAATGCCTCGGACGTCCCGATGAGCTTCGGCATGATGACAAATTCGAGTGTATCTCTCGTTGTGGTCAGAAATTGGCGTGTGGGCACGTTTGCAGCGCAATGTGCTCGGAGTGTACTGTTGAGGACGGCTGGGGGCATGTGTACGAGCACAAGCCATGCACATCATGCAAATAAGATGGATAGATAGAAAGTAATTAGGTAGTCGAGTAGCCTCGAACCGATAATGAATCCAGAGTCACTATTTCTCACGATTGTGTCCCTACCGTTCCCTGCCACTCTTTTTGTTCTTTAAGAAACTCCTCTTTCCGTTGTTTATACCCTTCGTGCTGTTTACACCTCTCCCAGTAACCCTTGAAAATCCGGCTCGCCTCCTCCTTCTCTTGGCTACCCGCGTGGTCTCTACTCTTTGGAAGCTCTTCTCTTGTACCTCTCTTGTATTTACGCCCTCCTTCGTGGTTGGCATACCGTTTGGCGCGGGTCATGCCCATCTGGATGAACTTGCGCGCCATGTCCATCCCGACGAAATCTCCTTCGTTATCGAACTGCTTGAACCTGTGCCAGAGGTCCTGTGCGCTTTTCCGGGCAATCAGTGCCGTTTTGAACCGCCAGAGGGGGAGGAGAGCGGACTTGTAGGGTTCGTAGGTCAAGACGCCTTGCTCGCCGCGGCCGATTCGGTATGCCATTCGTGTGGCTTGGGGGGTTGATTGTATCAACGGCACAGAAGTTACGCCTGAATTTGACATGTTGTACGAAGCTGCTCGTTATGAGATGATGTAAGAAGTATGTTCAAAGGCGAGGTTGCCAGGCGCTGATAACTGCGTCTGTGGTCAATTTATCTGATGAATGATGTCATTGATTCTGGCTACCAACCGAATATCAGATCAAGGCCCCAACCACTTACTCCAGCTGTCTCTAGATGAGAAATTCTGACTTTCTAAATGTAGTTATTGGCCTGCATTGATCTCTTCGTGAGTTATGTGCACATCCCCTGCTCGAAACGAGTTGTGTAGTGGAAGGTTTATGTGAGACATAGGGTTGCAAGCAAGATGAACCTTGGACTCGCGTCGATAGTAGTGCTAAACTTAAAGCTGAGAGTAACAAATTATGTAAACAACCCAGCGAAAAAATGACTGTTTCAGAGAAGCGATTTAAGCTTTGAATACGAAGATTTACTTATGTCCCTGTTTGAAAAGGCTTTGTATCGTTTTTTACTTTTGAACGCTTTCCCGAAACGCGCAACGGTTTACTTGCTAGCCTTTTCTCAGAAGAGAGTTCAAAAGGAGGCTGTCGCTCCAGAGATTCTAAACCAACTTCACAAGATAGCTCAGAGTTTTGTTGTTCAACTGTTGCCTAGATATCTAGATATCGGTGACGCGGTACAGGGTAGCTCACAATGCAGGCGCCGATACACGAAGAGCAAAACAAACAAAATGAGAATTGCGGCTGGAGTTTGCGCTATTAATAAAATGAGACCCAGCCACTATCAGCCCAAGATTGCGGTCAACAGTGCCGCGATTCCGGATGCCTTTTGGGCCTATTGTGTATGCACACGACTGACTCTTTGAACACGAGGCGATATCCTGGATATTCCTACCTGGAGCCAGTCTCTGCGGGTGAATTTTTTCTTGCTGCATCATCACCCCGTGAAACTTCGCGCTCGCCGCACGCTCATCCATGTCTTGGATTTGTCGCGAGAGGCCGCCAGCGATTCAATCCACCAGACACAAGCGCCATCTCCCCTGAGCTGAATCACGATGAAGCGCTTCGGCTCGCTCGTGTCCAAGGCTGGCGATGCCGTCCAGCAGGCCAACCAGGAGTATCAGCGACTGAGGCAGGAGGCGAAGCAACAATATAAGCAGCAGCAGCAGGACGTGCAGACGTATCAGGCCCAATACCAGGCTCAGCAGTACGGGCAAACCACCCAGCAACCACAGGGCTACCCAGGCCAGCAACCACAGCAGCAGGCTCAACAGTATCAGTATCCAGGCGCCTACCAGCCAACTCCTACTCCCGCCGCCTCAACAGCCTGGTCACCACCGGCATCTACGTTTGACCCCTCGACAACCGCTACTCCGGTACCAGGATTCTCCAGTACAGACGTCCCGGCAACCCCGGCCCAGTATCAGACCGGATATGCCACGCCAGGGCAGCCAGCAGCAGCAGTAGCAGCAAATGTACCGCAATATGGCGACGCCAACCAGCAGATGCTTGCTGTGCAGAACCAGATCCAACAGGCCCAGCAGCAGGCTCAACAACAAGCGCAGGCCAACTACGAACTCCAGCTCAAGCAGGCCGAGCAGCAGCTGGGCAACATTCGGCTGGAGCAGGAACAGGCCGTCCAGCAGGCAACGTCACAGTTGCAGCAAGAACAGCAAGTTTTGCAGCAGCAGATAGCACAGAGTCTCTCGCAACCAGCGGTCCCGCAGCAGCAGAGCTTCCCTGGCCCATCACCATCAGCACCTACACCGGCCCCTCCTCAAGACACATACAGCACGAATACCCAAGGAGCTCATGCTGATAGCTTCGAACCTCCTCCTGGACCTCCTCCCGGGCCTCCACCAGGCATGAGCCAAGCAGCTCCATCGGGGCCACCACCAGGCGCACCTCCAGCGGCCCAGAGTCAATCGCCAGTTGTCGCCCAGCAGCCTACGTCGTATGGAATCCATGTAGGCGCTGCGCCAACTCCGTTCCCCCAAGTCCAAGGCTTCCCCCCACCAGTGCTGCCTTCAGGTGGAACGCCTGTTCAGCCCTCGCCAGCTCACCCTGCTTTCGTCAGCCCCTCACAGACACCAACACCCCAAAACTATGCTCAGCCACCGACCCCTGCGTCAAATGTCGCCCCAGGCTATCCGCAAGGCTTTCCTGCGTACGGGAACCCTTCACAGCCAGCTGCTGCATATGCATCTCCAATTACTCCGGCTCCCGCAGGAAACCCTTACCAATTCCCACCGCAGCCAATTGCTGAACCCCCTCTCCCTGTGGAATTGCCTACGGCCAGCCGGTTGGAGCAAGATGGACCGTGTGAACTCGCTGCTCCCCTGGGTGATTTGCAGCTCCAATCTGACAAGGGCACAGAGCCACCAGCGAATGGCTCCAGGCCTACAAAGACTAGAAAACCCCAGATAAAGCGTTTAGGGACCCCAGAGCCAGCGACGATGGATGAGTCGGGTGTAACTCCTCTATGGGAGTGCGCTTTAGACCCCGTCACATACGAGATGGACTGGCTGTATAATTCAGCTGCACCGGATTTCCTTATTTGTGGCCGTTGTTATGTTGATCATATTTGCGACACCCAGTTCAAGCAGAGTTTCACCAAGATCTCTTTCAAGGACAAGAAGCCGCGGAGATGTCTTTTTGGAACTGATCGCGTCAAGGAGAAATTGTGGCCCGAAGCCTTATCATCGAATAACCTGGAGTCGCTTACAGCATATATGATCAGGCGGGTAGCGATACCGGAATGCTCCAAGGAAACTGTCAAGGAGGGTGAGAGCTGGTACACAAATGAGAAGATTCCCGGAATGACAATCTGCAAGGCTTGTTATGAAGACAATATCGATTGCACATCGTTTGCCTCACACTTCAAGCTAGAACTAAAAGAAGGACAGTGTTTCTGTGATTCCACTGTCTGGTATTTCAATCGGCTGCTTGAAAAGCACACCGAGACTGAGAACTGGGTGGCAGTCATTGAACAGATGAATATCAGGGAGACACTCCCCTTGTGTCCTAAGCAGACCATTGTCCAAGCCAACGATCGAGCCTGGTACACTTCTACCCGGGGACCTCAAAACCTCACACTTTGTGTGGCATGTTACTACGATTACTTCCATGACACTGGGGACGAGCAGTATTTCCAAACAATTCCACCCAGCCAAACAAATGTAAGGTGCATCATGGCGTACCTCAACTTGTTGATACCAACGAAGCAAGCACTGGTCAAGAAGGATCGTGAAGTCTTCTGGAAAGCCCTGCAAGCCGTGGACGAACAGCCCTTTTGCAATCCAGACGGAACGACGGACGCATTGTGGTATACACTGATTGACGAGCCCCAGGAATTTGCCATCTGCGGGGGCTGCTATGGAGGAATCGTCGGCAGCTCGGGCGGCAGGAGATTCTTTAAACCACACCGCACCTTGACGACGCAGGATAGTTGGATCTGCTGCTTTAGCGAGAACCACATCCGCGGGCCCGCGTATCTCGCCAAATACTCCGAGTGCCTGGCCAAGGGACATGCGCGCCCCCTGGCCGAGTTTGTCGGCACTTACGGCGATGTGCCGCTGTGCAGTGGGAAGGAGCTCACTGCGGACCAGAAGTTTTACGGATGGGATGACCTGGCCATATGCGAGGAGTGCTACTTGACATGCGCTAGGGGAACAGTTTTGGAGCCTCGGTTCACCCTCAAAGGCGAGACTGGTCCTAAGGAGCGTGTCTGTGGTCTTTATTCACCCAGGATGCGCGGGATATACGTGGAAGCGTGCGAGAAGAATGATCTCAACGGCTTGCTTACTGTTGGCAGGCATCGACAGGAGGTTTGGGCCAAGACCGTCCCTGTCTGCAAACAGATCTTGCAGCAGCACAAGATGGCAGCTGAGCGGGCTATGACACTCTCCATGGCGGGGACCATGTTCCATGCGGCCGGTGCACTGACGGATGTCTCCCAGGGGCACACGCATACAGTGGGAAACTCCCAGGTCGGGTATGGGTATGCAAATTCTATGGAGATGGAAGCGGCGGTCTTGTCCCAGCAGTCCGGAGAGATAGCGGCTGGCGTGAATAATTCGTCATTGTTTGTTCGTGCTGGCATACTTGATCAGGAGTGGGCGGCAGTGGAATAAGCATGTTCCAAGCGGTGTTATCTTTCCCCGCATAGCGATGTATTTCATCATGTGGCCGACAGATATATGCATAGAAAACAACGACTTACGTAGCTGGTATGACAAATTTATGATAGTAATTTTGATGTTTAGGAAGAGTGCTGGTTTGTGTCTTATAACCAAGTGCTTGCATTCTCTCTCGAAATTCAATATTCCTCCCCTGACGTCTATCCCGACATTTATCGCTCCTTGGCATTTGGAACTTGCTGAGAGACGTGTCGAGATACTCAAGTCTTACGATGTCGTCACGATCTCCAATGTCGTGTTGGACAGCCTGCCACCTGCGCTTCCGCCTTGGTTTATGACTTGCTATTCGGTCTAAGTTATGGCACCTCCGAGACGGGGAATGGAAGAAGAGAGGTTGGAAAGCAGAACAATCAGCTGGTACGATATACCCAATTCAATTCGAATGATGAAAACAATTCAACATTGTAAGTTTATTCACTTCCACTGCTACCTAGCCCGTGATGCCAACAACAATGTCCACAATCTCCTCGGGGTGTTTGGCGTAAGGCGAGTGGGCACAGTGCATGACCTTGATGTCGATGGGAACACCCGCGTCCTTGGCGTTGGCGACGCAAATGTCCTGGTACGGAGGAGGAACACAACGATCCTCAGTTGTGCGAACGTAGGTGAGCGGGCTGTTCCTCCAGCACTCGTGGGACGGGCCCTCGTAGATGCACTTGAGGCTGTGCGGCACTACGAGAGTCTTCTGCTCCTCCTGGTCGTCGGGGCTCAAATCGTGATACATGGCCATGACAGGGTCTTTGAGCATCCAGGTCCCATCTTCGTGGATGTCGAAGTGAGGCGTCACGTCCTGCTCCATCCCGGACTTCTCAATAACGTTCCAAACGCTCTGGCCCTTGGCGAGGAGGTAAGCGCAGAGGTAGACAAGGTGCACCACGCCGCCCGGTAGGTTATTGGCTTCTCTCTCCTTCCGGGATAAGCCCTCAGTCGCGTCGGTGCCGACAGCACCGCCGTAAGAATGCATCACCATGACAATCTCGTTGCCTTGTTCGACAATTGGCTCAATGAGAGCCCGGACAGCAGCGACATCGTCTTGGAAGCTCGAGTTCGGAGGGCGAGCACCGTTGTTGGTGGCTAGAGAAGGCACCTTGACCTCGAATGATCGGGCCTGCAGGGCTTTGACAAGCTTGCGATAATGTGCGGGCGTCGACCAGGCACCGGGCACCACGACGATGGTTGGCTTTTTAGCAGACATGATCGGCGAGTGTTCAGGCTGGCAATGTCGAATATTGTATGAGCTAAAGCATACTACTTTTGCGGTTCTCAGTCTCTTAAAGCATCGTGGATCCCAATTATATTTTTTGCAGCGCGAAGTCGGTCAGCTGTATGTTCCCTCGAGTTGCTGGCGCGTAAGCCGTGGGTCCAGCCCCTGCCTGTCAGGTCATACAGTTGCTGACGGAAAGGGGGTCAGGCTATCTGATTCATCTTACGTACTGGTATGAAAATAAGCATGTAAATCTACGCGGAAGCGCCAGGCGGTCTGAGTGAGCATGCATAGAAACCCTATCCCGAAACTCTGTCGAGATAACCATGCAGACATTGTTAGATATTGTCACACTAGTTGATATGAGGAATATTGAGACTTTCACCACAACAGCCGGAGTTTACACAGCCATCATGGCATACTGGATACATGTTATACTGTATGTAGTAGGTAGACCAACAACTCTGCCATAAAGGCTCGTTCATGTAACGACCTCATTCCTACAGTGGAAGCCCTCGGCGCTTTGATCTGGGCGGAAGGGCGGGAGGATCCATTTTCGACCTGCCTATTCCAGGGATGGCAACGAGAGGGAATCTCCATAGCTTCAGGTGCCCAAGTAACCTAAGCAATGATGAGTAATCGTTAACCTCTTCTACGCATCTTTGTCGTTGTCTACGTATAAATGAGCGAGGTTGAGTTTGCAGGGTTCATCAATACGTGAAGTTGTAGCCATCTCTAACTTTCTTGTTGTCCTTACGTTGGCCCGTGTCCAAAGTGTCGGGCTCGGAGTTGACATCGAAAAGTTGCCTTGAACTATCTCTGGGAGCTAACTGATATTGTCGCAAAATAACCGTATTTACACCACCTGTAGTTACTGTAGCTTCTGAGTCATGTATCAACACTGAAAAGGCGCTATCCAACTACAGAGCATAGGTAGACAAGTGAGATCAGAAGATGCATTGGAAACTGATGTGCTTTGTTTCTTCATCAATATTTATGCACAAAGTCCGTTGTTTGAACAGGCGGACTTCCCCTAGCCAGATACATATCCCCTCAATTCAATGCTCGAGATGACATTTACTTTTGAACCCAAAGCTTCTAAAGGCAGATTCTTAATTAATATACAGATCTCCTTTATCGTTAATTTTCTATTAAAGAGAGCTTATTATCTTAGAAAGAAGTGCATTATAGCAAAATCCCTCTTTTCTCTCTTTTCCGGTGTTTCAAGAATGTCTTGCGTCATGTCGTTTCGTTGATCCTTCGGCGGTGCCTTACTAAGCTCATAGCGTACCGAAAACGCGATTTGAGACAATTGGTCCACGCCCCCTCACGTCATCTCCATGAAAATCTCCCTCGTAACAAATTCCTTGATGCGAACCTCGACTCCCCGTGCTGAACTTACCACGTATTCAATTCTTGCTGTGTGAAATCAAACACGATGACGGGAGGAATTGCTCACCTATAGGACGGTGAGGCTATAGCGGCTCAACAAGCTCCCGTTCCACCAAAGGCTAATAACCCGAGGAGGCGCAACAACAGGGCGAAGATCGAACAGCCAGACAACATGAACCTAACGCTGCCTCTCGAGGTGTTGAGATTGATTCTTGATAACGTACAGGACTGCTGATGATTCGTGATTGGCCATGCCCATGCTGATATCAAATGAATTAGGTCGAGGATGCGTCCACCATGGGCAAGGTAGCCCGAACTTGCAAGGAATTTCACTCGATTATGACGCCCCGTCTTCACAGACGTGTTGCTTACAAAGTCGAAGATGATGCCCAATTACCCCAATTTATTCGATTGATCCAGCGTTACCTCAGTGTGACACAGAATCGGAAACTGAGATCACAGTGCCGTTGTGAGGGCCAGCGGGACGGGGTTCCCTACGGGTCCGACCTGGGAGCTAATCCGCCGTGCGCGGGTTATGTGCGTGAGATGATCATTGGTCATATTTTCACAGGGAGGAAGGGCAAATATATGGTCTACCGGTATCTGGAAGAGGCGCTCAAGAGCATGCACGGGTTAGAAATCGTGGGGCTGTGGGGAATAACAAGGTACGTGATGCCATCGGGTCCGAGTTCGTCGAGGGCAAAAGCTGACTGGTTCTGCCGTACCCCAAGCGCAATGGCAAAAGACCTTGCAGGACTCCCCAACCTCAAAGCCCTTTCACTGACTGCCCAAGAGGTAAGAGTTGGGGACAACATCACTGCCTTGGCAAGCGTGAAGAATCTCCAGCACTTCAGAATACGGGCCTGGAACCCCGTCAGAGAATTTGAAGAGGCCACACGGGCAATTCTTCTCAACTCTAGGTTGACTTTGCGAAGTTTGGTCATCCTGAACCCCGGTCATGAGACCGCCGGTTACCATTTTGGGTTCCTCGATGATTGGCAGAGGGAATTTGGTTCAGGCAGCCAGACACCATATTTCCCCGCTCTGCAGTCTCTGCACCTGAGTGGCTTGAAGGGGTCCGACGAGGGCCTGAAGCGAGCTTTTGAAAACGCCTTTGATTTCATGAGTTTACGGTCACTAACCCTGGACCGAATCTATAATGGTAGAAGCGCACTCTACCGCCATCTGGCGGACCTGGCCGCTAGAACCCCTAAGGAAGACATCAAATTACGAAGCTTCCAGATGGATCATCATTCAGATGCTACCTTCGACGAACAGAAAGATGACATGGAAACGTTGTGCAGGTTTCTTGGCTCCTTTGATACCCTCACCAATCTTCACTTGGTCGAGTACAACAAGTATCCCGCTGCAGGGCATGATAAAGGCGATCTTCCTTATCCACTGCACCAGGCGATCCTCAAGCATAGGGATCTAACCAGCTTGGTTTTGCACTCTCGAGCCCCTTACGTTATGATGCTGATGGAAGCTTTTATCTCTCCAAAAGTCATCGCAACCATCATGGACAGCTTGCCTCGGTTGGAGGAATTTGAATTCGCAGCACGTTCTCTAGAGATGGTAAGAAAACACTCTACCAATATTCTTCTTCATTACATAAAAGAGGCGAGAGCTAAATAACGCAAATTGTCACAATAGGCCCAAGTAGGAGAAGCTCTAGCCCGCGCAAAGAACCTAAAGACCCTATCTGTTACGCAAATCCGTGGGCTGACCGTGCCCGAGCCCGAGGCGCTTGTGACGAAAATTGTCACGGGTGTTCTGGACAGTAGAGGCGGTGGTTCTGCTGGAGACGAACCATTTCGTTGGTACAATCACAGTAGGCTTAGGCGAATCATTACTGATCGCAAGCGCACTTTTGATATCGCCTCTGAATTTTGGGAGGTCAAGGATAGGAGAGTCAAGAAGCCTTTCAGTATCCGCGGCTTGCGGAATACGGAGCACGAGGTTTTGTGTCGAGATGTGACCGCATTGCTTGCTAAGGATTCTCCATTTGTCCCCGACTGTGACTGGGCAGATGATGTCGCCCGCGACATGATCTAGGATGGAAATGTTATCTCTGTTTAGGTATCAAGGATAAAGCAAGAGACCCTTATTGTATTCGATCAGAATTTCGCATTATCATCCATGAGTCTGAGGCTTCCATGTACCCTGATCCGTATGCCCTCAAGCTCCAGCAGCAGTATCGCGCGACAAACGACATTGCTAACCGCAAAACGCATGACAACAGGCAAAGCATCCATGAAAGAGATTGGCGTCAACGCTGAGAGTATTGCCGTTCCATACACAAACTGTACAAGTGCTGCAAGACTTGCGAGCAAGAAGAGAAGATCGCTGATCCATTTACCGCTCGATTCATCGGTTGATTCTGCCAATGAAGGTACCAACGTCAACCCGTCCTCTTTATCTTCTTGTGGTGTTCTAGCATCGGCGTACTCGACGAACTGAGCAAACGACGCGAGGTTGGGCAGGCCATGTCGCTGTCGGATAGCCCCGATGGCAAATATGGTCGGGGTGATGCCCAGCAACACCCAGACCAGCACCAGATAGACTGCGTTGCACCTGAATCCGACAACCGTTCTCGCATCAAGATATATGGCTCCTTGAATACTGTTGATCATAGCACCGATGGCGAGCGCGTACACGGCAGCAGCCGCCAGCCTTTGAAAAACGAGGGGCAGATTCCAAAGCCACCCGAAGTACATACGAGCGGCTCTCGAAGAGGGTTTATTGATAATCTCGGCGACATCGACTGAAGAGAGCAGTTGTCGAATCTGTTGCGTCGGTGCCCCGATGGACATGAGTAGCGCGAGATACGGGCGCTGCGTGGCCAGCACAGCCAGCTCAGCCATGTCGGATCCCACGTAGGCCAGGATGCTTGGAGTCAGACCCAGAAGGACCTGGGACCCGGCCAAGTTTGACTTGATCGACTCGCTCGAGTTCTCGAGAAGACAGTCCAAAGCGGCGGCACATGGCGAGGTGGTTCTCTCTCGGTTATCCTCATGGTAGTCGCTGATTTGGAGGGAGCAGTTCTGCGTGGCGACTTCGAGCCAGTGATATTCGTGTGTGGGGAACCATAATGTGAATTTCTCCCCTCGAATGGCCGACGCAACAGGTGCCCAAAGGGCAACTGATAAGAAAGTTGAGAGGAAAGTGGTGGGCATTGCAAATGTTGTTTGATGATCTTAGTGTTGGGATGATGGAAAGATGCCCTCTCGATAAACTAAGCCGGGGAAAATTGAACTCTATATACACAATGAAGAGTCGAAATGGACAACCGTAGTGTTTTCATCAATGAATGAGATGCAGACAAATGCAGGGTGTGTTTACCAGTGGACGACTGAGCTGACCGTTGTTATTCCCTCTTTGTGTCCCGGCGCTTATCTGCAATGCATGGCTGCCTTCGCTTCGAGATACTTAACCAATGAGGCGAGGAAAATAAATTAAAAAGAAGTCTTCTGTGGGAACTGGTCGCTTATTTGCCGGCCTTGACGCTGCCAATTATAGCTTCTAATGTTACTTTCCAACGAACTTCGATCAGAATCAATTTCTCATCTGATTTGACAGCTGTCCCACGTGAATCAACGTGTTATTTCGCTGAATGTTACCTAAAAATCCCTCAAGTAAGACCTGATCTACGCGAATTTACGTCTTGGTTATTCACTACCCGGGTATGTTTACCTAGGTAGTTGCAAAGAGTCATAGTTAACTCCTGACTCGAATGCAAAGTGCCTCGTCACTGATGACTCCAGGGTTCAAAAACTGTTGTACGAGAACAAAAATAAGATGATTCATGGAACCAAATCCCTTTGCGAGGGTAATAAAAATAATAGCCGCCCTGCAAGCGTATTGGTCATCTTCTGGCTCTGCTCTATTGAGTTATCGCCGAAGTTTCAATATGCGCCGTCTCCACTCGCCCCCTGCAACGTTCGTCTCTCTTTCCTCGGGCGAGCATCTGCTAAGGCCGCAAGTGCAGAAGGCTATTCTAATTGGGACATTGGATTTGGACAGATTGGGCACAAATCAGACGCAAGAGAGGGAACCAAGGCTTGGGCAGCACTACTCAAGCAGCCGGACACGGTTGAGACAACGATCATACTGGCACAGACTGGCAAGATTATTAATGGTGATCAAGCAGAATTACACAGGTCGATGTTTAGGATAGCTTGAAGTTAAAAGATTGATCCTATGGGGTATGAGAAGCAATCGAATACGAATGTGGAAGATCGTACCGTTCAGCAAAATAGAAAAGGGGGTGCGGGTGCGGCCCGGTACACTTCCCGCACACACAATCATTCTCGTCAATCCCGGCGCTTAGGCCATAACCAGTGATATTAAAGAGGTGTTTATCAGCATTCTCACTGTTGACAACGTAAGCACAAGAACTGCAACCTCTGCACAACGATCGATCACGGAAACATCCACTGCTTGGGAGAGTCTTTCCGGAATGTACACCCCGTCTAGTGATTGGGCCTGTTTCTGAGCTTGTTGCATCATGTGCAGGTTAGACAACATCTGCTTTGCACCGGCGCTGGGATATTGCTGGGGTAGTAGAAGGGACCCAGGCCGGTGTGACATCAACTGCTGATCCGACCCCAGACAAGTTCAACCGAGACTCTCTACTCAACAACGTCATTGGCCACGCCGTCACCCACACCCGACTACAACATCAGGCATCCCGCGAAATACATCTAATAGTTTCTTCACCACTTATACCACCATTGTGTCTGTTTATTCAGACATTCCATCAAGCATTCCATCGACCACATCTACGACCTCACCTAGAACCACGCCGATTAGGCCTACAACTACCCCAAGTTTTGCTTTGATAACAACGCCGGGCAGCCCTGCCACAAGCGCAATTACTCCGATACCGACAAGTGCACGAATACCCTGCAAGAGTAGGAGATCAACTCTCCAGTCTCGGAAAGAAATTCGGACCCGTGCCGAGATCTAGTCTTTAAATACTTGTGATTTTCGAACCCAAGCTGATGTATTGCTCTCCGAAAGCAATATTAGTAAGTCTGACGTTTTAACCAAACTATTGTAAAGAGATTGTACCCAGTAGGTATATGCTAGTAGAAATATTTGCAATTCATAGAATATTTAATAATAGTTTAACTCAGTCCAGGAATTGTCGCTACTGAAGACGACATTGAAAGTATATCTGAAGGGAAGTATGAGGTCGATGTTACGAATGTGAGTAGTGAATAACCAGCTGCTGAAATTCACTAGCCTTGTAGTGAGATGGATGCTTTGGAGTTGCCATGTCTCTGTAGGTCTGTGATGATGACTTTGAAAGCCGCTAAAAGGGGCCCAATTTGATTCAGCGGTTTATGGAATTGGACTCTACCTAACAGGAGTACTAATTTCGCTTGCTCCTCATCCGAGTCCTAGCTATCAACAAGTCCCCTGAGTCCGCTCAGTTGTCTTAGAGTAAGTCAATTGGTTGTCTCTGGACTTTAATACTTGTTGCAGAGTGATTGATACATTCCTACGAAGATTTTCGCAGTGTAATGCGAGTAGCATCATCGCCGCTGCTCTGCCACTCCAACTTCCAAACGCCGTCAATTCCAGATTTCACGGCGTACCAGTAATCCTTCAATCCAAAGCTATCGGTCTGGACGAAAATGTAAGGGTTGTAAACATAGAATTCATGCCAGTAGTTGGAAAGGTCGGTAGAAGGGTCTAGAAGAACAGCGGAATACCCAACCTCCGTTGATGAGGGCACGGCAAGATAGAGACCGGACCAGGTGGGAGTGGTATCGCTAGTCGCAACAGGAGTGGCTACCCACGCAGTTGCAACGGAATTGTCAACTAAAAGAGATGCGATCAGCTTTAAGAAATCATAGCTAGCCAGTCTTTAGGAGACTTACGCTCCACAGGTGCAGCCTCGCTACTGCCCAAGAGGGTATAATCACCAAGGTATAGGCTTTCTAGTTCAGTTGGTTAATATATGACTGGCTTCGTTCTGATTCAAAAACTCACTCCCGTCTGAAAACAATTTTTGTGAAACAATAGTCGAATAATCGGTTCCAATTGCTTGGAATGCATTGGTGACCGTAGAAAAGCCGGTAAGGGCAAGAGAAATGAAGGTGAAATGCCTCATGGTGGGTGATAAGTGGTCGTTTGAGGATAGTGCACTGATCTTGGGACTGGCAGTTGTCTGGACTCTGGACAAGGCTGATGACAAGCGGTTCTTGGCGCTACTTATGTGTAGATCATCGGAACTGTCCTGGTACGCTCCTCAGGCATGTTGGTGTGCTTTCCGATGTTGATTCCCTCATCGGTAAGCACCACGTATTATCTAGCCAGGGTAGCGTTTCATCTTGATGGTTGGACAGGGTTGTTATGATTTAAACGAAACTGCTAGAAGCAGGCTCAATCACAACTTACCGCTGTTTCTGTATAATACCGCCTTGTTGATGCTTATTCCCGGAAATTTGTCATCTTGGTGAGCTGTTTTTCAATCTTTTCGTCAGCGGACTGAATAAAATCTTCGTTGCCAGGGATCCTGGCTCACCATCCTTGTTGGATTCTATCAAGAAGAAAGACAGATGTTCTTCACCCAAGTTGTTACTATGGAGAGGCAATCTAGATATTGAATTAGTTTGAGCGTCGAGAACAATTTATGGGATTCACATCAGCATATAGAAGGATATGGAAGGTCTAATATGAAGCCACGCATGATATTTGCTGCAATTTTGAGTCAACCCCACCGCCCTGCATGTTGCACTTTTGACACGCAGGGATGGTCTTCCACAAATTGTACGGAATGAGGAAGGCAAATTCTCACGGTGCATACGTACTCACCGCAAACACCGCCCATTTGCCATCAACATGAGACATCAGCCAAGGAACCAGATTCTCGCCTTGTCACGGAACTCTGGTAGTGCCCATGCTGTGCCGTTGTCATAGACCTCGGCTATAGAAGAAGGGAAAGAGCAGTATTTGTGACTGAAGTGCAAAATCAATGTACGGTTATATGTTTTCAAGATGCAGAAAACTTACCACGGTGCTTTGCGTCATCTTTCTACGAAAACTAAGTGCAATGAATAACTTGGAAAAATCCGGCGGGTAACGTTCTTGATATCACATTTTCAGTCAAAGAGAGAAGGTAGATGAGAAACGGATTTGGTGGGGGGCAACAAACCTTGGAAACAAAACGCCGCAAGACAATCATCAAACACGAGTCACTCAAGAAGTGCTATTATTGAAGCTCATTGTCGATTACGGCAAGTTTCCAGGTAATACTATGGTCTACTAAAAAGTTAGAACATACATAGACAGGCTTCAAAACCAGAGCAGAGTTAGTAATTTATTATATATACATTTTAGTACTCTTGTGGGGATAGGTAAGAGATATTATATTGTTTTATATTGTACCCCCACCGTGCTTTTGCTTTTTGCGCCGGTTGTCCGTGTAATAAGCCGGACCAAGCTGCTACCGTTCCAAAAATTAACCTCGGTTGATTCATAATCTTCGTCGTTTTGCCATGCCATCTTCAGGACCTAGGTATTCATACGTCCTGTGCTTCAGTTCCGAGCTCGGACTATAGCTGAGACTGAACGGAGAAACTTCGTTCAAGAGAAGTTTGCCATAGGCCGCTGCCGTCGCTGCAGCATACTCCTGCCATTTTTCATTCTTATACGAGTCCGAATAGTCACAGATCCCTCGAATAACAAGACATGGGAATGTGTTCATGACACCTGCGGCTTCCATCTCGAAACACATCACACCGTATTTTTTCACCCATTGGTCTCGAACCTGGGCGTCTTTGATTACCGTATTACCAGAGGCAATCAGGCCATAGTGTATCTCGGGACTGTTGTTAGGTCGGGGTGTTCTACGCCTAATATGCCTCTCTCGATTAAGACAATGTTCTTGGACTTGGCACTTGGAGCATATTTCGTCGAATAACTCGTCACATTCCTGCCCGGGATGTTGATATCGTAATTTCTTTGGGCCAGGAACTCGTTGTATGATCTCTTGAAGGTACGGTTCAAGAGGATCAGAAGGGAGGTTTGGGTCTGACGAAAGGGAACTGACCGCTGTCATGAGAAACCGAGGTGGCCGTTGCAAAGCACCTGTCAACTGGAAGTCGTTATTCTCATTTGCCTTGCCGCGATCGTATTGGATTACGCCTGGAAACGTCTTGGTCGGCTTGCTTACAACCACGTCTCCTAGTCGAATGTCATTCTGCTCAGATGGTGCACCACCACCAATGCCGATTAAGAGACAGAACTGGATGCCTGGAAAACTCCGCTTCATATTTGAAGCTGACTCTGCCGCCGGATTGGTTCCATATTCGCCTTCAGGCAGGCAGGCTACGACTACCATGTGTTTCCCAATTTGCCCCAGAGAGTAGTGGTTGCTGTCCCCAAAGGAAAGATCAGGCTTGCCATTGCACTTATCAAACAGCGCCCTAACGGCTAGAGACTCCTTCGGAAGTGCGCAAAGTATCCCGACAGTATAATTCATGGGGTCTCGCAGGCCGTGTTCATAATATCCGCCCATTGAGGCAAATGAGTTTGCCATGACACTGCCATTATCATAATCGAGCTCAGCCAGGCGCCTCTTAAGTTCCGGAGTACTGCTTTCACGAGAGAGTGTTGACTTGCTGCGTTCTAGGCTGATCCCGCTATCTGCGAAAGATGAGCCTGCCTCTGATCCTTTTGATGAATGATGAGATGACAGCTTCCCGTACTCGGGGTCACCATAGTCACCCCAAACCCAGCCGAACGCAGAGTGCTGTCCGAAAATCACTGCCCCACGACCTTGAGAAGGAATTGGGACCCTTCTTGGGAGTAGTACATGAGACAATGATACCGGCACCAGTGTCTGCACTGGTTCGCAGTGATCTGGACCCAGTGATCCGACGCATCGACATGAACCGAAGAGATAGGAGGACGGCGTATGCCAAATGATCTTGTCCGTCAGCCTGACCTGGTCGTCGTTATAATGGTCGTTATTCTCCACCCATAGATCCAGGTCTGAAAGACATGCGGCAATGTAGTAGTTTTGCTTAGGCAACTCTGACCAATACTCACACATGTCTCTGCCTACCGGCTGAATGAGCTCCCCGAACCCCTTTCCAAAAAGTGTGATCACTTGCGCAGAGCGGGCGAAGTCCACCCACGCTTTGCCGCTGGCTTCAAGGTGAGATACCCGGGGATATAGCGGATCTCGGTTTGTGGCGAGGTCTTTGAAGTCCCAGCCCTCAAGATCCCCTCGTGTTCTATCTTGCATATTGACTTCACTATCCTCACTTATGTCAGATTGATGATCTATGAGTTTCTCCAAGATGTTGAAATAATGCTCTATGCGACCCTGGAGGAGCAGAAAATGGTTGTTTTCTTTGTACAACTTGAGGGCGCAATTTTCCTCGTTAATCAAGACGTCGTTTGCCGAGTCTGCGGTGTAGGGATTTGGTGACTCTTTGAGATCTTCTTTCTTAAAGATAAACGCAGACCTGAACTTGTCGCGACTGTTATGTTCCAAGGAGCTCCTGACGAGGTATAACAGCGCACTGGTGCCATTGATAAGCCATCCACGCTTATCCTGCTCGTCCCATAATAGGACAAGTTTAGTGGAAAGCCACTGAAGCTTCGGTATGTAGCCGTTGCGTGCCACATGAACCGGGGTGTCTTTTTTCCCCAAGCTGTATAATGCGTTGCTCACTATGCACCTTCCTGGAGATACAAAGAGATTTGCCAAAGCACAGCCTTGATGAGGCTTAGGAAGCCCCGAGGCGCCAATGGTATAATTGCATTGAGAAGATCCTATAATTTAATTGCTTGTCAGTCAAGATAGTGTAAGAGCTGATCTGGGCCTTGTTTACCTGGGAAGAAGCGTGCTTCGGAACACCAACCGACAACATGCCGGAAATTGGCAAGTTCCAGGCTACTAACGCGTTCGATATGAGGCAAGTTATGGTCTTTGAATGATATTCGAGTGCCATCCTCATTGTAAACAAGATGCCATAGAATGGTCTCTCCGACCTTTTGGGTTGGGACGAGCATGGTGGAGAATCCCTTGATAAATGTCATGCCTTTGAACTCGTCCACCACATTTGTGCGTGACAAACCAGCCATGATGTCTAGCGTCATCTCTACGCCGCTATTCTTCTCAGCCTTTCGTCGAATTGGATATCCTTTGACAACCACGGGGTTGAGGAACATGTTGTGCCAGCATTGACCATCCTCGAGGTTCACTGGTCTTGGGACCTCCTCCGAAAGGATTTCGATATCGAAAGTGACACTGGGACGGGATTTTGATTGTAAAGCCTGGAGCCTTGGACCACTCCCACTGACTCGGGCAATAACTGGCGTGCAGTGGAGAAGCCCGTTAGAGAGGTCGGACGCACGAAGAGAAGCCGATATCCATGCGATTTGCTCCCCGATTTCCGCTATAGAGTCTGCAACTCCAGTAACTTGAGTGGTAAACACTGAATTGTGTAATATTGCATCCAGTGTCGTTCCATCCGGGTAGGTGCCTGTTGGAAACATATTAGTCGCAGCCTGAAATTCAAAGTTCACATCGAGACTCACAATGTTGCAGGTTGTTTGGATCATTATGTAGAACGGCTTTTATCACTTTCAAGGTCAATGAGCCCGTTGTAGGCCACGTTTGACTCAGGTACTGTGAGCACGTCAAGGCTTGCGCATCATTTTCCGATCCCGTGAGTGTGATGATTCGTGAAGTAACCTGGGCCGCGTTAAGCCCATACTCTTGGCTTTGTAAAAACCCAGATGGGTCCCAGCCAACACAAAATGAAGCATTGAAGCGCTCGGAAGATGCATTCCTGCTAATCCGCTGGGATGGGCGGAGTGATGATATGATCTTGGCCCTAATGGCTTCCATGGCTCTTGGCTCTGCCGCCACCAAGCTAGACTCAACGTATAGGCGGCCGAGAAGCCACTGGAAAACCTCAGAGTTACGAATAAATTCACGATAGCTGCGAAGCCAAGCGTCATTGTCTCCTTCAGTCACGTCTTGAGATGTGTCAGTATGGGCGGATGCCTGAGATTCTAGGTCTGAGTCGTCGGATCTGATAATGGGATCCCGAGACTCATTTTCGGGCCTGATCTCAACATTACTCAGAGAGGAGAACCAGGACTTCATCAGGTCTTGGAGTGGAATTCGATCGCCTTCGCTGGGCAACGGTGTTCCGTCAGATGTGTCATCTCCTCGGTGCAGACTTTTTTCCTTAAAGTTGCTTGAGATCATCCTTATTCTCGCCGTTAGCCTCTGTCAAGAGAAGATACTGGAAGAACGGATATGGAAGAGTGTATGATTACCCTCGATATTTGTGAATGAAATACATAACATCACGATGCATTCGAGATGGTGCGTTGTATCCTACTCGTAGAGCGAAGGCTTTCAATAAATCCGGGAGAAGCGCCGAGATTCTGTCCAGTGTCTCTTCATCTGGTTGCAGTTCACGGACTCTAGCTACCAAGTCATCGACGAATTCCTCGATATAGCTTTCTTTTTTCCAAGTCGCAACACTCGAGGTATCTGAATATTCTGTTGCAGTGCCGTCGAAGCCCGCATCAGTCTCGTATTGGGCATCTACAGCATGAGACTCGATCAAGCCTTTTTGACTCCCTGTTGCTAGTTGAGAGCCATATCCTGAGTCAGTTGCCGC
The DNA here is from genome assembly GCA_902141235.2 of Clonostachys solani. Taxonomy (NCBI): domain Eukaryota; kingdom Fungi; phylum Ascomycota; class Sordariomycetes; order Hypocreales; family Bionectriaceae; genus Clonostachys; species Clonostachys solani. Next base: position 879,105 of record CABFOC020000018.1, on the reverse strand, counting down.
TTCGATGGCCCGAGCCAAGTCACCATGTCGTGCTTGGCCGATATCTGCGGAGGCAGAAGCGCCGTAATCGATCGAAAATTTGTTAACAAAATCGCCAACAGTGCTAGACCCAGGTTTTTCATCCGAGACAGGAAGCTGATGAGCGTCGATTTGTCCAGCATTCCTGTTTACCTGATTGTCCGCTGTGGTTTTGAGGAATGGGTTCCGCCAAATTGGCGGCCTCATGTCAGAAACCGTAGCTTTGGCAGGATCTGACCCTTCCCTTAACGCGTTGGACATCGTCGTAAATGCGTGCTCTGCTTCTTTCGTCCAGGGTTCAGGTGATGCAGAATTCTCAAGCCTACGCTTTTCGTTTTCGTCGCTCCCAGAAGCGTCCTCTGCACAGTTCGGACATGTCCAGTTTCTGGGGGAAATTTCGGGCTCTGGGAACATGTTCAAAAAATCCACATCGCTGTCCATGTCGAAATTCGAGCTGATTATAATATCACGGTCGCCCGAGTTGATAGTATCGCTGTTGTATGGTGGGTTGGTGGCGCAAGAATAGTGAGCTTCACAGACGGGTTAGGAAAGCAACTCGGACAAGCAAACAGACAGGACATACCATGTTCACCGCATTTTCTGCAGGACACAGAAGCCAATCCTTCCAAATCTATATCACCACCACATCCCTGCTTACAAAACATGCATATGCTTTGCCGCCCATTGGCTTGAAGTGCTCTGCTATCTTTTGCTTTCGGAGAACCAGGGAGGTAGTATCCAGGATCCCAGGGCGTCACATCACCTGTTGCTAAGGTGTCTTGGTTCTCATCTTTCGAGGCACGGTCCTGAATAAAATAAGGGGAAGATAAGGAAACTGAGGAGGTAATGTCGGGAGGTAGCTGTTCTGCAGGTTGTGGAGCAACACCAGAAAGGGGTGTTTCATCGTTTTGGGTCATATTGTAGTTGAACTTTCTTTTCAGACTGTCGGTGTCGCTGGCCGCCGATTGATACCTATACTGATCAAGGAATACCGCAAATTTATCTGACGAGGGTGGCAAGGGAATATTTGATCTAAGAGAATGTGGTTAGTTCTCTGGAGAGTATTTCGAAGGATAATCACGCACCTGATCCAGTCTCGCGTAGGTTTAGTTTGCGCATACTTGTGGTTGCCTTTTTCTTCATATCGTTCCGGGCTACCACACTTCCTCGGTCTACCCCGACGCTTCTGGTGGCAGTTCTCGATGTGGTCTAGATATTCAACCACACTAGAGGTTTCGAAAACCTTGCAAATGCAAGTACAGACGCCTTCCGATGATGCAGATTCGCACTTCCTAGACTTGATGTGGACCTTCATCTGATCCTTCCTGTAGGAGCTATAGTTGCATCTGCACCTGTAAAGATCTGAATCAGTTGCGTGGATGCTCATGTAGTGGCGTTCGAGATCCTTGGAGAGACTGAACGACTTGTCGCACTTTGTGCACTGGTATTTTCTAACCAGTGGTCTATATGCATTCAAGCCATTGGGGCGAAACTGATGATCGCCCGATCTACCCAAGGCTTTTAGTGGAGTTCGTGATGGCTGATCCTCCGCGGGATGATGGCTAGATTGAGGATGTAGCTCTCCGGAAGTAGCATGCTCGTGCACTTCCGATTGAGGTTTGGGGTCGTGGATAATGTGTTTAGCAGGTAGCGGCAAGTGAGCTGATAGTACAGAGGGATATCTTGGCATAGTTGACGGGCGTGGGAAGCCTTCATCATGAGAGCTGACGCCATTATCGACGCCTTCACCAAAGGGCAGAGGTGGCGGTGGCAGTGGCGGTGGAATGATAGGTCCCTCTGCTTGCTTCTCCAATAACCTACTTATTGGCGGGAGCACAATCCTTGAGTTCTCCGGAGAAATCGGTGGCAACCTGGCGCTGGCAGGGGGCAAGACCGGAGGCCTAGAAGGATTGTCTATCTTGACGTGCTCCTTCCGAAGTGCGGAATGGTCGTTGGCAGCAGGATTGGTTCTACCACTCTCCTGAATTGATAGAAGAGATGTCGATATATCCTTGGAGATTCCAGTAGGACCTTGCGCGCGGCTTGGCGCTGTTGACACGTCCGGAGATGGCGATGATGCGGGAGAATCAGATCTCGGATCACTATAGGAAGGTTTGTGGGTGGTCTGGCTCTGTGCGGAGTTGTATCGACGGTTGAACAGGTCGGGCTCTTGGTTCTCAGCCCTAGGTTCGTGACTAAACAAGCACCTGAAGGCGGTACAGGCACTCCCATTTGGACAGTCAATCGTGTGTAAAGGATTCCGGATGGACTCGGATGCCTCATTTGGAATGTCCTCATCTGGTGCACCGGGAAAAGCGTCGCCGTCCTTCCCCCGCTTCGAGTCTGTCTGTCTCTCCATTGCCTCCAAGAATCAATTGGCAATTAAAGAAAGGAAAAACACAGTCGGCGATCGCTCGTCTCCCGAAGAGGGGTGACTTTGGCGCAGGGGGACCGCGGATGCACAGCTGATGGCGAGCCAGCAACCAGCTGAGTGCCTTGCCAATTGATGAGTGGAATAGCTGCAGCCTTCATTCTGCCTCAAAGCACGTGCTGTTGCACTGAGAGAGGCGGTGCACCGAAACTCGGCCGCCAATTGGCCTGCATGGTGATTCATGCATGCAGGCGCTCAGCCAACAGCCTGCGAGCAAATCCTGCTTGGACTCCGCAGTGCCCAGCCAATTCCAACCGGTCAACGCATTCCCATCCTCGACAGCCCTTCTGGGGTGGTTAAAATTGCTGTGAAGGTACCTCTCTCCCACCTCCCACAGAAAATAAAATGGTGCGCGAACCGTACTGATCGCCTTCGCCACACCTGCACGTCTCACTTCTGGCAAGCCGGTCAGGACCGAACTTGGCAGACCTCATCGTGCATTGCCTTACTCAATTGTAAAGCCTGTGATACAGATGCAAATTGACTTTGTGAAAGGAATTTTATAAGATGCTGGCTGCACTGTTCATTGAGCCTGGATTTCCATTTCTGGAAGACTCGCTTAGTCTTGCAAACTTGCAACCAAACTACGTCGTTAGGGAGCTGATCATCGACATACTTCCGCCAACTGATGGCTATCCCCACAGAAGCGTCACCTTCAGCGAGGGAGAGTTGGCCGGTGATGCTGGATACTGGGCAGAGGGGCGCTTTGGAGCCAACGATGTTTCAAAACCAGCAGAATTTGGCCTTGCAGATTTTTTTTGCTAGGATACTTTGACATTCTGTTGGAAGTTAGGCGAGAGACCGAGTATTGGGCTATTATTTACGAGTGCGTAACGGATCGCATTATGTTTCGGGTCAATGGGAACGACTATCGTGTTTACGACATTAACAGAATGATTGAAGTCGGTGAGAGATGACTCTACTGACATTGATCCGGTAAGAAAGCAAGAAATGGGGAAGATGAAAGCGAGCTCTCGGCGAGGTTCTTATGATGCTTTCAGTGAATCACTAACTTAGAGAATCTGGAAATGATCCTCCTTTTCAATGGATATAGAGTTTTGACACTCTATTGATCTTTTCTATCGCTACAATACGAGACAGCGAAATCCAACGATGTGAAAGAGTTCGGGCGAGATGATATCATACATCTCCAAAATTATCACCTCTCCCCGTTACTGATAGGCCATCTGTCCTTCGATTTACAGGGAATCTATATCGTGGCTTGAGGAATCAGATTGACTCGCGAATTTTCATAATAGCATCAAGTCCTTGTCTGTCCAACTTGCTATGAAACGGTGAAATCATCTCATACAAGTTTGCTGCCATGAACGCATGGCAGTATATCTGTTTTGATATGAAAGCGAATCAAGGAAACAGTTTAGGTCAGCTCATGTAATATTCTTGACATCACACGACACGCATCGTCGGAATCGAAGGATCATTGGGTACTTTGGACTCAATGCCAACCCTTCGGCCCGAAGTTCTTGTACTGACTTACTGACGCAGATGTCAGCGTTACAGACCTTTAAGGCTTCTGGACCTTCAGGGCCTATTATAGTAAGATTTCATAATTGTAAAAGATCCAAACGCGCACTTATCTTACTCAGATCTTGTCAACTCTGTTGCCATTATTCCTATCGGTGTCCAATCCGACTTGAAATTTCGGATTGAATAGGGCTAGACGACCTCCAAGGTTGAAAGTTCAGCTTAAAATAATTAAAGATGGCAAAATCATTCGGTGGCGGCATTGGATTTGTGCCACTGACGGCGATTCAATGTAACGTCTGCTTTCCATTAACTGTGCCACATTTGCCACATTTCCTCAGTAAGAACCACTATGAAAGTATGGTGGAATGATCTTTTGAAGGAGCAACCGGAACTTTCTGAAAGGGGGTTATTGTGCAGATTTCTAGTCTTGGGCTCGGAATGGACTCTGAAACTCTCACCTGACACGTATCTTCCTGCTTCTTCCAGTAATCGAAACCATCACGCCCCTCGATCTACGGCCCATACTGGACTTTATTTTAGTTATGGTGGCCATGTGACAACTCGTCAGTCCTTTTTTTTACTGCTGATAGTGACTATGCCTGATGTAAAAAGTTATAAAGTCAAGAGCGCCCTCCTGTCTTAAACCGAACTTGTAGTAACAACGCTATTTCTCATCCACTCATTCCTTTGATTGAGAAATTGTAAGCAGCTTCGCTATTTCCACCAATCTCTAAGCCTCAACCCAGAAAGCTTCAAAATGGTTGCTATCACGAAGATTCTTCTCGCTACACTCTCTTCTAGCCTTGTCATTGCCAGGGAAGGCAAGATGACTTGGTACAACCCTGTTCGTGGTAACGCGTGAGCATAATATCTCACTACCTTTGACTAACAGGTGTATATAGGGCCTTGGTGCTTGTGGCAAGACGAATAATGGCAATGATATTATCGTCGCAATTGGGGTGCCTCACTGGCACGCAGCAAATCCCAATAAAGATGCAAACTGCCAGAAAAAGGTCACCATCCATTATGGCGGCAAGAAGGTCACGGCTCGGGTTGTTGACAAGTGTATGAGCTGTGGAAGAAACAACATCGATGTTTCCCCTGCCGTCTTCAAAAAGTTTGGCCCTCTCAGCAAGGGACACTACCAAGTTAAGTGGAACTTGCATAATTGAGCAATAGGGTTGGTTGCAGCGAAGAAGTAGCTATCCAACATGGTTCGAATCGGAATGCGGTGCAGCAGCTGATATAAGGAGGATGAGGAGCGCCTTTGATTGTGTCTCAAAGTGTGCTAATTAGATGGAAATACAATCAATAGATCTATCAGTCTTTTTTCTTCATCTTCTAGCGCTCGGTCCTAAATCTACTTCATTCTTTTGACAGCACATCAAAATCTCCTGTTCCAAGTCCCCCCAATGAATAGACAAGAATACCTACTGCATAAATACTTGTGAATACGAATTCTTGTACTGATTCAAATAGCCAAATACTCTGAATCTAGTATGTCGCACAACTACGTAAGATGGCGAGAAGTAATACCTGTGACCGTCTAAAGTCCGTCAGCAAGTGTCATCCCGAGCGAAGCGTGGCGCGCAGGCACATCCAAGACCATTCATATCGCTACACTTGTCTATCGACAACCAAAACAAACGCAAGGCGGAGATGCCGTTTTTAAAATATTATTTGGTGGCGTTATGAGCGTTTCAATTTATCTAGCGAAAATGGGTGGTTGGGCGTTGGTGTGGTCGCAAACTTTTGACATGTTACTTTAATAAGGTGCTTGTGGTGGTCCGCAAGACCCTGGCTCGTCCGCAACACTGGCCCCATCCATGGTTGCCTAGGTAGTTGCCTGGTTGTAACTGCCGGTCGCTTCACTCTTGTTAACGGTGCTGCCTACCGCATCCAAAATAGTTTATGAACTGAGGGCCAGAACAGAGCCATCAACGTCAATCTTCAGGAATTTTCAGTCCTCTCCACTAATTGCGGACTTACTTTCTCGTCGATATTAATTATATCCTCCAAAAACGCGTCTTCATTCTTTAGGTTACAGCCACAGTACCACCGCATTATGGAGATGTTCACGGCCGCGAAATCGGGTGATCTAGACGCGATCAAACGTCTTCTCCGTCAAGGAGAATCTCTCGAACAGAAAGACGTCGATGGACGGACCATCCTATACTCGGCCTGTAAACATGGCCGCTACGAAGTGGTCAACTTTCTGCTCACAGGAACAAGTGACACGGTCGCTGCCGTGAATGGATCGACAGCAACCCCCACAGCAGAGGAATGCATCGATACCCAAAGCCCTGAAGTGGCAGTTGATGCGGATAGAGATGGCGAGCCTAAACACGAGAACCACGACCTAGTCATCCGCCTAGCCAGCGACGTCGATGCTGCCATAGGTGCCCCCGACACTCCTCAACCCCTTAACCATAACGGCAGTACCCTCCTACAGGTACCGACTAAACGAGGGCAAACGCCACTATTCATTGCAGCTTACAAAAACTATCACACAATGGTGGAGCTTCTGCTCGATGCCGGTGCCGAGATCAATACAGCAAGCAATGCAGGCCAGACACCACTCCATATAGCGGCTGAGAGAGGAAAGCGCAGCACAGTGAAGCTGCTCTGCCGAAGGGGTGCGGATCTTAACACGAAAAGCAATAATGGTCAGAACGCGCTTGACTCGGCGTTGCTGAACCGCCATTTCAAGACTGCAGAGGTTCTCATCTCCGAGGGTGCTGATTTGAACAGTCAGAATGTGCTAGGTCGAACGGCGCTCTGTTTTGCCATCGACAAAGGCCTCCTTGATATGGCCAAGCTTCTGATCAACAAGGGTGCAGATATCAAGATTAGCACGCCACTGCACCAAGCTTCTGCCAAGGGATATTTGGAACTGGTCAAGGAGCTCTTGGCTGCTGATACCAAAGCAATGAGCCAGGAGAATCCAACCCCTAATGGTGAGACAGCTTTGCATGCAGCAGCAGCTGGGGGCTATTTGGATATTGTCAAGCTGCTCGTTGAGGCTGGGGCAAATTCGAAGGCGGCAATGAAAAACGGAAGAGTGCCGTTGCATTTAGCCTGTGCCGGTGGCTGGCTCGACATCGCCGAATACCTTCTTGCTGATTGCCCTGAACAATTCCATGCTGTTGACTGCAATGGCTTCACGCCGCTTCATCTCGCTTCCCAGAGTGGTAATCTTACACTGATCAGACTACTCCTCGACTATGACGCATTCACAATTGTTTCCGTCAATAAATCCGCTTCGACAGACCAAACTTCTAAGTCTCAACAGCATCCGGAATCAACTATTGTGATTGATGATGTCAACGTTCGAAATAAGATGGGCTGGACACCGCTACACTCGGCGGCGAATTCTGGCCAGCATGATGCCGTCAAACTTCTACTTGAGAACGACGCCGATCATTCGATCTCAGATATTTCGGGGTGGACCCCACTCCAGTCTGCCTCCTTCTACGGACACATTCAGGTTGTCGAGTCGCTTCTCGAACAACCTGGTTGTGAGCCTCTCAAGACGGATACTGCTGGTCGCACGGCCTTATTCATAGCTGCTTCACAGGGCCACCAGGAAATAGTTAACAAGCTACTTGCCTTAACTGTGATGAACACCGACATCCTCCTCCAGAGGGACATTTACAACTCCACTCCATTGTGTGCAGCCATGAGAAATGGATATCATAAGACCGCCGCCGAGCTCCTGAAAGCTGTCAGATTGCCATTGGATTCCAAAGATTTCAATGGAAAGACTTTGGCCTCATGGGTACGAACTTCCGCCAATCGTCAACTTAAGGACATGTTCCTTGATAGTGACTGGGATGGGGAGGTTGAGAATAACATTGCAAGCAAGGCCAGGGTAATATGTGATTCATACTGCCACGTTTGTATGAAACGTGTGACGAAGAAGTACTCCCGTTACCGGTGTGATATCTGTGCAAGTGGATTTCTAACCATCTGCAAGGGCTGCTATGATCAAGGCTCGACATGTCCTGGCTCCCACGAACTGGTGGAGGTGACGGAATGCTTGATTCACTAGCTACATAACCCAAGTATTATCTAAGTAAAACCAGTTGTCCTTTTCCAAACTCAATTGAATGCGTTTATATTTTATACAACCTCACTGACTTGTCTTATCAGCTTCGAGAGCATTGACTCCGGGGCCTTGTTTCGTTGCACTTTGTCTGATACCCGCAAATATGGGAAAACAGACGCAGACGATCATAGGAGTGATATTCGCCAGCAATGGAAAGACTTTTCCGAAGCCTACCTACCAATCGGCGTACTTGGATTCCCTAAGTACTTCTTTTGTATGGTGTCCCTTCGCTTATATTGACGGAGACATCTTCAGCATAGTGTTTTAGGCCCAAATACTAGTAGGACATGGCTCTGTCCTCCACATCATTGAGCATACTACAAAATACATGAATATAATACAGAAGATACAAAAACAATACATCAAGTCTACAGCCTCGAAGTCGGGCGCAGTAAAGAGGTTCTAGGAACACACAACAGAGTTCATGAAACGCACAGCATAGGCCGCACTCTGCCGCAGCTAGTTCAAGAGAGGCACAATTGATCTAATTATTACGCTCCATCGTGGGAGTAGTATTCATTGGTTTCATATGATGCAGAATAATAGATCAAGGATTAGGAGTACGACTACTTAGCAGAACATAAGTTTCAGGCCCTTAGTAATCGGTTTTCCATAAAAGAGAATTTAGGATTGAATGCACTTAATACTTTGACGTACTGGAGGAAGGTTACACAAACTACTAGACTTATTTACCTAACCTAAGAGAAAGAGAATAAAGTTTAATAGTAATAGAAGCTACTAGAGCTTAATAACTTAATATAATAAATATAAAAACCTTAAAAAAGAGCCTTTTATTAGCCTAAGGTTATAATTATATAGAAAGAAAAGTCTATAAACCTTTATATTAATAACTTACTTACTATTAAGATAAGTAGCTTATTAAATAGTTATTAAAGCTACCTTCTTTTACTTAACTTTTTATCTTTTATTATATTAATTTAAGTATTTTAATATACTAAGCTTAAGGTAATTAATCTAGTAAGTATTATTAGCCTTTAGCTAAAGTATTTATATTAATATATTTATAGCCTTTAATATATATATTATATTAAGTAATTAGATCTTAATACTTTCTTTAAAAAGTAAGAGAATTATATAATTTAATATTATAAAGCTAAAAATTAATATAAGTAATCTAAAGCTTATTAAATTTATAAAGGTTATTATTATCTTTAAGGTTAATTAACTTAATTAAACTAAAGTAGATAACTTATTTAAAGAGTAAGTTATAATACTATTTAATTTTAATTAAGATATTCTTAAATATATACCTTAAGATAAGCTTAATATTAATACTATCTTATTATTAAAGAGTAAGGGGTTAAAGTAATAGGTATTTCTATTACCTAAGGTTAAATTATTATAGTTATCTATAGTTACCTATAAGAATAAATAGGGTAATAGAAAGAGAGGAAGGGATTAAAGATAGTAATTATAGAAATACTATTAAGATTTTAAAATATAGTGAGGGGGACTTATTTACACTAGCTCTTAAGAAATAAGGCGAATCTTATAGCGCTTGATTGGATGCTGTGAGCAACGTACGGGTGTGAGAGTTTGAGTGGCTGACTCACACAGTCGAAGACAGCAAAAGAAGATGCCAGACCCAACATCTCAACACAATGAACACGTGAGTGAGGTACTTTGCTCTTCAGTGAATATATCTTAATTATACAGTGCTCTGTGTGGCGATAATACGTAACCGACCTTAGAGATCGCCCTAACGTCTTGCTTTATTCACAGCATTATGAAGGAAACACCAATCGTCTCTACCCATACTTAGGATATTGAGCGGAAGCTAATGTGAACCTTGAATGTCATATGGTGTTCTTTGTGATCAATTGTGATCTGCTAGAGTCCGTTTCAGAAACGAAACTCAAGCACTGGAATAACCATATACTTTACACTGAGCTTACGCCCGGGCTATACATCATATGTCATAATCATCTGAATCAATACCTCATGATTTGCCCAAGCATTGGTTCCGGTCACACTAACTGATGATATCGTGGCTGAGATTCCCACCAAGTGGTGTCCAGCCCCAAAAGTCAAAGGTTCGCCTTCGATGCTAAGAATGGAAACTTTTATCAGACGCCACCAGAGCGTAAAAGACTCCTTTAGGCTTGGTTGATAAAAGCCTTACAGCCAACTGATGTTGAGTTACTCAATACAACAATTACAACAACCCGAAACAAACCACGACCCGCTTTCAATCTATTCGCTTTGTTGTACTCTAGAACATCATGGGAAACCCAGCCAAAAAAGGTTCTCCTCCTCTTCTGCCTACTGATGGGATTCAATCAAACCAGTCTGCTATTCAGCCAGAACACCCACGACCCGATGCTTTTCAAACCCAGTTGGCATGTGTCACACTCAACCTAGAGAACTGCATCCGATTTATTCGTTTTCCGCCAGACGTCGTTAGAACCATGCAGGGAATCATCAATAGCAGCTGGCCAAAGGGGATCCAAAACATCCGCGACTACGCCGGGTCGCGCGAGCTCGCGTTGTACGGTTCCCCTTGGAAAGAAAGTTACAAGGGAAATGATGACTCTCGACAGCTTGTACTCAAGATTTTCGAGGCCCTATATGATATCGGGTGGGTGCTACATGCGGCCGCAGATTTGAGTAAAACACAGACCGCCAGAGGTTCGTTTCACACCTGACCCTAACATATGACCGTTGTTGGGAGTCTCCGAGATCCTATTCAGCTAACAGCATCGCATGAATAGACACTCTCATTTTCCACTACAGAAACCCCCCGCCGCCTCGCAGCGATTGGATCTGCATATCGCTTTACCGGTCTAACCGACTTTGGATCACACCACGTCCCCAACCAGACCTCACCGAAGCCCTATTGCAATCATTTGGGTATAAAGTGAGCAAGCATGGAGTAACACGGGAGCACCTCGAGATCAAGCTTTTTGGCTACCCTTGGGAACCGAGTGGCGAAGGCACTGTCCACATGCCGTTGATGATCCTGGAAATGCTAGAAACGCTTGAGAGATTTGGCTACTCAATGTATGCGAGCGTCAAGGATCAGATCAGTAGCGAGGGACACGATGCGGATATTTTGGTGATGCAGCGACATAAGAATTGGGCTCCAGGCATGCCAATATTCCATAGATGATTAAAGTCAAGCTGTCTCTCTGTTTACCCTGTTAGGCCTGCCTCTTTTGCCTAAAGTCTGCTGGGCCAGGGAGAATCGATCATCCACTTAAACTTCCAGATAGGATAGCCGGGGAGAGGAACAGTGCACGGGTGTTAGACTTCGAGTAGTTTGACTCACACCGTAAAAGATAGCAATAAAGAGTACGAAAGGCAAAATAAGCTCCGCTGCCGAAGGCAACAGCCATGCAGAGGGAAAACTTTGTAAACCTTCATACCAATGACTCCCTTACCGTCGGCATGAGCCGCTCGTTAGATCCCTATTTAGCCTACCCTCTTTCATCTACCTAGCTGGAGTTCTACATCATACACACACAGCTTCACACTCATCTTCTATCACACAGATCTAAGCACAAGCTCAAAGCCTTTCGGATACCAAATCAATCAGTAGTAGCCCCTTAGCCAAGGCACTTCCACTGACACGCCTGCAGCCTTCGACACCATTAGCTGTCAGCCAACGATCCAGCCAGCGCTCGGAATTTACTTCCTTCGTCCTCCATCAAAGCTCCACTCTCACCGTCCTCCACAATCTTCCCCTTTTCCATAATGACGACCCGGTCGCAACGAACGGCGGCCTGGATGCTGTGTGTGACCATTAGGATAGTATAAGCCTCAAATTCCTTCCACACGAGTTCAAGCATTTGCCTCTCCGTCTCCTTGTCAACACTAGCAGTCATCTCATCCAGCAACAAAACTCCTCCCTCCGGCAGTCCCTTCTCAGACATCTTCCTGGCTCGAACGCGACGACGGAGGATAGCACGGCCCAGGGCGAACATTTGTTTCTGGCCAGCACTCAACTCTGCGTTCTTGACCAAGGCATCCAGACCGCCCCTGTCTTGCAACACTTCAAGCAACCCAATGACAGCGAGAGCTTCCATGGCCTCTTCGCGTGAAGCATCATTCCAAGGGTCCAGGTTCGCCCTGAAGGAGCTACCTTCGGGCAGGAACACGGCGTCTTGCGATAGCGCGATGATCCTCTCACGTAAGACAGTGCGATTAATGTTCTCGAGATGTGTTCCATCAATAGACATCGAGGGACACTGTGAGCCCAGAGGGGTAAGGGGATCAATCATACGAAGAATCAGGTTGATCAGCGAAGACTTGCCGCTGCATTTATAGTGTCAGTCATATCCAAAGAAACCTCAATAGTAAAGTTCAAGCTCACCTCCCAGTCCTCCCGCACACAGCGACCTTCTCGCCTGACTTAATCTCGAGCGCGACCTCTGATAGAACCAGGGCATTAAGATCATTCGTGTAGCTCGCCGCTACGTCGGAGATGGCGATGTTTCCAGCCGCCGGCCACTCAACAGCAGGTACAGCATCTTCACCAGGCTTGTCTTCTCCCTCCGTCGTCTCGCCAAACGTCTTCAACCTATTAATTCCACCAAGTGCTATTTCCAAGCCAGTGTAAGAGTTAATCACAGCCGTCATCGAAGCCCCCAGACTCATGAGCATGACCAATCCAGCACCAACCGAACCGCCGTTGATATCTTGTAAGTTGGTAGCGAGCGATACTAAGATGATGGCGAGTATGGCGACAATTATGTTCATGACCAGAAGTAACCACTGCTGTGCCATAGCAAGCAGATAGCTTGGGCGCTGTGAGGAATTCAGAAGATCTTTATTTCGGGATATCTGGTCAGGTATCCACCCAAAAGCACGGAGGGTGGTGATTCCATCTTGAGTATCAAGGAAATGTGTACTATGTAGGAGGTTTGACGTCAGTTATAGACTTCAAGTATATAGGAAATAAGATAAGGCCGACAGCCATCGTTCATACTTGTAAAGCTACAGCCGAATTGCTTGTTTCGGAAGGAAAAACTTACAACAATGGAGACTTGGCCTCTAAGTCCAGGATACGAAGCTGCTTAGAAGTGGGCAAATACACCTTCTGTAAACCAAATAAAATCGCAATGAAAAAGGGATAGCTGATAGCCAGGTATCCGGAGGAAAGCGCCACAATAATTGCTTGACCAAGGGAGGAAGCCAAAGTATTCAAAAAGTTGTTGACCATACGTGGCAGCTGAGAATCAATGATAGTCATGTCCTGAGAGAACAAGTTCAGGATTTTCCCTGTATCTGTAGTGGTCAGGAAGCGAAGACTGGAGTGCATTGCCGTCTGAAGGACCTGCTCATGAAGATGGGTTCCAGACAGACGGACAAATGTTTGCAGGTTAATCAATCCCATTGCGAAGACGACGAACACGCCCAGAACCGCGACTAGGACAAAAATGCCAATGTAGAATGCAAAGGAATGATTTGGAATGTCCTTGACGCTGTCTGCAGACCAGATTTTGAGCCAAATTGCCGGGAAGTTGAAAAAGAGTCCTGTACTGGCAGTGACGATCAAGAAAACTATCACAAGAGGTAGGCCTATCGATGACATGTAGTGGAGATATAACGAAGTGTCTGTTTTGGATGCCGGATTTGCCGTCACGTTCACCGTAGGTGTATTCTTTGTTGTCTTCGTGGGATCCTCTTCCAAAGGAGATCCTTGTAGAAGGTCACCTGTATCTTCTTTCTTCTGTCCTAGACTCAGCACTTCATAGTTTTGCGGATAGGCAGCTTCTGTGATGAAATTCTCCGCAACGCCTTGTTTCGTCACAGTGCCATCAGACGAAAGCTCGATAATCTGGTCAGCAAGGAACATGAATTGTGTGGCTTGGGTGCAGAGCACGACAGTTGTTCGCCAAGAGCGTAGCAAGCCTTCAGGGCCGAACACTCTCCAGCAGAGTTGCTGGCTTGTTTTCTCATCTAGTCCCGTAAAAACATCATCAAGAATCAAAAGCTCTGCGTCGTGGTAAAGAGCACGGGCCAGTGAGATACGTTGCCGTTGACCGCCGCTCAGTGAGACACCCTTACTGCCAATTTTGGTCTGGTCTTTTTGGGAAAACGTCATCATGTCCTCCTCCAGCATTGTTGCTGATATCACCTCATTATATCTTTGTGAGTCAAAGGACGAGTTTCCGACAATGTTCTCCATGACAGTAGCATTCATGAGGAAAGGGCTTTGGTCACAGTACCCAATCTTGTCGGCGGCGGCATCAACCATGATCTGGCCAGTGCAAAAAGGCACTTCGCCTAGTATGCCTTTGCAGAGAGTAGATTTCCCGGAAGCAACCGTGCCAATCACAAACGTGAAGGACGACCTCTCAATGGAGACGTGGATATCTTTCAAAACAGATGTCTCAACAACCCAGCCGAAACTAGCGCCCGAAAGAATCACCGCTGCGTCTGAACTTGTCTGTTTTCTTAATGACTTTTCGTCGAGAGATGTAATTAATTGCCCTTTTGCTAGTCGGGGGTCTTGTCTGTTTGGAGTCAAAGTGAATTCATAAATCCGCCTCAGACAAGCAAAACAAGCCGAGAGAATTGGAATCACTTGGAGGACAAGCATTAGCGGCGAAGCAAGAAGCGAGAGGAATGACAAAGTCGTAAAGGCCTTGGTGCTGTCGATAACTTTCGACCCAAATGCAAAAGTTAACACCGGCGCCAGTGCCTGAGGAATGTAGGAGGTCGTGGCAGAGATTCCGACGATTCCTCGAGACTTGCCACCTTGGCGTATTTCTTCCACACGCTCCTCTTGAACCAAGTTTTGGACTGGAGAAGTCATCCCTGAAATTCTGTATTCTTTGATATGAGAGAGCGCGTAGCTGGTTACCCCGATACGTTTCTCGACGAATTTCATCCAATTTCGTTGATATTTAGTAGCGTACTTTGACAGGACGATGGAGGTCGCAAAGGCAAAGGCAACCAGTATCAACGGTGCAAGGAAAGACAACCCGATAACGCGATACAAGTGCCAGGTTGAAAGTGCAATCTGAATGACGTTTGCCCAGATTTCGTGAACAAAGCGTACTCCGGTGTATATTCGATCTACATCAGTGCTCATCAGAGTGATTGCCGCCTTGTTTTCAGACGAAGGTGCCTGCGTGGCCTTTTGGTAGATTGACGTAACAAGAAAGGCTCTCAAGAGTGACTGGGAGCGTTCCTGGTAATACCAATACAGCGAGGTTGAGATGGCAATGCCGAGATAGACCAAGATTGTTGCCCCCACTAGGCCAGCCGCATCGTGCTCTGAGCCCTTCTCGCCGTCATGGGCAAGATACTCTAGGAGACGGTTAATCAAAAAAGGCTGGCAGAATGTAAAGCCAATTAAACAAATCCGCGGAAAGACAGGTAGTAGAAGCGGCCTCGCAAGAGGTTTGGCAGCCCACATGATCACTGTCCAATTGCTCGGTTGCTTGGTTGATTGCGGGATCTGGTCCAAAGCCTTTTCGGGGAGCCCGGCCGCGATGGCTTGATCGAGGGGATATAAATCATCCAAGGACAAAACATTGCGATATCCCTTCCATAGAAGCGAGTTGAGCCAAGAGTATAATCCAAGGCTGAAGATACTGCTCGTCTCCTCTGGGCTATGAGCATCAATATCCCAAGAGAGCCAATCTGGCTGCCACTTGGAGTTGGTGCCCAAAAAGCACATCTGCATGACAACTGATGCCGTGAATAGGGCAGATATTTTCTTTGCCTGGGTTTCGGTAGCAACCGTCCAGAGAAGTTGGCATTTAGCAACGTTTGTCAGGAGAGAAACGAACAGAAACGAACAGAGCAGAGTAGATGGGCGACGCGACTTGAAATGGGCACACAGCGACAGGACCACTGCTAAGCATGCAGAGATGACGTTTAGTATACTTTGTGCTGATGAGCATTTTGACGGATCCGTGACAGTTAGCACCAGGGAGGAAATAGTGAACGCTACCCAGGCAATACCAAATATCTAAGAGGACTCGTCAACACCAAGGTAATTTGAAAGAAGCCAGAAGCCATGGCAGAATAAAGCAAGCTCCTGAAATTCATTGCAGTTTCATATTTTGGGTTGACTGCTTACCAGTTTAGATACCAAGAGCAAGGCTGGAGCGCGCACGATTGTTGGTCTGCGCAGCAGATAACCCAGTTCTATCAACGACAACACGCCGAATACACCGGCGACACCAATGCTGAGCCATGTTGCAAAGAGTGACAGGTCAAGCTCGCCTTGGCATTTCGCAAAGGCGTCTTCGAATAGCTCGCCGACGCTGTCGCTGTAGGCCATGGTGAGATGAATTATTTCGACCCCGTCTCGCTCAAGACTTCAAGTTGGCGCCCGTAGGGCCCTTCTCCAGCGAGTTTAAACATGTTTATATCCAGGTATCACGCGTTGGCTGCTTAGCAAGCAATTTCCTGGGCATGGGGGAAACTGGGTCGCAAGCTTACTGGAACCTTGTGGCATCGCTTATCGCACGAATGAAAGACGATGCCGGTATCCGTCCAGGCTACAACAGCAAAAGATCCCAGGCTACCACGAAAGAGAGATGAATCCTCACGGACCCTGACCAGTGGCAGTGACAGCAAGGGGTGATCACATACTGTATCTAACATCCAGCGCAGATTGGTGCCAGATCGAGTTTAGTGGCTCTCCTTTGTAAGAAAAGTAAACAAACCTCGCGTCGAGATAATTCCGTGTTACTTACCCTACACTCCAAACTTTGAAAATCACGTCAGCCAACAAGCAGGAGATATATAATGGTATAACTCAGACACCTGATATTGATTGAACTTGAACCTCTATCAAGCAATAAAATTGAACTTTACTCATTGCAAGTTCTAGTTCTACATATGTAACTAAATCCCTTTCGTAAACCCTCTAGCAAAACAATCATCTTGCGAACCGCGTCATGATCACAACAACCACACTCCAAGAATATTTACAAATATCACAACATTGCTATTAACGTTGACTCAAAGCTTAAAATGACCGGGCAAATTCTGTCCAAGTCATATTCTCTAACTTGAACTCACTACAAATCGAAACAAGATGGTGGTCCAGTTGTGGTCTACATTAGAGCTTGAAGGTTTCCAAGTACCACATAATCTCACGGAATTAGCTCAAGACATAGAAGGTTTGCTTTCCGTGATTCACTAGACTAGATGCTTTTATGAAAGGTTTAACTACGTTATAATAGACATCGTGCATATCTACTAGCGAGCTTGCATTCTCATAGTCCTTGTATTGTCTCGAGGTTTGGCTAAACTTTGTGCTAAGCAGACCAACGTCCCAAGAGAGACTTTCATAACTTGCTCTATTTGCCATTACACTATGGATATCAGTATGACAAAACAAGAAAGCTCAAGGAAGTACGCGACGAGATACAACCGATCGAATTCCACAGCATAAACTATTCATCTACTAGGTTGAATAGCCGATCCCTTTGAAGTTCCCCTTCATGCGCTTTTCTCTAACTCTTGTTCTATTCGCTTTCTTCAGGCTATGTGTGAGGCGAAATCCTGCTTAGGGCATTGAATTGAACAGACAACAGTTAGGAAGCGGTCTAAACATGGTTGTGTTAAACAATCGGCGTCAGAGACTCATTCATTTGCCATTTGCCCTCAGCTCAAGAAAGAGCCACGTGAGTTCCGATGATACAATTAACACGTGAAATCTTCTTGTGTGAAGGTGAATTGAAAAAGTTAACTCCAATATGCAAAACCCTGAAAATATAAAATTTATAACATACACCACACTTGACCGTCTTCAGGTCAAATCAGTCTAAACCATGCTATTTTATGATTATTGACATAAATAGACTCGCAGACTTCATGCAGGCCGTAATGTCCATTAGAACGAGAAGTTGTTAATGAGTACATCCCCAATGTTGAGGAGTCATTCTGCTTATTCGCCAAGCAACTGTGGGGGGCATTTTGCGCGCAATGCACCCGTCAGCAAAGGAAGTTTCATCTTGCTCGCGTCGCGATGAGGATTATCTCCGCTATAAAAGCGTGGAGTTTATATCCCCGATCAACTGAAAATCCCGATCCTGAGCTCGCGCTCCGTTGACGCCGCATTCGCCACCAGGATCTAAGTTATATAGTGGCAGATTGACTGGCCTTTTGCGACGAATGAATTGAGCACAATCATAATTTTTTGACTTTCATACTCAGTCAACAAAGCCTCCGATCTCTCCAATGTCTCAAAAGTTCATCATCAACATCACCGGGGCAGCCAGTGGCTTCGGCGCCCTCGCCGCCAGAGCTTTGGCCAAGCAGGGTCACACTGTGTTTGCTGGCCTGAAATCCATGGACGCAAACTTTCTGGAGGATATCCAAACATTCAACAAGGAGAACAATACTGATCTGCGGCCCTTGCACCAGGACATGCTGTCAGACTCTTCTGTTGCTGCCTCTGTTGCGGAGATGCTCTCGCAGACTGAACACATAGATGTCATCGTCCACAACTGCGGGCACATGGTGTACGGACCATTGGAGGCTTTCACCACGGAGCAGCTGGCTGAGCAGTATGATATCAATGTGCTATCTACACACCGGTTGAACCGGGCTGTGCTTCCACATATGCGTCAGAGAAAGTCTGGCCTGCTTGTGTGGGTGAGCAGTTCCAGTGTGCATGGTGCCGTGCCGGCCTTCATCGCACCCTACTTCGCGGCTAAGGCCGGAATGGATGCTTTAGCATCTTCGTTTGAGCTGGAACTGAGCCAGTGGGGTATCGAGAGCTGTATCGTTGTTCCTGGAGCGTACAGTCAGGGCACCAACCACTTTGCCACTGCCGGGAGGCCACGCGATGAACAGGTTGCGAATGAGTATCGTGGTCAGGGGGCACCGTACGAGGGCATGGAGGAAGCCATTGGAGTAGCGTATGGTGCATTTGAGCCAGCAGATGCCGACGTTAAAGACGTCGCAGAGGCAATAGTTAGTGTCATTGAATCGCCTCATGGATCTCGACCCCGGAGAATTCATATTGATCCAGCCAAGGATGGCTCGGAGATTGTGAGCCAGGTGAGGGACAGATTGAGGAAGGACAGGCTCAAAATGGCAGGATTTGAGAAATTATTCACTGTACGTCGGGATTAGTTTGAGGAGGAATACGTATTGTTGATCTAAGTATGAACACGAAACTCTGATGGTCTTCTGGCTGAACGATTTCTTATCAATGCATTGCCTCAGAGTGCCTTTTTCTGCGCCCGGAAATACGACATTGGGAAGCCTTAAGATTAGAAAAAAGAAGAACCGGTTGGACATACAATATATATCAATGAACCCTGGTCGAGGTGAGACGAAGAAGGACACAAAGAGATGATCTGAGCACAAGGATAAGAGGAAATACAAAAATCTCACCCAGATACCAATGCCGGATTCAGTTTGGTGATACTAGGTTCCCCGCAAAGTATAACATACCCCGACATGTGGCGTTGCGTGTCTAAAATAACTGTACCTCTCCTCAAATGAACAGCATGATCTTCTTCCCCCACCTTCGCCAATCGCTCCTATACTGTTTAGGTTGGTCTTGTAAAATTTGCGTCAACAAGTGATCTCGAACCACGGCAGTAGTTTTTATCTAATATTAATGGCAAATGCTGGTCTGGGGAGCATGTATGTCAGATCACCTCATCCTCATAAGAGCAGCCCCTCAGTCCATTATTTGGAAATTACCATTCAGAGGCAACCGACGGTACCAGGTTCAACTTCCCAGGCTGACCCGGAAATTCTCATCAACGCCTTCCCGAGATTTCTTCTTACCTACATATATGACGCTTCGAATCACACAGACCATGAAACCCGTGCGAGTTATGAATTACCAGTTCTTAGTAGGTAGTTCCGGCTCCCCACACACAGCCGGTAGTGGCGTGAAGATTTATCTACTCAGGTTAATAAGTTGCGATGTCAGTGGGGATTTGGCCCTCATACACCGGGCTCGGCCCGTGTGATGAGATCCTTCAAAGGATTGCAAACTACCATTCGGCCTGAAACGCATCCTACCACATTACACATTACTAGACACAACATCTAGGACAGTGCCCTGATTTTAGCTTCCACCTGGCCAGTAGCATCTTAGAATCAGGCCGGGGTACACATTAGCCGCTACCACGTCCAATATAGGCAATGCCCGCACATGGGTGCCTTGTATGATGTTTGCGAGTTTGCGACTAAATGCTTGGTGAAGGAGCAACATTTGCCGTTTATTTCGGGAGGAGGGACTTTAGTTTTGGTTTGTAGTCGCTGGTAGGCTGACACTACCCATGTAATATGCAGTTACATTTCCGAAATTAGAGCAGGTGTCATACCACATGGACAAACATGGAGCTGAGCGCGAAGTCTTCTACAGGCCGCCCAGGTGTTCTCAAAATCAGAATCAAACACTGACTTTCCTTCTTTGACTTCACCACCGGCAATTCGCTGAATCCATCAATCCCCGCGTCAAATCATAAGTCAAAATGGTGCAATTGTCGTCTCTTTGCGCATCTGCCCTCCTCTTCGTCGCTGTGGCCGCCACCAACAAGGTGACGCAGCTACCAAAAGAGCAGGCCGTGCTCGGCAGCTTTACACCACAGGGCTGCTGGAAGGATGTAGTGCTATCGAAGGACGCCATGAACAAGCAGGTCACATTCAAGGCATCCAATCTCTCATCCTCGGGCTGTGGTTCACGATGCCTCGACAACAACCAACCCGTCTTCGCAATGGCTGGCGAGAGTTGTTACTGCGCCAACAAGTATCCGAGCGAGGGCGGACTGGTCGATAATTCTCAGTGCAACTTTCCTTGCAAGGCGAACGCTACGGAGGCATGTGGCAACAAGGGCCAAACGAGGTTCTCCGTTTGGAACACCGGGATCCAAGTCGCAGTGCCATATCTTGACAAGAAGTCCAACAGTTCTAGCACGAAGAAGTCCACGAGCTCTGCCACTGGCACTCCCACGAGCAAGAAGTCTGTTAAGAAGACAACTACACCCGCTTCCAGCTCCTATGCTACGCCCACCAGCAGCGTTGAGAGCACGACAACGGAGACCGAGACTAGTACTACAGCTACTTCAGCCTCTACTGCTTCTACCGCCGCGGCTCAACCTTCTAACGCTGTTTCTAAGAACATGGCTGGAGTTGGTGTAGCTATCCTCGCCGCTGCTCTGGCCATGTAGACCCCTCATCCTGGTCAACTTGGCTCGTGTGTGCCTAGTGAGGTCCAACCTTGCGTGATCTAGGGTAGAGCCATAAACTGTGAATAGTTCAATTTTGGGTGCGACCACAATACAAGAAAGGAAATACGGCTGAAGAGTTGCCTGAACTCGATCTCAGGTGCTATCTACCCATTACGCTCGGCCCGGGAAGGCATGGGTGACGACATGAAAAGCGATACCGATGCATCCTGGCCTTTGCGTATTTGGTACACCCACCCTATCATTCTCATCATACCTCTTTTATTTATCACTATAGTTATTATTTAATTCACCTTTATTTTGATTCATCATGTAAGAGACCAATTTTCCATTCGTAGCATTAGCAATGAGGATTGTGCAAGTACTTCAATACTGCTCTTCTGGGGCAGCGCCCCGAGGAGATATCCGAACTTATTCCCCCCAATAGATGGAACTTTCTTTGAGAGAGCTTCAATATCGTCCTGGCCGGATAGTGCCGGGTGGCGCCTTTCATGGTGGATATCAATATGTCCAGAATTTTCAACTGCCCGACTCTGTTTCCAGTGTTGGCCACATAGTCGAACAGGCCCAGGTAATTGGGCGTTGTGTTTGAGGCTATGGCCCTCAAGCCTCTACGCGCAGACTTTATTCACACAGTTGCAAGCATTATTGCGACTAACGCGTTCCCAGAAAAGGCGCAGGACCTGACAGGTAGTTTATTTAATATGATCGCTCAGATTGGGAAGAGTGTTGGCACTAGACAATCGCTACTACTACAGGATGAATCTCTGCCTAGGCTGGAGGAAGCTTCGCTTTTGGAAGCTGCGTGGTGGTGTAATACTGTTACTAACTTAGCCATAGCTCTCTTGAGCCTTTGGGGACTAAAGTGATTTGGGAAATTTAGATTAAAGAGAGAATAAATCTCCCAGACCTAACCTAGGTTTATGGTTGTTACTCCCGGTCCTGATCTCATTATCATATAATAACCCTTACTTTTGAAATCAGCAGAATAATGCATGAAGAGTAGTCGCTATGACGTCCATCATTATATGGTGCTAGCACCTCGTCATATGCAGTTTTCTGAAGGTTTTATAGTTATTGGGCGATTACTCGGCCAAAAGGGTTCTTGTCTTGCTTCCATAGTTATCCTTAGCTTGAAGTGCCATCTCTTTATTACCTTTTAGCTACATTTTCGTCTAGTTACTACGCTCGTCCCCTGGCCAGGCTCATGTGGATTAGGAAATAGGATAGAGATGACGGCCCAGATGCTGTATCGTATGAAAGGTGATACTTATCCCCTGCTTCCCGTCTACGGGCAACCGCCAGAAAGGGAGTGAGACTTTCGGGTGTCTACATAATTCTCGTACGATTTATTCCTAATTCTTGATTTGTTTTGTCAATATTGATCCTGTGATTTTAGAAGATGCAGTAAACTAACCTAGCAAGATTTGCCAACAGTGGCTTGCGGAGAGGGTGCTACCGCGAGTTTTTGGCCCGTCACGTTATGCTCGGAGGAGGAGCCACCGTTGAGAGAATTTCACGATTCGGATAAATGTAAAAGGAAATTACAAACAATTTGTACCGGATAGAGACACCGAGATTCCTTGGCCATCTTGGCAAATGCAACCTTCCCTACCAAAGTACGATAGAATAAGCGCATGCGATAGACACGTCTGAATTTAAAAAAGAGGGCCTTCGTCACTTATTTGAGAACCCTAATTTTTCAATTCCATGTCTCAACGGTAACATGACAAAATAACGAAATGAATGCGTTAGCTCTACTCTCTCTTGCGTTCACCATACCGGCCGAAACTCGGCCCTCGTCGACCCAAAATACCGATAGGTCCGCAGTATTTGGAACATACAGATTCCTGAAATGCAACCCTCAAGTTGAATGGGTAAGGGTTTATTCTGGTGAATGCATCTCTATACCGATCGAGACTCGATCTGTTTTTCTGGAGAGTGTTTCCCCTAACTGCACATGTAAGTTATCCTCTTTATGCACCATGGAATGAGGTAGACATCTCTTTGAGGCTCTAGAATGCTAAGATAAGAACTCCAAGTCACTCTCTACTCCGATGGGGACTGTTTGAATGCTGAACGGACAGTTGGGCTTGAGGGGTGTGCCGATTCACCCTGGTACTGGGAGTATGCGGGACTTAACTGTGAGGAGCAAAACGAATGAGGTCAGATCCTCCTTTGAACAAAAATGCGGCAAAGGCTTCCTGCAAGCTGTTGATTCACCCATTCACTGTCATGATGCCCTCAATCGTTGAACAATGATCCAGACTAACCAACACTCAGTAGTCTTCAGCTAATGGGGAAATGGCCAATAAACCCGCAGCGACAATGGCAAGGCCAGTGTAGCAATGAAAAAGGGCAGACGAAAGGCCAATCCGCTTCGATCCCTTCAGTTGTGAGACTCAAAAATGTCAGCGGAATGGCGTTAGTGAAGTATTTCGACAATCGAGATATGATCGAACATAGGTAGCCAAATGTACTCCTGTCATACTGACCAAAAAATTTACTTGAAATATTTTAGATTTCTCTTAGCACCTTGGATCTGGATCAGTTCATCCCACTAATTAAAATTAGGGTCCTTGTGGGCTAGGTAATTAGCTGGTAATAAATAATGATATCTGTCGCGAAAAGTCGCGTCTCGCTGACACATGCAATTATGATTGATACCCCTTTTTCTTGGTCAAAAGCTTCTCTTCCAACTTCACGGACCTACGCGCATCAGCTGGTAATGGTCATTTCTACTGAAAATGAACAACCCTAACTCTTCTTCTGTACGAAGCCGCCCCCGGAATGGTACTATCGAGTGCTGCGCCTAACATTCATCGGGGGCCTCTACGGCTATCGAGATGTCAATCCAGGGGACTTTGACGAGGACATCTCCGATTTGGAAGAGCCAGACAAAGGGGACGAGAGCGAGGGATACTGCGACTGCGACAGCGACGCGTCTGAGTGTGATTGCGAACTGTCCGTTGGTGATCACGTGTCCGAGAGATCGTATACTGAGGACGACGCGGATTACTACTACGAATTAAAAGAGATGCGCGAAGAACGGAAGCGTGAGCTACGGGATAACAAAAAGGAGGATGCGAGGATGAAACAAGAGGAATACGACCACAATAAGAAAAAAATGAAAGAGGTGTACGACTTCTACAAAAAAATGAAGGAAACCATCAAGAATGGCGATGAACCGCCAATTCTCAATACCCTGGATGGGAGTTCTTTTCGCCTATTCTCCGTCGAACACGTGGATTACCGCTATGATAACGACCTCTACCCGACGAGGTACGTTGAATTTTACGACCTATCGGAATACTTAGATGGGAGCAAAGACTCGACGGACAGTGGCCCTAAACCATTGCAAGGCCACGTGTATCTTGATGAGAACACAGACTGTCACTTTGACGAGTTTTCCCCTCCTACAAAAGCCGGGCTGGAGAAAAACAAACTCACAGCAAATCAAGGCAAATTGAAATTCGAAGTGCGCTTCTTAAGCAACGACTATCTGTATTTTTCCATACCTGCGAAGTTAGTTTTTGGGCGTGAACCTATTCCTCCATCGGCTCCTAAAAAGTTCAAGTTCGCAGGGATTCGTTATACCTTGGAGATGTCGAAGCAAGAACGGGAAACTAGGCTCAAAAGGAAGCGCCCAGCTTCTTCCGATGATTGGTTTGAGGGTTACCATCCATCAGGATACCGGTAGGCAGGGCGAGATGATGAAGATGATGATTATCAATTATCAATGCCGCAAGGCATTGCTCCAGATAGACCTAAAGGCATGAGTCACGGCTGTGAGCTCTTGGCGCGAACCTTTTATTAAACCTTTGGGATGATCCTTGGTTTCTTTTTTCCTATTTTGCTTAACTGTGTCAAGGTTTAGGTTGACTTTACTTTTCCTCTTTCTTGACTTGCATAGATGCTACAGTAAATCAGCCTTCTATCATGTACATGTATTCATATTGGGAGCGGGAAAAGGTAGATTGTCAGGAGGACACAGAAGAAACGAATGGGTAAAGAGTCCGTGCCATGGTTCGAAGAAGCGACGCTATGTAAATTGGCATAGTTTATATTCTTTAATAAAGCTTCAAACATCCTCCCTATGCTTCCGCTTGCTGTAATTGCACCATCCAAAGAGATTCTCTCGCATTGTGTACCAGGCATGGAAAAGTAAGATACGAGTAGCCAGTAGACTGTGCTTGAAAGGGACACATTAGTCAATTGGTCAAATACATCGATAAGTTTCCCATATGAAGTTGCTCAATAATACTCTTTTTGACATTTCGTAAATATTTCAGCCCTCAATATAGTACGTTGTTTCCAGCCAGCAAGCTCAGATAAATTCATTCTGTTATGTCGAATCAGGATAGAAGACGCCGCTATTCAAAGTCTTCTACCATTAATAGGACAACGTACTCATACCCCAGCGGAACCATGAGTGTCACGAGTGTAAAGAGTCTCCATTCTCACTTAGTTTATTTAGGGAGGTCGTGCTAGCAACACGATCTAGGGCCTACATAGTGTGCAGCGTGTATCCTACAAAGAGCTGCCCGCTTCCAACTTGAATTTCTCTAATAAGGAAGGCCAGGTGAGAGAAAGGAAGGAGCCAATAATGATGATGATACCCAGCGGACCTCTGATGAAGAGAAAGGTGGCGAAACGACTTCCGCCCCACAGGAGTGGCCGATATATCCGATCAAGTCTCTGACATCAAACACAGACTGGGGCTATTATTCTTAGTACGGAGAACTGGCGGCCGCTCTCTGTATGAAACTCTCGTTGTCAGAGTCGAGCCACACATAAACTCACCTACTATTGAACAGGAACTTATGGTCACCTCAAACCAATCTTAGCGGCATCAGAAGAGCAACTTTCGACCGCTTATTGATAATCGCAGTGGAAAACCCGCCGACGGGAGACCGATATCAGCGCGATTAGGAGACGAATTAGGGCCAAATTTAATGTCTCTCCACCGCTGCGTCTTTATGGTCCTGCCAAACTTGTCGTCCCAATGAGTAGGCGATCAACACACATCCTCGTCCTTCATCCTATGTCATTATTACCGACCGGAAATAAAACTTTGCAGGGGAATCTGTCCAGTACTAAACCACTTTCCATGCCAGTACTTTTGCGTTTCAGATCTTGTGGAGGTTCATGCTGGTGGCCTCCCTGCAAGGCCAGCCCCGTTGAGACCACAATAACAACTGCAGGAACAGGAAACACACCCACTTGACTTGCTTGAAGTCTTCTCGGTCAGCAAGATGTAAGCACGATGAGGAGGATTGATGATTTAGAGACTGATCAACATCGGCGGCAGATGAGTTGCCGCGCGACTCCCGCGCGTCGGGAGTCGGGACACGGCGGATATATAGGGAACCAAGCGTTGGGTCGTTATTCTCACCAGTTCTCCAAGGTATTCACCTCAACCATCGCCCCTTCATCTCACAGATCACGATGGTCCCCAAATCCTCCTTCTTGGCAGCCGCCGCTGCGGTGGCTAGTCTTGCCAGTGCTAGTGAAGTCCCATGGGACACTCTCAACAGCACCGTCAGTGGCCGTCTTCAGCAAGCAATTCCCATCGAGAAGGCCTGCTTCACATCTTACAACGGCCATCCCAACACAGTAGATACAGAGGCTTGCTATGACATTCGCGCCAATTACACAAGCAATAGCCTGCGCATCGATAACCCTCAGGTTTATATGCAGCTCTCCAACCAAATATGTGTGTCCGACCCCTCGGATCAGTGCGTGCTTGACGCTACGTCGCTACCAGCCACTATGCCTTCTTCAAATAGTACCTGCAGAACGGGCAACATTCCTTCTCACTTTCTCGAGGTTAAGACGGCCGCTGATGTCTCTGCCGCATTCAATTTTGTCAAGGAAAACCAGGGCGTTCAAATCTCTGTGAAGAACAGCGGTCATGACTTTATGACCCGATCTTCTGGCAAGGGAACTCTCAACCTCTGGACGCACAAGCTGCAGGGCATGACCTATCACGACAACTTCAAGCCCAAGGGATGTGGGAAGAGCGTGGGAGCTGCAATGACCGTCATGGCCGGCGTCTCTACTGGCGATGCCTACGACTTCGCAGATGCGCACAACGCTCTAATTATGGGTCCCTATGCACCAAGTGTGCCTATTTCAGCAGGGTGGGTTACCGGAGGTGGACATAATGTCTTCGCTCCAGTCTTTGGTCTGGGTGCCGACAGAGTTGTTGAGTTCAACATCGTTACTCCGGATGGAGTTGAGCGAGTGGCTAACGAGCAACAAAACTCTGATCTTTTCTGGGCTCTTCGTGGAGGCGGAGGTGGTGCGTTTGGTGTTATTCTCAGTGCTACTCACCGCGTTGAGCCCCGAACCCCGATCGCCTACGCCGATATCCATCTCCCGAGCAACATCACTACTGACCAAGCTTTGGACTGGGTGAAGCTGCTTGCTGAGGACTCGCTTGCGTGGGGCTACGCTGGTTGGGGTGGTCATGGTATGTAACATTTCTGTGCTGCAATCTGCATGGTCTTGAATCCTAATACTAACAGAACAACTACAGTCGGTGGAACTTTCGTCACTCACTTTAACCCTCTTCCGGCCTTGACCAATGACAATGGCACCGCAGCTCGCGCCGCTTTCCAGCGTGCTACTGACTTCGCCCTTGCCTTGGGAGGCACAAGCCACGTTGCAGTTGAAGAGAGTTTCAGAACTATCTTCAACAGGGACATGGTCCCCAAGGATACCAAGATGGGCGGTAACTTCCACTTCACGACTACCCGGCTCATGCCCACCTCCATGTTTGAGTCTGCAGAGGGCATCGACACCCTGATCCAGTACATGCGCGAAGCTATTGACATGGGCTTTGACCCTCGCAGCTTCTATACCCCCGTGACCACCCCATTTGTATACCAGGCCAACGAAACCAAGAACGCTAAGCCAAAGGACTACGGTACCAGTATGACCCAGGCCTGGTACAAGGCCCTCTGGCACGTTGAGTCTAGCAAGATCATCCCCGTCGGTTCCACCTACCAAGAACGCCTAACCGCCTTGACTAACTTGACCACGCTTACCGTCAAGCTCGAGAATATTATGGGTGCCGATGGTGGTTCATACATGAACGAGGCCGACCCTTACACTCCTGATTGGAAAGAATCTTTCTACGGTCTCGATAACTATGAGAAGCTTCTCAAGATCAAGAATAAGTATGACCCTCAGGGTCTCCTCAAGTGCTGGAAGTGTGTTGGATATGACGAGGAGAAGGATATTGATCTGGAGAGGTTCGCTTGTAACAAGAAGATTCAGGCCGACATCATCAAAGGTCTGAAGGCATAACACTGTTCGTAACTTGATGGTAAAAATGACACAAAAGTATGCTTAAACTCACACCTCTTACATTTCATCTCCAGGTGATCATGTAGCAACAAGTTTAACCTAGAACGTCAAAGGCATCTCAGTATGAGATAGAAATTTTCCAATGATCTTTACTTCATTTCAATAGGTTAAGAATTCGGTAACTAGTGTACAAGAAGCAGCTGCAATTTGGTTTGTCTACTGCGCTCTGGCCGATGATGACAGACATGGGCATTAAATAACTCGGTATCCGACAGACCTCGAGCCAAACAAGACAGTTGACTCCCCCATACTTGTGTGGCGTAATCACCGAATGAATTGGTTTGCAAAATCTGCCCCCAGGCCAACACTCTCATAGTGTGCCCTTGCTTTCTCCAACTTGCTGTAGACATCCTCGATGCCTACTGGGTTACCATCAGGATCCACATAAATATAAGCGCCAGTGACATGGAACATTGTCACCATCTCTGTAACGTCGTCTGGGACCTCCAAGGTGTGGATATCACCAGGAGGCTCAAAGGCATAACCACCCTCGGTAGCCCACCATGGGTGTTCGAGATAGTGCCACCGTCCCTTGAGGACTGTAGCGTGGACAGGGCCGGCGTGTCGATGACGAGACAGGATGCCGGACTTGCGGACCCGTAGGATATTCACAAAGTACCCTTGTGAAACTGAGAAAAGAAGAGGACGAAACCAGACGTCAGGTGCTTGCGGAACCCAGAGCCTTTCGTCACAGTCGAGGTCGAAGATACCAGGCACAACTAGATCATCGGGAACAGAGGGCAGGGGCGGGCCACGGTAAGGTAAGGCAGAATCCTCACGAACTTTGGTGCTCTTTGGGTCCACCTCGCCGTTTGTATTAAAAGTCTTCGTGGGTTGAACGGCGGTCATGATCACCAATACTGAACAATGCCCCAGGTATGCCCTTTATTGATGTTCTCTGAAAACGACGAGAGTTAGGTAAGCAGAATTATATGTATTGAAGGAAGAGACTGAGATGTGAGTAGTCCAGAGCAGAAGAGAATATTCCGAGTTGCTCATTTGGAAGGATCGGTCTTAGAGCTGCGACTTAAATAGATACTACAACAGACAGAAAACCGTCTGAGTCAGGAGTCATGAAAACAACTCATCTCTTAGCACTACGAGAGTGGAGTTGCTCTCCTACGTAAGGCACGGCGTCAACGGCGGTGGTGGGCACATCGTCCGACTCTAAGCGCCAGCCAATTACATCAAGTAGAAGTCTACTTGACACAATACCCTTCAAGAAGTCTAGAACGAAAATAGAATATAGGTAGTCGGATTAAATAACTAAGGATCGCCAAACTCAGAGGGATTACTCCAATTTGGTACCTACAATGAATTATGTGGTCATGACTTGAGGGCGAAACTTTGAGTCTATCAACTAATTGCCAACTTCCAGCCTCTACGCTTAACCACATCCAACCAGTCAACTCGATCGCCAGTTTCACCTCCAGCTCGTGTTGCGTTCAAGCGCCACAGCTCGTCGAGCACGTCGAGCGCTGCCTCCACATTGCGGAAACATCGCCACCGGTTCATAGATTCAAGCTTGTTGCGAATGACCCAGATATCATCAGAATCCTCCGCATCACCGCCCGCCATGAACACGGGAAATAGCAGCGTGCACTCAGGCAGGCACCCTTCAGGTATATTCCCTACGGCTTCAACAATAGACTTGACTTGACTCTGGATCTTCGCATGTACATGCTCAGCAGCATCAGGAACATGAGCTCGTATTGTTCGATATAGATGAATCCTTGCCGCAGAGCGGTAGGTTTGCGCCAGAGAGACGAGAGGAGGGCTGAAACCCAATGAAGGACATTTCCACTCACGGAGTTCGTCTTCAATAACCTGTGCGCGTGATGAAAATGAAGCGACTGTATTAGCCAATGCATCCGGCGTAGCTTCCGGTTGCTTCGCCTCAGCCATTTCGGCATTTAGGTGGCTAGTCTTCGCAATGAGATAGAGGATGCGTTCTGCAAGGCCGAAGTATGGATCCGCAGCTGAGTCTTCTCCTGACGAGATCCAGTACTCTCCACCGAGCAGAGGTCGCGTGTTCATTGTAATGCTGGCCAAGATGTCATGGTACGCAAAGTTCTTCATAAGCCACTTTCCCTCGTACGATTGAAGTTGCTCCATTGTCTTGAGAGAAGGTGATACGGGTGACGTGATGCTAGAATCCCACTGATTCGAGATCAATAAAGCCGCTCCGCCACGCAGGTGGTGGTACCATGAGCCAGTGCCATCTGATATCACATCCAAAGAACAGAAGATGAGAGTGGCTGCCAACGCCATCTCCGTAGAGAGATCTCCATCTTCCATAGCGGCCTTGAAATTTCGGAGGGCCGACCCCCTGTGTTGGAGTGCAACATCAGTGAACGCTTGATCCCTAAGCGATAAGTGCGAGGATGACCACGCAGCCAGCGCTTTCATGAGGGCTGGAGACTCAAAAGCCATCGGGAGCAAAACTACCAGGGCTGTAAATACAATTCTGTAAAGATCTATGATGATTCGATGGACTCACCCGTCAGAAAGCAGTTGTTTTCGACGTTTGTTGTAAGCATGAACGCAAATATCTGTATATAGTATCGTAACATGGCCCGGCGGCTGGCGGCAAGTTCACTACCATTGTTTCCGAGTATCACAGACGGGTCCAATGTCCGCCATATTTTGGCATGGCTAAGCACATTGGCCAAGTGGATCGTTGCTGAAGTAGTCGCCGGCTCCAGGCCCTCAGAATTGCCAACACCATGAATACCAAGAGGAGATGTTGCCTGTGCGAGCGCAGAGGGATCGGTAGTTGAGCCACTTGCCAGCTCACGTGGTACTTCTCGACTGCAGACCAGGTTAAGCCTCGAGCAGTGGCCACAGACAGGATACGTCATGTCGCATTTTTTCTTCCTAGTTGCGGCCAGGCCGGCCCGCATGTCAGCAGACGGAAGACAGCAACATTGCATCTATTAAGCATACCTTCGACGGCATGTCAGGCATCCCAGACGTTGTCGTGTGAACGGTGTTTTCCGAGGCCTCCCCGATGCCGATTCCCGCTCTCTCACTGGGTGGGCAGGCCGCATCTCCGCAAGTAATTTCTATGAGAAGCGGTTGGCTTCTAATCCAAGACCAATATGGTGCATGTCTATTCGAAAAGATCTCGGTCCTGTTTGCGAAAAGAATTCGGCGTCAAGGGCGGAGATATAGAGACCCCAGCGAGATTCTTTCTTGGCTAAAGATGAGGAGAACTAATCTCTACTAAAGGACAGTGCGAAATAAAGAGGGCCAATACTGACTCGTTTGTCGCCCCCCCGCTGTCGAATCCAATAACGTCTGTCCTGTCACCTCCACTCACCCAGAATGCGAACTTGGCGAAGTGCCCAAGTCGTAGCCTGCCCGTTATCTCGCATGTACATCCTGATCACTTGGGGCAAACTCCCCGCTCTTGAGAGCCGCTAAGTGAGTATCTGTTGCATCTAGTGCACTAGTAGAGAGTAACAGTTTGTGCTAGGTCACGATCCCCAACTTCCTCTGGCGTCAATAGCGGCGCTCAGCTTATGGCCGTCTCCTTTAAATTAGCCACTGTATAGCTCCCATGTCTCTAATGGGCCTTCCCACTTGGCTATATCTTACAAGTCTCATGGTAGAGTGGTTTCGAAATACCTTTCATACCTCCCCGGTTGTTTCTTATCAAGCATTCGTCCGATCAAACCCCTTCATTTCCACAAAAAGAGCGCATACATTTCTCTTTGTTGTGTTAACCTTCAAGTTATTCCATCGTCATGACAGACCCTTTTGTCGCCCAGTCTCATATCCTCCACCGCGCCTTTGGGCAGAGGCCGGAAAATGTCGTCACAGCTGAGGGCATTAAGCTCGTGCTGGAGTCTGGCAAGACCATGTACGATGCTACATGCGGGCCGTCTGTGTCTGTTTTAGGCCATCACCAGCCTAAGGTTACAGAGGCCATTACTCGCCAGTTGAATCAGGTGGCCTACGTGTACTCCGGGGCTCGTTTCACTGCTGAGCCCAACGAGGAGCTTGCTTCCATGATCCTAGGAAGTCGCCCTGGAGGCCTATCCAAAGCCATATTTGTGAACTCGGGTAGCGAAGCCACGGATGCTGCGATCAAGCTGGCCACTCAATACTGGCACGAGAGGGGCCTACCCAACAAGAGCCACGTTATTGCCCGCAAACAAAGCTACCACGGCAACACCATTGGCGCGCTTAATGTTTCTGGGCATACATCCAGGCGCGAGATTTATCGTGACTGGATCTCTCAAAACGTCTCTTTCGTGGACCCTTGCTACGCCTTCCGGCTTCAGAAGGCTGGCGAGAGCTCCGACCAATACCTTCAGAGGCTCCGTGACCAACTTGAGGCCGAAATCATCCGCCTCGGGCCTCAAAATATTTCATCATTTATTGCTGAGACTGTGAGCGGAACGACGCTAGGTTGCTTGCCCGCTATTCCAGGCTACTTTAAGGCAGTGCGAGAGTTGTGTGACAAGTATGATATTCTGCTTATTTTAGATGAGGTAAGTTATATTTACCCGGATAATCTGGTATTGAATTAACCTAGCAGTATACAGATTATGTGTGGTATGGGGAAAACAGGAACCATGCATGCCTGGGAGCAAGAAGGCATTCGAGGCCCCGACATCCAAACAATTGGAAAGGCTCTCGGAGGAGGTTTTGTCCCCCTTTCTGGTGTACTCCTTCACCAGAAGATCTTTGACGCCTTAGCCGCAGGCTCCAAAGGCCTTCTCCACGGTCACACGTTCCAGGTATGGGTGCCAACGACAGATACTACTCAACCTGACATATGCTGATCAATGTTCACCATAGGCACACCCCATTGCCACGGCAGCTGCTGTGGCGGTGCAGAAGATCATTAAAGAACAAGACTTGCTGAAAAATGTAACAAAAATGGGCAGGATTCTCCAGAAAGCCTTGGAAGATATGATTCGGCCACTGCCTTTCGTTGCAGATATTCGAGGCCGCGGGCTGTTTTGGGCCGTCGAGTTCTTGGCCGACCCAGAAAAGGGTGTGGCATTTCCTAAAAACTCAAAATTCTGCAACAAAGTAGTAGATTCAGCGTTTGAGAACGGCTTGAATATTCTGGGCAACCTTGGCGTAACTGGCGATGTGCATGTGGAACACGTTATCATCGCGCCACCCTACATTGTCTCCGAGTCTGAAATCAGAGACATCGTCCAACTCCTCAAAGTTTCCATCGAGGAAGTCAGTCGCCCAACGCTTGAAGCAAGACAACAAACTTGGAGCGCATCAGTGGAGTCGAGGCTGTGATGTTACTTTGTTCAAGGGGGCAGCTGTTTCTACAAGTCCATAGATGCATCCCTGATGTGAAATATGATCAATATTATTCATTTTGGGTAGACCGTGAAGCACCTAAAGGAGAAGCCACCACCCTCGACTTTCCCCGAAACACATAGATCACACAGTCTGAGAGTACTTAGCTGCTAGTTCTGTTCCATATCCTTGTAGACAGCATCATCTCACCATGCTGCGTGATCAAATCATTGACAACATCACGGAGCAACCCAGCAGGTCTAACTAATATGGATCAAGCCTTTCCGTGCCTCGATGTCAGAGTACTTGCCGGGACCTACAGGCTCCGAACGATAGAGCAGCGCCACACAGTATCAATACACTGGCTGCTTCATGCGGGAAAACTGGCACACTGCGTGGGTCCGTTCCAACCTGCACGGCGTCAAGGGCGGAGGAAGCCTAGACAGCCAATCCGAGGATGATTTGGCGTGACATCCAAAGATAAGACTAATACAAATATGTACTAAGGCTCATTCACTCCATTCTGCACCATCCTTAGGAGCCTGACCATTGAGATCAAAAGTGGCATGAAAGGAAGTTTGCAAACAGAGAAATAGAGAGAGGTCAACTGTAGCAAAATCGTAGTAATATCCAAAGCTTAACCCTAATCCTCTCTATATGTAGGCTAAATATAGAGGAAATGTTCCCAAGGTCTAGTGTTTTGCTACCTATGTATCGACAAAGCGTAATCTTGGTCAAGTTATGTGATACCAAAGCCGGACCCTGTGCTGCTGAATTTGAAAGGGGGCTGGGCCTAGAGTGCTCCCATGATCAGTGTATTATTCCGATAATATCATCCAAAGTCCAGAACATACCAGGTTTCCAGAAAGCCCATTCGCGCCCACCGTGCATCTAGTTGTAGCAACAAGCGAGTCCAAGGTGCACAAGTTCGAAGCACCTCTAGTTGTCCACCCCGCGTTCTGTACTGGTAAGTTTGGGGTACAAGGGGACAGTTGTAGCTACCAAAAACTGGCCGCCCATGACGCCCGCCAATGAGGATCAGTGTATTTTAATACCGGATCAGACTCTTCTCGGTGAGATGGGTCTCAAAGGCTGCGGAATTCGATCTTTGCCCCAGTCTTGTATTATCGAGGTCATAATGTAGGGGGTGACTGGCTTACAAGAAGATTACTCCCCATTCTACTATTAAAGGAGAACGTCTCACCATTGCAATCTCCAGTTCTTGATCTCCAGAGTCAATCACCATCACCTCTCTTCCAAAGCATTTCCTTTTCTTCAAAACACCTTCTCAAGTACTACACACGTCAAGCTCACGTTGATCGAATGGCGTCTAAACACGAAGAAGTCCCTGAAATGGATTCCAAAGCCGACGACTTCCATGCGAGGGGTGTAATACACAAGCTCTCCGTGGATAAGATGACCCCTCATGATGAAGAGATAGGAACCAACGAACGAACTAATAGAGGCTTCAAACCGCGCCATGCCCAGATGATCGCTATCGGAGGCGCCATTGGCACATCACTATTCTTAGGAACAGCGCAGGTTCTCCGCTACGGGGGGCCGGGCTTCCTTCTCATAACTTACGGGATCCTCTGCGTCATGGTGTATGGTATCATGACAGGAATTGCCGAAGTCGCAACCTATCTACCCATTCCTGGAGGGACCATGAGCTACTATGGCAACAAATATGTGTCAAAAAGTATGGGGTTCGCCTTGGGGTGGCTATACTGGTATTCCCTGGGAATCTTGATCCCATATGAGCTGACCGCATCCGTCCTACTGATCAACTACTGGAACGAAGCAATCAGTCCAGCCGTCTGGATCTCTATCATTGGCGCAGCCATCATCGCCTTGAACTTCCTTCCCGTCAAGTTCTACGGAGAAGCTGAATTCTGGAGCGCTGGGCTGAAAATCATTCTGATCTTCATGCTGGTCATGCTTTCGGTCGTCTTATTCTTCGGAGGCGGACCGAATCACGATCCGCTCTACTTCCGATACTGGGCTCACCCAGGCCCGTTGAATTCCTTCATCGCGGAGGGAGGTCCTGGGCGATTTATAGCTTTTCTCAAGTCCTTCGTGCTTGCCTCTTTCGCATTCGTCCTGGCACCAGAGCAACTTATCGTTACCGCTGGCGAGATGCAAGCCCCGAGACATAACCTGCCCAAAGCATCTCGGCGGTATCTTTGGCGACTCGTGATACTCTTTATTCCAACTGTTATCGCAATTGGTGTCGTCTGCCCCTTTGATGAGCCCCGGCTCCAGTCATCCGGCACGGCAAAATCCCCATTCGTCATTGCTATCAAGAATGCTGGGATCCCGGTCCTCGACAGCGTCATCAATGCTCTCATTCTTTCATCGGCAATCACAGCAGGAAATGCGTTTCTCTATTCATCTTCGCGGAATCTCTATTCACTGGCCGTGGCTGGGAACGCCCCAGCAATTTTCAAACGCTGCAACTCATACGGTCTCGCCTATGTTTCGGTCGCAACAAGTGCTTCTTTCAGTCTACTGGCTTATCTTAGCCTAGGAAATCAAAGTCTCTTAGTCTTCAATTGGCTCATCAATATTACCAACACGTCTGGATACATAAGCTGGATCTGCTGTGGCATCATCTACTATAGGTACAGGGCCACCATCGCTCACCACGGAATTGTGTCGCCATACAGATCACGAATCCAGCCTTGGGGAATGCATTTCGGTGTTCTAGGTTCAGTAATCCTACTTCTCATCAATGGATTTGATGTTTTCTGGCCTCAATACTGGAGTGCAAGTGACTTCTTGACTGCGTACATCGGGATTCCAGCCTTCCTCGTCTTATACATCGGTCATCGAGCGTGTTATTGGAAAGATACTTGGGTTAGAAGGCCAGACGAAATCGATATGCACGAGGGTTTGGCAGAGTTCCTGGAGGACGAGGAGGTCCAGAAGAGAACAGGAATTGCTAGAATTCTCTTTTCGATTATCGAATAAAGATTAATCGAAACAAGAGGGGGCCCTAACCAATTATAAGCAACAAGAATAACCGCAGGTATCTCCATTGAACCAATCCATAGGCAATTTATAACCTTTCACTATGACCATTATTATCACGCTTGGAGGGAACACTTCACCAACTCAGGCTGCCAGCTCGGCGCT
Organism: Clonostachys solani; assembly: GCA_902141235.2. Classification (NCBI taxonomy): domain Eukaryota; kingdom Fungi; phylum Ascomycota; class Sordariomycetes; order Hypocreales; family Bionectriaceae; genus Clonostachys; species Clonostachys solani. The sequence continues at coordinate 842,132 of CABFOC020000018.1, read as the reverse complement.
CTTCTCGTCCACGTGAGATTTGGCCTCATCTTCTGGAATCGGTGACAAACTCCCCTCCAACAAGGCGCTCAAGCCTATTTCCCTATTAATCTCCAACATCCTTTCCGTGTCTGCCTGTGCCGTGCCCTCAGATCCAAAGATGATGTCCTACCATGCGTTAGCACACTGGGTAGGGGAGATGATAGTAAAAGCAGATAACCAACCATCTCCTCAAGCGAAAGACGCTTAGTCTCCGGTGTAAAGAACCATATGAATGCAGCTCCCATAGAGGTCAGCAGTCCAAATATGATGTAGGTGCCGTAGGTGATTCCACTGAGCATGTCTGGCGTGACTTGTCCCACAATGAAATTATTCCTAAATTCGCAAAATTAGTCTTCGCATTGTTCTTGGGTCTTCTCAGTACCAGGGTCACTTATTCACTTACATCCAGTTACTCGATGCACCCAAGCTTACTCCATATGGTCGAGTGGACAAGGGCCACACTTCGGCGATGATGATCCAAGCACAAGGACCCCAACTGTATCCAAAGTGAACGACAAAAAGCCAAACCATGACAACGGCAGCCCATCCAGCACTTTGATGGCTGTCAAAGTGGTCGATGTTGCGTGCAAGAATGACAGCAATAATGAAGTGGCAAAGAGCCATGCCAATAGCACCGACGGTAAGAACCGGCTTACGGCCCAATCTATCGATCCAAAGCACAGCAGGAATGGTGGCGATGAACATGACTATACCGACAACACCTGTCGCGAGAAGGCTAGTTGTGTTCGACGAGAGCCCAAGCTGTGAAAAGATGGACGGGGCGTAATATAAAATCTAGTCTAAGGTCAACGGCCGTTTGGCGTTTCGATTTTCTCACCGCGCTACTTACAGCATTGATTCCAGTCCATTGTTGGAAGAACATCTGATTGTATTTCTTAGTAAAATAGGAATCTTGTGAATGGCCGGCAGATGGGATAACTCACAGTCACCGTAGCGACCACTACCCTTCGAAACATAGCCTTCGACTCGAATAAAGACTTCACAGCCGCAAATTGCAGTTTGATAGTGTTGATGGCTGTTTGCTGCTGCAAATGTGGGAACTTCTCGGCTATGCTCCTTTTTTCAAAAAGAGACTGAGCCTTTATCTCCAGGAACTCAAGCTGGATGAGTTCGTGATCTGGGGAAAGTTCACGCAGACTCGCCAGGTTCGCACGGGCTTCCTCTTCGCGATCGTGGTGGATTAGCCAACGAGGGGAGAAGGGCATCCAAATCATTCCAACGAAAAGAATTACAGCAGGGAGAATCTGAAGACAAATTGGGACGAGCCAAGCCGCGTCCTTTTGGGTCTCAACGGTTGTTCCTCCGATATAATTGCATCCACTAGTCACTTGGTAAGTTTTTCCTGAGTGTTCCAAAAGAAAAAAGGAAAGTAGGACACATACTAATCAATCCAAAAGCTAATCATGATTCCAAAGGTGATCGCAAGCTGTTGGAGAGCTACGAGGGCACCTAGATGATAATGAATATAAAGCTAAGGCATCGATAAGGTGCAACATACCTCGAACCTCGGGAGGCGCGCACTCCGAGACGTATAGTGGAACAATCATACTTAAGCCACCAACTCCAATTCCACTACAGCATGCTGGCTGTTAGTAACAGTAAATAGCTAGAATTAGATGGAGCAACTTGCGTTATGAATCGACCAGCGAGGATTGGATTAACACCGCCAGCAATCGAAGTGGCTTGGATAACAACACCAAGAATGAAGACACTGTAGGGATTGGTAAGTTATTCGAATCGAAGTCGCGGCTGCGAGTCTATCTCTTACCCCGTGACAACAAGAATACCGTATTTCCGGGACAGTACTTCAGCAAGAATGCCAGATGACAGGGCTCCGAACCATGCTCCAAGCTCGAGAATAGCCGTGAGCCATCCCTTTAGCGATGGCGTATCAATATATCCATCCGTATCTGAAGATATGATAAGTAAACTATTAAGTTCATGTTAGGGTAGGATATCTGGGCACGTACGCTTGCCGAAAGAAGGCATGGCCAGAATGCCCGAAAACATTCCTTGATTATAGCCATAAAGAACTCCTCCTATGCAAGCGAAAGCTGCAATCCGAAAAACTTTGAAGTTGGTTAGAATTGCTCGAGCACCGCTCTTACCCATAAGGGCCTGACGGCGCTCAAGGGCGGCTTCATGCGCTGTATGTGTTGGAGCACCCATCACAACGGTGTAGACGAATGACAGAGGCTATAAGTGATATAATAGTTCTCGGGCTGGATACCAAGATCTCCAACAAAGATTGAGGGAGGAGACCCCAGATTATGTATCCTAAGGAAATCTACATCACCACAATTAACTGTGCCCTTTTACCAGGGTCCTCATGTTCCTTCTGACACACTTTGTCATGCCCCTCATTCTCGCCGAAGCATCATGTGCTTTCCTATGAGGCAAGATCAGTAGTTGGGAATAATGCCAGGCGATCCCGCAGAGTTCAATCTGGGGTATTTAGGCTGAATGGTGTGAAGAAACAACCGCACGAATTACACTTGGGGAAGACGCGGCCGATCCTGCCGTGACCTGGGGTGGCCCCACACGTTTACTCAATCGTTGACCTTCTCTCACCTCTCAAAAAGCACGATGGCTTGATTATTTGTACATGCAAATCCGCTGGGGAGACTCTCCACGTCTAAAGAGCCTAAAGGGGTTTGATGATGGTGGGGTAATGCTACGCTTGATGTCGCAGGATTTGCTTCTCCAGATTCTCTAGCCCATCCTGGGAATCCCATGCTGATGGGTAAACAAAGCTCGGTCAGCTTCAACCGATATCTTCAATTCAGGGAGCGCCCGAATCCACGTTGTCAATAGGGCCGATGGCATGGTAGCATCCCTACGGGAAATTCTCCTGGGCCGAACATAGCAACACAATATTATGCACCATTGCTTCAAGAATACCATCATAAGGGTTATATTAATAGATATAGATACGTAGTTAAAGACCCCGTTGATCAAAATCAAAGCATGTGGCAGGTAGCAACCACGGCGGCTAAAACCAGGCTTGCGGCCGTGCCAAACACCCGGGTGGCACCACTGTCAGTAGTCGTTGGTGAGGTTGCACTCTGCGTGGAAGACCCGGTGGGGGTGGTCACGGCAGTCGACAAGGTGCTGGATGCAGTGTCAGACGAATCGGTCGCGGTCGCAGTTGCGGTTCCAGTGGAGGTGGAGGACGACGAAGCGGTCTTGGTCTTGGAAGAGCTGGCAGTGGAGCTTGATGACTCGGTGTCCTCGTCGGCCTTGATAAGTGTATCCCAAGAAGGCATTGTGGTGCCTGGGCACTTGGTCATGCATTCATAGATGGGCTTGTAGACAGCCTTGTAGGCCTCGATGTCCTCGGAGTCGCCCAGCTTTGTCATCTCGTCGAAGCCATCGTCATTGCACTTTCGGATACACGAGTACGCAGAGCACGGGACGGTGTCCATGTCGGAAAAGCCACGGCCAGCCAGCTCAGACTTACCCCACGCGCCAGTGCCTCCCTGCAGAGAAAAGGTGTTGCTGTACTGGAAGCCAGATGGGCCATCCTTCTTGGGGTCCGAGTTCCACTCCATAGTGGTGATCTTGAGTTTGGCATCGCTGGGCACAACATCGGCAGGGATGGTGACCTTCACCGAGGTGGTGTCGATCTTGGTGCCATTGGCGAGCAGACAGACAGGGCCGGTACCCCAACCCGGTGGAGTGGTAGCAAGATAGACATTAAAGTTGGTGAATCCGCCATCGAATGACTTGGTTCCGTCGTCGAGGTCGTTTCGGATCGTGACCTCAACCTCAGTGTCGGCTTTGACGGTTGATGCGATGCTGATTCGGTCAAACGCAAGAGCGGGAAGGGCGGTTGCGAGCACGATACCCAGTGGGCCCAAGAGAGATGGAGCGACCATTTTGAAAATTAGTGATGGTGAAAAATTAATTAGTTTAGTTATGTGGCGATTTGTTAACGAGTGACTTGGTTGAAGCGGTAAACGAGTGAAACACTGCGACTTTTGGCGTTGACGAAAACGACAGAGAAGAAGCAAGAGTGATGGAGAGGGAGAAGAAGAAAATTTCCAAGAGTCTGGGGATCGCTTGGCAAGTTATCATCGAAATTGGATGATCCTATTCTCACTTGGCATTGCAGCCTGGGCCAGAGGGGGAAATACCGGGATTAGCAAGCGAGCCACAAACTCGGGCCGACCGAGTAAGCAGCCAGCCTTGGCACTCGCTGTCATACTCTCTTGGGCAGTTGCTTGGATGTGTTAGGGCTACAAGCACGGACAATCCGGAGCGTTCCAGGCGAGATCGCGTGTGAGCCAATCATTGATCCTTGGCAAACGAAGTCTGGAGCGTCCGTCTATGGCTGGTTACTTATGAGATGAAACTCTTTCGTCTCAGAGTGCCAGGGATCGCACCAGCGAGTCCATCATCTTGTGCCAGTCTTTATTGCTAGGAGGAGTTGGGCCAGACAGGACACGTCGATAGAGGACGCCTGATACAAATGCCGATGATGCCGGAATATGAACCCACAGACTACTTAGGCCAATTAATAACTTGTCAACCAGGCCTATTATTAATCCCAGGCTAAAAATTATTAATTAATAATAACTCTTTGTATATCCTAGCTCTTTTTATATTGTCATCATTTTGCCAGTCTGATAATGGCGATTAATGTCCAAAGATCCAGAACAATACACAATCCCATCAAAAATGAATGCCAGGAATATGAAAGCAACCGAGGCCTTACCGATTTTAACCGCTGCTTTTTGTAGCCAGTGTGGAAGGGCGCTAGTGGCGTGCCGTGACAAGGTTGCTCCGTGGGTTGCGTGAGAACTTTCATCGTCTGCCCTCTCTCGCTATCTCCATAGCTACCCATCGGCAACATATTTTCCATAGTCATAAAGTAGAAGAGATCAACTCTTTGACGCATAGGGTCCTTCGAGAACAGAATATATAGAGAACGTCGTAGCAAATTAAATATACTAACAAAGACACTGATACAACATATCACCAGCGTATAATAAAAACCATAGGTCAATCTAAGTTTGGCACAATCTTTAACGGTCCATTTCAATCAGAGTCGGTTTATCAGGTCACAGATTCCATCTTTGATCTACTTGAGGAATCCAGGCTTAATTCGATACCAAAACTTCTAGCTTATGATGTGAACCAAATATATAGCTCCAGTCAAACAATCTCAATATTGAGGTAACCACCATGGCTAGGCAAACGTTTCATGGTACCAGGTCCTTGAAATTCACGTTCCGAAATGTTACAAGGGCCAAGAAACCTATATCGCGACCCAGCCTTCCGCAGAACAGCGAAACTGGGAAATCCTAAGAGGCTAAAAATGCAATCCCCTTCTCGCACACCTATTGGCCCAATCCCCAGGAAATTTTCGTTTGTCTGAAAGGCCACCATATTTCTGTCCATTGCAAGGGCCGACGATATCCAAGCTCGAGCCTTTTCACTCATCTGGGGGCTTACGGTGTGTTCGCTTAATCCAATCTGAAAGTTGGATTGGTGAACTTCCTCTAATCCGCGAGTATTTTCAAGTGTGATTCCTTTAAGGTAGCTCGGGCAAGAATCTCCCAGAAACTGCTCAACAATTTGTACAAACTCCACCAACAGGACGAAATGCCATATATCGCCGACGTAAGTCTCGCTCATGATTCCCAGTGCGAGGCGGAAGAGGGACCAGATCTGACAAAATCTCGGTCCTGGGTCTTTGAGCAGCTCCGCAATCAAGTATTTATTTTCTCCAGAGAGAAATGGGGAGAATGTCGGTCCTAATCGTGACACAACCAGGCATCGGGCGCCACTCAAGCTCAGAATCAATCCGCGAATGTTGGGGCTGTTCAATACGCGTGCCTCTTCCTCCGGAACAACCTTAGTAAACGTATCCCAAGAAGCATGGCAAACGCTTTTTGACGCTGCTCGGTAGTTCGGAACCCAAGATGGAAGACCAAAATTATCTCCAACTCCAGCTAAATACAGGAATCTGAGTACGACGCTGTTTAGCCTTTTTGATTCTTCCAATAGGAGTGACGTAAAATCCAAGTATACACTATTCACCGTCATGCGGTTGCTGTAGTCGACCTTCAACTTGCTCTTGATCTGAGGGTTCAACAGCCCAAGAATGCCATATACATGATCTTTTGGCTCCGTGGCTTCAAAGGGAAACTTTATCAGGCATTCGAACCGTTCAATCTCAAGTTTTCGGTAATCTTCGGCTGTCTTATGTAGCGTCTGGGCTCGGTACACCGTCAAGTACAACATCACGACCCTGGCAAGATGCTGGATCCGGTCTTGGCTCACATGGCCTGGGAGCCCAATTGACCGCCAGAGTCTCGTCGGGATAAAATCTGGTATTCTTTCGTTCCGTATCAGCTGCGCTCTGAGGCTTCCCAATACAAAAAGCGCGTTGAATATTTTGGCTCCGGACACGGCTGTAGACGGGCAGCTGAACACGAGGGCGGGCGCAAGGAGTTGTTCTTGCAATGTCCAAACTCGCCTCCAGTAAGGCAGCGAATTAAGAAAGAATATAGCATCCCAGACCGGGTTGCCAACTTGGTCTCCCTCTGGTCTGTTTTCGTCGATCTTCCAAAGGTATGGGTGGTTTTTGAGCCAATGTAAATCTGGGAGTATTCTCGGGTCATATTTCGCAGCTTGGAATTCTTCTGTAAACTGACACAGCATTTTCAGAGCAAAACTGGTCTTCTGGTCCTCACTACCCAGCCAGGCCAAGACCAGGTCGGGGCAGGAATATACACTTTCCATGAGCCGAACTTGGCTGCTGATCTCATCGGTGTCATTTTGGTTGATACACAGGGCATCGGCCCAAATCCTCATCGAAGAAGGATCGCTGTTTGAGTTGAAAGTCTTCCAGTGCCTTCCAAAGTGTCTCAGTGCAGCTTTGAGATTAACGGTAACCGGGATTATCATTCCGTTGACCATAATGGTCTCTCTGTTTGCAGCATCACCCCATACGTAAGACAGGGCAGAGTACCGAGGTTTTTCGAGCAAAGATACGACGCTTATCTGGCACACTACTGGTTCTTCGATAGACAAGACCTCGATGAGGCGAATTTCTTGGCGGTCGGTATTCAAAGGCTGATAGATGGAAGCTCCAGCACCTGCTCCCTGCGACGGAGTAAGTGCCATTATCGACATTCTGCGGATTCGGGTTCTGTTGTTTTCCCTTCAATGGGATGATGTTTCCTCGATCATGATCGCATGCGTGTCGTGGGATTTCTGTGTTGCGAGATTGGGCTGAACGCTAGGCTGAAACTCGTGATCAGCCACGCATCAGGCACAAAAAGAGCACAACCATGTTGCCTAGGTGCCTTCTTTCCTTTCGTCTGAGTATTTACCAGCCTGGAAACGACCCGGCAAGCCTAATTACGGAAGAGGGGGGGATAAGAGTCCTCTCTCTCTGTCTTTGCTGCGATCTCTTCCGTCTTCCAAATTGTGCTACGAGAGAATCAAATCCCCAATACCCACACACATGGCAGGACGTGCAGGCAGCCAATCTCTCGCAAAGTTGGATGCTGCATGCATGCATGCGTGTAGACAATCAAATAGACAATTAAATAACTCTCCGCAGGGGAATGGGCCTGATAGATTGTACGGGAAATGTATACTTACTCTAAGTACCGGAACAGCCTTTCGCTGTGTGCTACAATCACGAGCGTAGGAAGATCAATTCTATGACCCTAGATGATCATGGCGTCTACAGTTGGGTGGCTTCATCTCGGTTTCGCCATGTGCGGCAGATCGAAAACGAGAAGGAATAGTGAAGGTAGCGGGTTTCAGAGCAGGCCATCCATGCATTGAGTACATTATTTAGCCAAAGTCATACTACAAAAACATTAAATATTAGGTATTGCGTAATGCCCAAAACCCATACCAAAATACATTTTCACCCCATATAGCCATTCAAATCAACGTCGCAGACACTATATGCACGCTTAAGCGACAATGAAGGTGCCGAGGAGCAGGGCGCCGACCGCGACGGCCATCTTGCTGACGCCGAAGCTGGCGGCAGCGCCCTTGTCGTTGCTGCTGCTGCCAGAGGTGCTGGAGCCAGTGGCAGAGGAGGCAGTCTTTGTTCCGGTCGCAGAGGTCGAGGAGCTGCCGCCAATGACGGAGGCGGTGATGGAGGCAGGGAGATCGACCTTGCCGGAGCCGGTGGCCTTGTCGGTGCCGTTGCCGCTGCAGAAGGGGAACTGCTCGGGGACCTTGTTGCCCTTCATGCAGGACTTGAAGTCGTCGACGGTCTGGTCGACGACCAGGCAGTAGAGGCCGCAGTTGTTGTAGTAGCTGACGACGTCGGCGCCCTTGCAGCAGTCCTCCATGAAGCCAATGTATTCCTGGGTGTATGGGACGGCGCAGACGATGTCGCTGGTGTGGCCGGGAGTGTCGTAGAGGGAGGCGGCGCACTGGCTGGTGGGAGCAGCAGAGCTGCTGCTCGTGGTAGAGGAGACGGTGGAAGACATTTTGGATGGATGATCGATTGGCTGATCGACGGAGTGGCTGAATGGGACCGGGACGCGTCTGGATTATTTACGAGCGAGCGAGTGTCGATGAACGAATGGACGAGCGAAGGAAAGGGATGGGCTGGGGAGAGGAAGAAGAAGAAGAAAGCTGAACCGACGCAAAACTCTTCCAACCGGAACAAAACGACCATAGCCAAGAAACCACCCACACTGACAATGGCACCAGTGTTCCGTTGGTTTGATTGCAGTACCAGGTTCCGCGGTTCCTACTGGCCAAAACGTGCATCCAAGGCCCACGTTCCGGCAAGCATTTACCAGCTCCAACTTGCGTACGAGCGTCATTGTGATGTTGATGTCTCACAGAAGCGGTTTAGCCTGAGCACTAAATATAACCACCTCGCACTCTGAGATGAGCATCAGGAGCTCTTCCCCAGCTCCAACTAGTGGCGGAATCGAGTTGTCTCCCTGTCCATGATCGATCATATGCTTCGACGATTCCCGCTGCGGGCCTCGACATGGGAAAAAATCAATTACGATTTACCCTGGGGTCAGAGAAGATGCGTGAAGGAAGATCGAATCGACTGCCTTGATGGGCTCTTCGCATCGCATGGGCGCATGTGCATGTGAACAGAGACCCAGGCACCAGCTCATCAAGAGCTGAACCCCCTGAAAAGCTCGTATTCTTCACTCTCCAATCATATCGCCAGCTAGGTGGCTTTGTCAGCCAGTCTAACGATGGAGCCCCAGACAGCTGAATCAGACCCATTGAAATAACAACGCGAGCTACGCCACAGCCTCAGCCCTGCTCACCAACGTTAGACTGTTACCCTAGAACGATGTCCTATTTTGCCTTCATTATTTTCCTTCATTGCCTTGATGGTCTCAAAGTATGGTCTGGATAGGAAAAGCAATAGCTCCCATGATCTGAATACATAGGGCTCCGTTGAGGAGATGGGAAATAACGCGTGTTTATTACACAAGTTTCATACTGAAACATAGATATCACCGGCTTTAAATTCTTGGCGATACCAAGCTACGCATCCCGTTGTGGTGGTAACTTATGTTACTGGTGTTGGCAACTAACCATTCAACAAATTCCTATTGCCATATATTTTCTGTGTATCAAAGGAGAAGGCCATTCTGTGCGTGTTGTGTGCAATAATATGTAGAAAGAAGGGGGGAATATCCAACTCCTTGGATGTTTGTATTTCAATGTCTAAACCAGATCCATGTATTCAACCAAATTGTATATATACAGGCCAAGATATGCAAATAGGAAAGTCAACTTTTGGTTAGAAAAGAACATCAACCTCAAGCAAGCATCTCCTGCCTCCTCCTGGCAAACTCTAGCAGCGTGTTCACATCGTCGTGATGGAACCGGTCCCTGAGCTGCATGGAATGCAGATCACAGAAACGATGGTAGGGGTCCTTCTCCCCGTGCAATTCAAATTTCTTCCCGGCCGGCGTTTCTGCCAAAAGCCCCCCCTTGACACATGCCGCGCATATGCGCAACGATTTCCACCCCCACCAGCGCTTGCTCTTGCCCTGGCCCATGCCGCCCTGCTGGCAACCCGGCAGTCTGCTAAACCGCATGATGGTGCTCTCAAGGCGGCTCAGGTCACCCAAGATCAGCCCCTCTGTCAGCAGCTTTTCATGGCGCCGAAAGAAGGGGTGGTAAGCATTCATCCAGCAAGCGAATGACGACTTCTTCCCGACGTCGTTCTTCACCTTGTAGTACTTTTCACCACCCAAGGGCTTGATCTTTCCTATGAAGCATCCTTCACAGACGCCGTAGCCACGGGGGTTGTTCGGGGTGGTGTACCACTTGAGCCCCACGGTACCTTGGGCGTAGCACCGCCTGTCTGTGCCGTGGACGAGGCGCATGATCTCAGCACGATTGTATTCGATGTCTGCAGTCTCCGAGGTCTGGTTACCCTTGAGACTAGCCATGCACTGCGGTTTGATGGGCAGCCTGTCGCCCAATGTGAAAGAGCCTTCCATGTCTGTTTTATAGACATGATCGAAGTAGCAGGCTTCACAGATGTATAGGTCTCTGGACAGACTCTTGGTATACTTGTACCACCAGCCACCATCGGCATCATCACCGTTGGCATTCTTCCGCTGTTGGGAGCAGCCGGAAAATCGGATACGAATCTGCATCAGCTCTGAAAAATGGTCCCAGTCATCATTCTCAAAAAGTGCATCCACCATACGCTGAGTGTAGTGGAATGCCCCGTGGCAAATGGAGGGGCCAGGGGTGTCATCATGGGACCAGTATTTGGAGAAGCGAGTACCACCGAAATGCTTCTGGCGGCATTCCTGGCATATTCTCATGCCTGGTATGGACTGTGTCGAGAACCAGCTCACACCAGTAGTGGGAAAGGCGTCACCAGGACAATATTGGGGGACCTTCTTACGCTGCATGATTTTCAAGAAGGAGAGGAACTCATCGGCAGTGTGCACTTTGCTCCAGCGCTTGTCCATGTGTGGGATGGCGCCGAGATGGCACCTGAGCGACAAGCCGGTGCTGGGTCTGTACTTGATGAAGTCACGGCGCCACTGTTGGGTTTCGTATATGCGATCGACGTAGCACCGGCCACATATCACAAAATGCGGTGCCGAGGGGTGGATGACCCAATCTATGGGCACAGAGATTGCATCTTTGACGCAGCGCTCTGTCGGTGAGATGCCGGAAGGGTGGGTGGCTGGGAGACCGTCATTGCTGATGTCGTGGACAGGCGGTGGCGCATGGGCCTCGGCGATCTCTTGGTAGGGCGGTGGGCCGAGCTCGGTGGCTTCGTAGATGTCGGAATCTTTTGAATCATTGCTGTATTGTGCTTCTTTGGTGTCTTGCGACGATGTGGGTTCTGGCTGCTCGCTCGATTCTCTGGATGCTCTCCTCTCTCTCCTTTCTCGAGGTTCTCTGGGCTCTCTGGGCTCTCTTAGCACCCTGGACTCCCTAGGCTCTCTGAGTTCTGGATACTCCCTTGATTCTCGGGATGGTCTCCTCTCTCGGGCCTCCCGAGGCACCCTGGATTGCCTATGCTCTCTAGGTTCTGGTTGCTCCCTCGATTCCCTGGATGCTCTCCTCTCTCGAGGTTCTCTGGGTTCTCGGGGCTCCCTAGGTTCTCTGGCTTCCCTGGGTTCTCTGTGTTCCCTAGGTTCTCGATAGTCCCTATGTTCTCGGGCTTCCCTAGGTTCTCGGGCTTCCCTAGGTTCTCGGGCTTCCCTAGGCTCCCTGTGTTCCCTGCGGTCCCTTTGGACTCGTGACTCTCTGGACCCTCTCCTCTCTCGAGCCTCTCGAGGTTCCTGATTGTCTCTGATCTCTCGGGGGTCCCCGAGATCCCTGGAGTCCCTATCGAAGTCCCGGAGCTCCCTTTCGGCCTCCCTAGAATCCATAGTGGCATCCCTGGAATCTCTGGTGGCGTCCCTGGAATCTCTGGCGGCATCCCTGGAATCTGAGGTCGTGTCCCTGGCATCTCGGCTCGGGTCTCTGGCGTCTCTGCTCGGGTCTCTGCCGCCCCTGCTGCGCTCACGGGTGCTCCTGGGTCTTCGGCCAGAGGTGGTTCCCTCTCTCCAGGTTCCTTGGACGTCCCTTATGCTGGCGTTATCCCGAAAGCTGGCGTTGTCCCGGAAGCTGGTGTTGTCCCGGAAGCTGGTGTTGTCCCGGATGCTGGCGTTATCCCGGATGCTGGCGTTGTCCCGGATGCTGGCGTTGTCCAGGAAGCTGACATTGTCGTCCGCATGTCTTGGATCCCGGAATGGGTCCCTGGGATCCCTAGATTCTCTAGGCTCTCTGGACTCTCTGGTCTCTCTGGGCTCTCTGGGCTCTCCAGAATCGGGTTCTGGCTGGCGAGGGGAAGCGCGGACCTCACCGCGTGGCTTGGACTCCTTGGAGCTCAGATCGGTGAAGAGGTTGAAGAGCTGTTCCATGGCAGGCGAGGAATGGTGATGGCGATGGGGACGGGGACGCTTCCAGACGGGCTGGCAGCATCTCTCTTAGCGTAAGCGGGATGGATTGAAAAGAGGAGGAGGAGGGTCGAGAGAATGGCAAAACATTCTTCTGGATTAACGCCATGGTCCAATGCATGCCGGGGGAGTTGTACAACTGTTCAACAGTGGGTTGGCGGTGGGTTTCCCCGACGATCCAGTTGCCAATCGTGACGGCGCACCACAGGCGGGACCAGGCCAGCCGCGCCGTGATTGGCCTGCGCAGAGGAGCGGTCTGCCCTGGGGCCCACTGCAAGCTGTGCGCTGAGCAGGCATCGGGCAGCGCGCTTCTGCCCATTGGGCTCACACCCCAATCAGTGCCCGCCGATAGCAGGGAAAAGGCTTTTTCGCGTAGGGATGCACCTGCGCCGCCTGCGAACCGCAGGTTTCAGCAGCTGGTGACTCAGAGGCTGGCTGCGAGTGCGCAGTATTTCACGCGACACGCCTCGGCTTAGGCATCAGTGAGGGTGGTCACGTGCCAAATTCGCCTCAAAACGGCGGTGATTAGTCAGCTTAGCAGCTGCTTATTTGGGCTGCATCCGCCATTTTCTGCATTCCGTGCGTCAATAGCTGCCACGACTCGTATCCCCGTGGCTAAACTGCTGACTTGGGCCGCACTGCATTGAATCTCGATGGAAAAGGACTCAAATCTGACCCCGATGACTGCTCATTACGACATGTAAGCCGAGAACCTTAACATCTGGTCTTATTGCTGCTTATTCTCGCTTGACGGAACGTCGGCGGGGTGAGCAGGGATCTAGGGTAGCATCTTGTTCTTGGTATCGTCGATCTTATCGGAGCACATAGACCCTCTCGTCAACATCTAGACCTTGTACCATTTCTCCCCTCATTGCTCCGTACACATATGCGTCACCTACGACGCGGTAGAAATCCCCATCCGGCCGCAAGACTGTGCATCGTCGTGAGCCGTAGAGCACAACGACCACGTCTCCAGGTTGGGTGTCGTACGGCCCAACGCCGGAAAACCCGTTCTCAGTCGTGAGAAACGTGCGGTTGCCCAAAACTCTTCCTGCTTTTTCATAGAAAGGCCTCGTATATTCCTTGTATCTGATATGCCAGGGAATATCGGGAAGAAATCCCGCGGGCAGTGTTTCCTTTCTCAGGAATACACGGCCCCTGGCACCCACCTCGTCACGCGCAGGAGAGATGCTCACTCCAAAGGGTGTGTCTGAATCCAAGTCTAGGATGAGTGTCCGCCAAAAGGTCTCGAATGCATCTCCGTATAGGCTTGATGCATATGTTATTAGGCTGCTCACAAATTCGCCCTGACCTAGGTCCTCGACCAGCTGCCTAAAGTTGGCTGGATTGCTGCCCGGAGGGAGCTTCTCTAGGTCTCGCATCGGCCCGATGACAAATCCAATATTGCCTATTGGAGCACCTGTGACAATCATCGATTCCGTTTCCATATCGAACTGCACGTTCATATCCACTCCCTTTGATGCCTGCCAGGTCTGGTCGTCGAACAACATGACGCCCCACATGTCGAGAGCGTGGTGTTGACTGTGAACTTCAAATGCCCAGCTAGGGGCAGATGAGCAAGTGGCCCTTCTGTTCATGTTGATCTCAAGATATATCAAATTCTTGTCTCGCTCAACCAAGAATCTGACAAACTCCATCATCGTTTTGCGAAGCGGTCTTGAGTAATCGGGGAGAAACGCTTGGTCCTCACTCCGTGCCAAGCCCAGCAATGCGTAGAGCTTGTCTCGTTCATCTGTGGCCTGATAATTTCTAGTAACATAGAGGAGGAACTGGATGGTAGGCGGATCAGCTCTCGTGACGGCCCTATTGAATGCTGATATCACCTGTAGCATGTTGACTCCTGGAGGGTGGCCGCTGTTTCGGCGAAACATGGAACCTAGCGGTTCTGGCATCTCGCCTGTAGCAAAGTCGATCATTTTACCTGACTCCAAGAATAGTTGAACCAGCACACCACAAGTAAGAGCGTATTCTCTCATATCGAATCTTGAGGAGCCGCAATAGAATGTACAGGGCCATGTCTCTAAACCTCGAACGGCCAGTTCTTGGATCACCCATACTCGGCTCCAGTATGGCCGCTCGAAGAAAGCCCAAAGAGCGTCCCATGGCATTTCCGTCGTGCGGAACCCTACCCTGTCGAGACGGCCCAGCAGGTTCTCTCCCTCAGCGTGGTATATCTCGTCCAAGTCGGCATGCGTCAGAAGTCTCCCCAGGGTTTTGATAAGGTTCACAGCCTCGTCACTGTTATCGGCAGAATTTCCTGTCCACGCAATGACGCAGGATGCTTGAGAGTAAATCCTAGTCATCTTTTGTACCTGTATTGTCTTTTCATCATTGTCAGATTGGTTGATGCACAATGCGTCGACCCAAAGCGTCCGTGATCGCCTGGGCTCACGAAGGTGACGCAAAGCAGCTTGGAGGTTGGATGTAACGCTGAATCGGGCTTCTCCTAACAAGATTTGCCTCCGATCTTGTTGATCTCCCCAGAGGTAAGACAGTGCCTCATATGATGGATTATTATCTAGCGTTGAATGCACGAGTATACACCGCACTTCCTCATCTTCGAAGCCAGGCATCAACTCCAAGAGCCTCAACTCTGAACTACCTGGATCAAGAGGTGAGTAATCGTAGTCTTTTTGGCGAATTGATTTGCTCTGGTTGGGTGACTCCTGAACTGGAAAATCTGGTCGTGACATCTTGCCTGTTTCGTTATGAAAAGGCTACAGTTTTCGATCGAGTGATTATATATTGAGATGGTATCTTGGAAAAGTAATATACTTCAATGAATGAATGAAGAGAAGAGCTACTGTTGAAGCCTTCTTGAACTGAGCGGGGTTTGATTATGCAGCCACTCAGCCGCACGAGTGAATGCTTGCGCTCTTTCATGATAGGGTGGCTCAACACAGCCCATGGCACGTGAATTTTCATTACCATAAGCAGAAGAGCGCTTGGCAGTTGTTTTAATTGATCCATTTTATATTCTCAAGTATGTACAAACCCTGAAAAATACCGCCTCCCAGTAGTTGAAATGAACATTCGATGGATTAAAAGACGGCATGGTCGATTCATCTTCCTGCCTTTCATTGCAAGCTGCTATCATCTACTTGCGAACTAGTTGGGGCAAGCTGTGCAGCAAGCTGTAGCTTGGGCACAACAAAAGGTGCCCTCAACGCAGGAACAACAGCACTGAGCCAACTATCAGTTTTTGGGCATCTAATTATCATGAGGTAATCCTTACACATTCCGTCATATCTTGGCTTCTCTGCTGTCTGTATCCATCATCTTCTTCATTGCCACCACGCAGATGGAGTTGCCGTCGATCTGGTTCTTGCATCTCCATTGGCTGAAATGGAACCTAAACCAAATAAACAAATTTGATGTGTTAGCTTAAGATGATTTCCGAGAGAGCATGATTGTGTCTCTTACCGGTTGATTGGCCGTGGCCATTTTGCCTGTCGTAGAAGCCATTGCTTTGCGGGGGTCATCCAATGTTGGCGTTACTGTGATGTTTAATGTAGACATATTTGTCAGGCTCGTTTTCTCTTCTGTTTCTGAACCTTCAAGACACAAACATACAATTCTTCTTCTTCGGATGATTAGAATCTCGGGCCAGGCGACCCTCTCATGTACCATTATAGTAAAAGTACTTGGGTACGTCGCTGCACATTTAGCTCGTTTGGAGTAGGGTTACGATTGGCCCGTCTATGGAGAGGGCTGATTTCTGGGCAAGGTGTTGATAAAAACGCCATGCCAAGAACGATATAGCCCCTACAAGGCAGAATTGACGGCATCTGATAACCCGTCCGAAAACGGAAGAGGATATCTGGCGATTTACAAGGGCAATGATGAAACACAGAAAGCTGGGTCTGACTTTGTTTTAAATGATTGATGTGGCAAAGAGAACCTGAGGAAACGAGTATAAGTGCTGTCACCTGTTTACCAAACATCAATGGCCTCCTCTGCAGACAAAGACCGGTGGTTTGATCTCTATGATATTAGGAATCTTAGCGATGTATGAGCACTAAATATGTGTGAAGAAGTCCAAGAAGAGAGTGAGATCTACCATGTGGGATGAAAAGAAACAAGGGACTTGTAGCTCTTGATAGATCTGAATTAATTAAGTCTATTTGGGGGCTATCCTTCAGGAATTGTATCTAAGTATCAACATCTATATATTTAACAAACACCTAGCTTTTGACTTTACTTGCATGGGCCAGGGCATTGGTCGTGCCGGTCACTTCCAAGTTGGGTGAGTCCGATCTTAAGTCTCCTCAAATAAAATACAGTCTCCTTCTCGGCATTCTCGCTCTTTTGGTCTGTAGTCAACAAGCTCCTTCTGAACTGACTTGACCGCTATTTAGCTGTGTTTCGGGTACACTAGCCAATTTTACTGCGTTTGTTAACGGGGCGAAAAGTGGTTATTTCCCAAAGACCAAATACCTGTCTACAAATATCGTACCAAGTACTGCCAACGTGGCCAAAATATTTCAATAAAAGTATTTGTGCAGAAGCGAGTGCTAAAGTACCTATTCTAGATTTTATACATGCCCTGTAGCCCGCTAGACATGCTAAATAAGAAGGTGTGATCATAATACCCTGGTCCTCAGGTGCTTTTCTCATTCATCAATACTCTTGGCATGCCAATAATACGTATTTCATATTGGAAATTCTCAGATTAATGACAAGACAATATAATATGTATGGGCCCTGAAATAGGCATCCGCGCCCTCTTTGACGTGCAAGATCCAATGGATGGGGACTTTGGTTGCACCAGCGGTGCAAGCTTCCGGAGCTTCAGAGGCCTGCCTTTGCTGCCTGTTTTGTTTTTGAATACCTTTTATTCCCGTGATTCTAGCCATATTGATGTTCGCCCTTTGCTTCATCCTCACCCTTTAATTTCTATAAATCAACTGCAAGCTGGATACAGCGATATATATGTAATCAAGAGCTTGGTCTCATGATAATCTAATCTTACCTCCGACTCTGCTCGCGCACCTATACAAGACGATTCAAATATGAGTGGAGGATCCAATTCTCATGGCCCCATCCACCTGAGCTCATACGAAGATGGCAACGACGGAGTCGGCGCCTCGTCTGGAACCATCCCGAGGGGCAGCCAGAATACTAAGGACGTAGGCCCAGCCTCTCCATTGGCATACGCAACTGATCAGCAAGGCGAAATCCCAAAGCACGAAAAAGGCTTTCGTACTCCAGCCCACCGGAATTATGACAAGTATGGCAACGAAGCAGGCGGCCCCTCAACTCAGCTCGAGCCAGTCGTGCAAGAGCCATCGCCCGTCTCTTCTCCAACACCCGATGAGCCTTCGCAGCAGCAAGAAAACATTAATATCACAAGGGAAAATGTTCGTTCACACGGTCCAGCATACCAGAGCTACAATGAATACGGAAATGAGAAAGGCGGCCCCTCGAATCATAAGCGTCACACGACACCGCGAGATCCTGAAAGAAAACCTCACAAGCCTAGAAAACCAGATGAGAGTAAGACGAGAATATCGAAGGCTTACGGCCCGGCATATCAAAGCTACAATGAATATGGCAACGACGGGGGCAGTGCCCGGCCTCGACTCATGCCAGAGCCCAACGCCAGAGAGCAGAGTTTCGGGACTCCTCTAGTATCCCTCGTGCCTGACCAGCAACCTGGTAGAAAGAAACGAGGAACAGCTTCAGGACGACCCCCTTACGGGAGCTCCCGAGACCATGTCCGAGACCACAACGAGCGGGGCATGTCCCGACATCCTAAGCCAGCCCAAGCTCCGGCTGACGATGGGCCATCATTTGCAGACGGAAATAGCTGGGTCTATTTCAAATTGGCCCTCCATATGATAGGAATGATGGTTTCTCTTGCTTCTTTAATCTTGAGTTTTACCTTCATTCCCCATAAGCTCTACCATGGAGACTTGATAGCAATTTCATGCCCTGTTGTAAGCCAGCCCTCTCCACAAGCCTCTCCGCAATGGCATCTAACATCTTTGAATAGCCTGGAGTCGCTCTTATATTGGGGATTGGTGAGCTGGCCGTTCGAATCGTCTACGAATACAGGGAAAAGCCCCGCCGCGGCACGGCTTCCAAAGGGATCCATCCAGCTGGCCATGTCGCCGTCTGCCTAGTTCTCTGGCTAGCCAGTATCGTCGTTCTGTATTTCCTGACAACATACATCAAGGCCACCGATAATTACTGCTATGCACCGTTCGATAAAACAATATTTACGAATTATTGGTGGGGTGTGTGTCAGGGAGAATGGGACGGTCAACGGTCATCTGCAGTGGCTCTTGCTGCGTTGACGGCTACGATCTGGCTTATCTACTTTTTTCTGTTTATCTTCGCTTGCATTGACACCTCGAAAAGAAGTGAGAAAAGGGCGGGGAAAACAACAGAAAAGAGACCGACGCCGTGATTTCATCTTCAGGGGCCGTCTTCAATACACGTTGACTGCATCAAGGGTTGTATTATGACCATATGTTAGTAGGGGAAAGGCTAAATCTACTATAATTTGCACTTGTTGTTTGGTCTGTGTTTTGAAGCACGGACTGATCTTGAATTCCCGGCTGAACTTCTGAGGATCAATTTATGTTACCTTTTCTCGAGCTAGATAGTGCTCAGATTTGTGACTTTAATTTGGTGAGTATCTGCAGGTAGTGAAAGCACCTGGTGTACTCTTAATTTAATTTGCTCACTCATGACTCAATAAAGATTGTATGAGGCAATATGGAATAGCTCCGTATTCCAAAGCCCGGAGGAACACTGCCTCTCAGGGATGGAAAGGAACATGTTTCTCCTTTGTTTTGTTTTTCGATTCGACCCTTCATTTGATTCCCTTTACTTTTGTCTTTCTGAAAAGTAAGTACCAGGTTGAATAAGATACCGCGACAGCCCCGACTGCCGATACAACAAACATCCAAATGTGTGGCGAGAAAGTGACGAGTTTGTTTTCATCTAGTTCAACCAAGTTCATTCCCCAGAAGCCCTTTATGGCCAATCATATTAGCTGTGCCCAAGAGGTCGTCAAGGTTGGATACTTACGGAAACAAATGTCACAGGAAGGAAAAACAGAGTGAGGTTGGTGACAAATCTGGTCAGGTCTTTGGACTCATCACGGGCCTCTTCAAGAAGGTCCTCGTTGAGTTTTAGCTGCAAGATGTTGACTAGATTATTCGCCTGAAGAAAAAGCGAAGCAAGGTATTAGAAGATTGAACCAATAATTTGGAGAATTAGGAGTCATTTTCAGGCTACTCACCGTTTGTATCTCATTTCTCACCCTCTCAGCGAATGCATTGGCCCGTTCCTTCAAGCTTTCGAGGAAACTGCTGGAAAACTGTATACCTGCGACAACATTTTCTAGACGCATAGCGCCGTTGGTAAAACTATCGAAAGAGCGAGATTGCGTCTCGGCGCGTAGTAAAGCCATGCTGGCTGTTTTCATCGCGACACTGATGGTTTCGGTCATATGAAGCGTGTGGCGGGAGAGCTCAGCCAGCTCTTCTGGGTGATCATCCGAAATCCCACCATCTTCATGCGTAGGGTCAAGTTCCATTCTGCGCTTCACAACTCGACGGCGTGTCTGGTGGGATATTCACTTAGTTTCCTGTAGCTTTTTATGCGATTATTTTGCTCACCTTCTCAATTGTACGAATCGGCATTCTGAACTTCCAGAGCGCCATGTCAAATTGCCAGACAATGACACGAAGCATAGCGTCAAAAACGGCATATGGACTCTCTCTGATGTTACTGAGCGTATAATTTCTCAGCCCTTCAACGATCTCAGTTTTGATGTCTGCAGCATCATCATAACACACTAAAACGCAAGAAACCTTGTTGGTGAAGCGGTTTCTGGACCAGAGAACAGAGAAGGACAAGAAGGACCAGCTGAACTCGGTAGCACCTTCACCATAGTTTTCAGCCAGGAATTTGATTAAGAAGCGAGTTCCATAGCCTGCGGGAAAGACTTAGTAATGGCGAGAAATAAAGGCTCCATATGGGCACATACTATACCCATCCTGGGTCTCGGATCGCACAAGCTGCCGGCTACTGAAAAACCCATTGGAGTCCCATGCCGAAGCCGTCAAGAAGAATGGCTCAAGGTGAAGTTTATCCTTAAGCTCCTGACATAACACAGGATCGTCGAGCAAGGCTTGCCCCTGGCCCTTGCTTTTTCGAGAGATGGGTGGGAGAAAGCTTCAAGGCTTGTCAACATAATGCAATAAAATGGATGATTCGTTGGGCGGACTCACTAAATCTGAAGCTCGTCATCCTACATCTCAGTGTCAGATGAGGAGGAAAAACTGGTGTCATGTCCACATATGGCTTACCTCTACGAGCTGAGGCGATACATGATCAATAAGGTGACCGATCGTGGCGGAGTCCGACTGAGGGGAGCCTGTCCCTTGGGCCGCACTTTTTAAGCTTCAAGAAAATGAAAACAGATGAGCGCTGAGCCTAAGAACTTTACGTTCGCCTGTGTCTGGATATCAAACTTACCTGAATCGTACCCGTTCTACAGTGGCCTCTCTCACCTGCAGTTTCTCATTTACAGTAAATGGTGTGGGGAGCGGCGCGGTCGACATGGATCCGGAGAAGCTCATGATGGCGCATTCCGGGTGTCGACAAGGCTCATGGTAGGGAAGTGGGTGGGTGGGTAGTACAGAGTATCAAAAGAACCAACATTTACTTCTACGAATTCATTGATTTATTGGGGTTTTAACTGATGTTATGAACAGCGGCCGCCTCACTTGCAGGGATGGGACCTAAGCTCACAGAGCACAATTGTGTTGTGTGTTACTGGACCATTGAACGTTGGTGATCCCCTGCAAGGCGTTCTTACAGCATTGGTCGACCATTGCTCAGCCACCATGGGCACATCGTCGTTGCTCGTCCATCCAAAAGAAATGGTGTGACACGTATGCCGAATTCCTCGGCAACCTGGCCCTGTCCAAGAGTGCAAATTTCCATCATATCCATCCCTTCATGTGAACATCTCCCAGGCCTGAGCGTCTTATATAGCAAGGGCTGCAGCAAATACAGCGATCCCGCCGTTGATCATCTGTCTGTGGACGGCATTCGAGGTTGATGTAGGATTAGGTACAGTGGCGATAGTAAATCCATCGCCTGATGAGTCGGTTCCAGTGGACGTGGTTGTGGGAGGCGCTGAAGTCGGTGTAGATGTCTCACTGCTGGCTGCTGCCACTAGAGGCGTGGCGGTAAACAGGAGAGCGGCGAGTAGCGAGAATTGAACCATCCTGAATGAATCTGGATAGCTACAGAGGCGACGCAAGTATAAAATAAGGATGAAAAGAGTAGCGCAAGCTTGAAGAGATGATGCGAAATAGGATGTATGAGGTTTTTGAAGGCCACCAGTCCCCTTTCCCTTACACCGCACGATGGCACGTTTCTGTCTGAGGATTCAGCAAGCGCTGGATGGACCTACCAGAGCCCCTGGAAGGGTTGCAATCAGCGGTGCCTAACCGCTGACAGGGACCTGAGACGTCTCACATAACGCACTTTGTTTGGCTCGTGGGTTAGTGAATCTTCTTCTGGACTGCTTTGCTTCAAAATGTGTAAAATGTCAGGCCTAAAACGGTGATAATCCGGTTTAGAATCCGAAAATGAGCATTCAAGTATCCGTTTACGGGGCTTCCATTTACCCCAGATCTTATATCTTATGGGGCTTGCACTGGTGTAATTGTGTGTGTGCCGCGTCGGTGTTTCTGCTCACCAGACATATCAAGTCTCCCCCACTGTATAGCTTGACTTGATACTAATTTAGTGCCCAACCCCCCCCCCATCTGACTGAGATGTAGCAGTCTTCACGTGAAGTTATGAATAATGGATTGCGGCCTCTGATTCTGCGAATTACATGAGGCTACCCACAGGCTTAAGCCTCTCGCGGAATAATCTGGTGGCTGAGCCCTCGGCTGCTTTACCCGCCTCGGCTGTGTACGGCAGATCATCCCCAATCTAACTCCTGCAAATCTCAGCTCATCATCATCAGCATCTCGTCGCTCTACCATGCTCATTTGTGCTGGACCCAAATAGCTGACGAGCGGCCAAGTCTCGTGACACCTTTTCAAAACCGACTTATATGGGGCCTTCTCAGTCCCTTTGTTCATGGTTAGGATGAGGCGGCACGCTGGCCCTTTGGACAAGCGGAAAAAGGTGACGCGGTGCCAATCCTGCGCCAAGCGGCGGATTAAGGTTGGAAATCCAACGGTCAACTTTACATGATAGTTGCAATCTAATTCGAGAAAACAGTGTGAGGGAGGTTTCCCGTGCGAGTACTGCACTCGGACCAAGAAGCAATGCCATCCTCCTGGCTCATCTCCCCGGAGAATAGAATTTGTCATTGTCAGCAGCTCGACACAGCCTGATCATCAAATTTTAGCGTCGCCTGCTATGATCCCGAGACCAAATGACAGCCTGTATCTGGATTATTTTGCACTCTTCGTGGAAAGATGTCAGTTTACTAGGGGATTTGCCACCGTATCCTCGGATCTCCTCCCTCTTATTTCTTCTTCGAGACCTTTGAAGCATTTAACACTTGCAATTGGCGCATTGGAAGCTAGCAGGAGAGGATCCATACACACATATCGTGGGCCAGACTCCCCGCAAGTTGCGTCTTTTGGATTTTACGGGAGATCGATCGAAGCGTTCCAGAAGCAGATACAGACCAGCCAAGGGCTTGAGAGAGAGGATGTCCTTTGGACCACCCTTTTCCTCGGAATTTTCGACGTTTGTTCAAATCCCCCGGTATCGACTGGTTTTGGAAGCTGATTGATTGTAAAAGCTCATGTCCGAGAATTCCGGCGATGGTTGGGCCAACCACATGTCGTATGGCATATCACGGATTTTGCAAGCAGTGAAGCCTGCTGATGACCCATCACCACTGAGGATGACGCTTCTTGACGCATTCCAGACTCTAGAGGCCAACCGTGCTATTATATACGGGGATGGCTCATTTCTGATTGAAGAGTACTGGTCGTCGCACCTGCCGGGGCCCATTACACAGCCTGTTGGCACAATGCAGAGGATCATACAACTTATGCTTGAAGTATCTGGCTTTAGCCAAAGGTAAAATAATGCAAATTCATGGACGTCACATGAACTGATTTATTTTTGTAGATTTTTTGAGGGCATAGAGTTGATCGCGAGCGACGACAGGCCTCTCCACCCATTGATAAGCGAGCTTGCAGTTGAGGGTTGCCGTCTTCACGAGAAGCTAGAATCATGGTACAGTGAAACAGCGGCCGAGAGAGACGAGTCTGATCCATATATCAAGCTTGCATTGTCCATCTATCATGCTCTTGTCCTTTTCTTGAGCGGAAATTATGGATACTATTCATGCTGGGAGGGCCAGAGACTCCCAAGCTTAACTTTGCTCGAAGTCGAAAGCCATTCGAGTACAGTACTGAGCCTGTCCGTCTCCATCTTGGAGAATTCAAATATTCCGGGACCATTAATCTTATTCCCGCTGAGAGTCGCGGGTTTGTATTCCACGAAGGGACAACAGCGTGAAGAAATCTTGGGTTTACTTGGGCGTATCCAACGACAAGGGTTCAATGTCGCCGAAAGAATACAAGGTGATTTGCAGCAATGCTGGAATTATCAAGACTCAAATAGTTCACTGCTTCGCATGATCGAAAATAGCTCCGGGTAGTCAATTAAATTTCAGAGATGAAAACAAATCAGATTTCGTCTTTAATTTTTCCTACCAAGTGAGAAGGAGAGATGTATGCTAGTTATATTATGCTCATACTGAACCTTTCTAATCGACGCTCGAACTTAAATTTAGCTGATCCTACTCCCAAAAGTTATGAAGAAGGCTAAGTAAAAACTTCATGAGATGGTCGAATTCGAAAGAGACTGGGGTAAGATCATATATGCGTTGGTGATTTACTCAAGCCTTGAGGTCGAAGAACTCGGTGATAACACGAGTTCTCTCCACAGGAGCGAAGTAGTCATACCCAACGACAACATTGCAGGTGTTGACGAATACGGTCACAGGAATCACTCCCTGGTACATAATGTTCCACTGGGCGTATTAGTCGTTATGAATGAGATGGGCACGGAATATGCCGAGGAGCCTTACAGCGGCAACTTGACCAGCCCAAAAGGTTCTCTTCACAAGGCCGCTAAACACCGCACCAGCCTGGACCAGGATGTCTTCCTGAAAGATGGGGAAGTTCGAGTTCACATAACCCTGCCAGATGTCCGGAGTTGTAGAGTTGGCGGTATACATTCTTAGGATATTGTCGACCTGACCATCTTGAGTGACGTTTGCATAATTGAATAGCGAGGTCCCAAAGCCCTCATCGTTTGCTTGATCGACCCGAACGAAGCCTTTGGAAGGAGAGTTGACTATGTATCCGGTTGTGATGTGAGACAAGTTTTGGTTCCTGGTAGCAGTTAGGCCTGGAAGAAAGGAATTGCTTTTTCAAACAGGCTTTGCTTTGTTTGACTTGCCATTTATGTTGGACAAATTGAGTCTGAAATTCGGACTTGACCAGCGGCAGTTCTGGCTGTTTGAAATCACTCGAAAACGAAACAATGGAGGACGGAAAAGGAGCGCAGGAGTTGGCCAGGGCTGGCGAAATTGTGAGGCTTGCGGCCATAGAGAGACAGGTGGTAATCTTCATGTTGAATGTATCAATCAGAACTAGGGGGGAGAAACTCTGTATGTTATTGCAGCCAAGATAGTACATGACTTGGAACTGATATTAAGACCACATCTCTGGCAGGAAAATTCCTCTACTTATACATGTTCCCTGAAAGCTTTGCTCTCCATCAAGGCGGGTGCGTTCAAATGATCCCTCTTTAGGAATGGTGGCGAGTGAGAAGACTTCCCGAGGCTAAGTTTGTTGGTTCCGTGGAGCTGCGTTCATTTGATTCCGTTTTGAGTTAAAACCACACAGCCTAGGAAACTTGATGGTATCTTGTGGGGAGTACGCGCGGCAAATGGAGGAGGGATACGTAAGATTCACTGCTCTTACCAGGGTGGTTTACTACTATTAGATTTTATATATTAAATAAATAGAATTTAATAGTTATATTTATCCAAGTTATATATCTCTAATACTTTAGAGGGGATAATTATATAAATTACTATATATCTCTCCTTTAAGCTTAAGGCTCTTTTAATGAACGAAAGTACTCCGTAGCTGAGCACGTTATGGAACATACCGATACCTCGCACCCCATACTTTTGATGGGGACTAACTAGGCGAGTTGGGACCGGTCAGACGAGGGAGAGATACAGTCGAATTCTTTCCTTTGATAGTGAAATAAGAAAGCAAGAAAGGAACAGTATAATTTATTAGGAGACGTCAATATATTGTAGATTCTACCTCGGCCATAACCCAGCTCTGGTAGTCGCATTGCGAACGCCACTGTGCCATTTTTCCGGATCAGGCGTCCAAAGATCATCGACTTGGGGCAGACGCGGGTATTTCCTAATGTCTTCCCTGTGAACCAGCATATTCGGAGTGATACACCCTCTGAGATATTGCTGATACTCATCTGACATGAGCTGCGAAAGCTCAAAAAGGAATCGGTGTCTTTCATCCGTTGCAGTGTTTGATTCAAGCCGCATAAGCAGATGATCTACTGCTGAGAGGCCGTTGACAACAAGTTCTGGATTGGCACCCTTTTGAATCATGGAGAGGCAAAATTCCTTGACTTTCTGGCGCAACATCTGGCATCCCCAATCTTCCTGGAATCCCGTATCTCTCTTCGCCTCAGTGTATGTTTCATTCCATTTCTGGCATAGCTGATGAAGAATTGGTATCTCAAATTTGTCAACACCATACGCATTGATATTTGCTCCTGCAGTCTGAATACGGTCAATAAGAAGCCGATCAAGTACTCCATAGTTTTGTGGCCTTCCAGATCGATCAATAATATAGTCGCGGAGTAGCTTATCCTTAAGCGCTTGGTCTATGTTGCCACTCTGCAATAACTCATCGGTATATCTGCCAACGTACGTGACGTTTGGCAGCCAGCGAAGGTCGTTTGGATAGAACTGGATGAAGTGATTATTAACATCAAACTTTGCTTTGGAGTGCTTGAAAGTCCTACATTTTGCACCTTGTCTATGATGAGGTTAACAATATCCCACCATTGAGGGACATTGTTTGGGTGGTTCGGGTCCGTTGGTATCATTGGGTCGCTGGTGCGCTTGGAGTCCTCACAAAATTCCTTCAGGAGGTTTTTGGCATTGGTCATCCCTCCGCCCTGTTGGACAAGGTATTGGATTGTTTCGAAAAATTGGGGCTCGTGCATCGTTTTCAGATCCCACTTGTAGAGTAGCACTTCGACAGTCGAAAAAACATCAGTGTCGATATTACAAACTTGGCGACGAGGCATCCAAGGCCATTCGATATCCTCCTGCGCCTCACAGAGTTGTATGTCTGCGCCCATCTTTGAGAAATACTCAATACCATTGATGGGTGTCAAGCTATGTTGTACGGGCCACTGTGGTATAGCTTCGAGATATCTCGCTATTGGGGTCATTGGAAACTGGCCAAAACAAACGTGTGATGGAGATATAATAGCAGGCGCAATATGATTGATATTTGCACCATGGCGGAGACATAGATCGATCATGTCTATGTTTCCAGTTGATCCCATGCGCGAAGCCGCAGAAAATATTGGCAAGTGTTCAGGCCGACAATATCTAAAGGGGCTTGAAAGATCTTTTGTAAGTCCGTAACATTCGATCGATCCGTCAATTTGTGCCCCCCTTTGTAATAGAAGTTCGCAAATTTGGATTGATCCCCGCTTGATAGCCTGGGATAGAGGGGACGCAAGGTCTTCTTTCCCGTCGCGGACAATAAAATTTGGATCAGCTCCATTCGTGATCATACCATCGAGAATATCAACAGGAGCTCCCTGTGCAATGAATTCGACAAGATTGATGGCAAAGTCCGGTTTATCTAAAATAGGACGACAAAGCCCGGAAGCAAGCAATCTTCGAAAGAAGTCTCGAAACTCTTCTTTCAAGAGAATTCTAGACAGGGCTTTCAAAGTTCCCTTGGGGGCGCCCTCTAGATCCGCCCCGAGCTCCAGGAGCGTTTCAAAGGCACCGTGGTGGTTTTTCTGGGCTGTAATGGCCAAAGTGGATATGCAAGGACTTTGCCTCACTCCTTTCATTCGGGAGTTGTCAAAGCCCCCGACGAGGTCGACTTCTTCGATGCTGCTGGGATATATGTCTACCAAGCTGGGGCTAGCCCCTCGTGAGATCGCAGCTCGGATGACGGCTACGTCGCCGTGGTTACATGCCCACCTCATGGACAATTGACGAGTAGTAGTCGAACTAAATAGGGCGAAGTTAAGACGTTGTGACATCTTACTGCTGGTTTTCCAAAGCTTGATGAGATCTGATCTTGTCAGGCCTTGCGAAACCTCGATCAACAGCTCATTGGGCAGCGATTCCACGGGGCTGAGTGACGCCATCGTGTCGCTCGAAATTTCTGCTCTGATAGCCTTACTTATTTAAATAACTTTAAAATTGATATCAGAACTTTGGGTTCATTAGCATGGCGATTGCTAGGTATCGGGCTATAGCGTAACTCGGGGCTCCTTTAGTGTATTCAAGCGCAAGAAATAGTCAGTTAAGAAGCAAGAAACGAGAGCGGTCTCCATTCTGGATCGATAGTTGTTTATACTCCAGTGAGGGGCAAAGGAATGAGTCATTCTTTGCGGCAGTTGACCAGGTGTTCAAGTCCATGCCAAGCTCGTGTCAGCCTGACTCCCGGAATTGATTACTCAAGGGTTATAATTATTTCCTGAGCAAGTGAATTTCGCAACCTAAAAAAACATCAAATAGAAGCCAGTAAACTGAACACATTCATTTAATATGTTTGCAACAATGTTATATGATACATATATAATTAAAGGCGATGCCACTCAATACGTTATGCTGGGTGATTAGGCAACAAACGAGAGCTAACAGATGCTATAATTAAGTTAATATATAGATTAGTACCCCTTACTATATTTTAAAATCTTAATAGTATTTCTATAATTACTATCTTTAATCCCTTCCTCTCTTTCTATTACCTTACTTATTCTTATAGATAACTATAGATAACTATAGTAATCTAACCTTAAATAATAGAAATACCTATTATATTAACCTTTTACTCTTTAATATTAAGATAATATTAATATTAAGCTTATCTTAAGGTATATACTTAAGAATATCTTAATTAAAGTTATATAATATTATAATCTACTTTATAAATAGGTTATCTATCTTAGTTTAATTAAGTTAATTAACTTTAAAGATAATAATAATCTTTATAAAATTAATAAGCTTTAGATTATTTATATTAATTTTTAGCTTTATTATATTAAATTAAGTAATCTTTTTATCTTTAAGAAAAAGTATTAAAATTTAATTATTTTATATATTATATATATATTAAAGATTATAAATATATTAATATAAGTACTTTAATTAATAAATTAATAATACTTATTAAGTTAATTATTTTAAGCTTAATATATTAAAATACTTAAATTAATATAAGATAAAAGAAAGAAGCTAAGTAAAAGAAGGTAGCTTTAATAGTTATTTAATAAGCTATTTATCTTAATAATAAGTAAGTTATTAATATAAAGGTTTATAGACTTTTCTTTCTATATAATTATAATCTTAAGCTAATAAAAGGCTCTTTTTTAAGGTTTTTATATTTATTATATTAAGTTATTAAGCTCTAGTAGCTTCTATTACTATTAAACTTTATTCTCTTTCTCTTAGGTATAGATTAGCACAGTGACCACAAGTCCATTCTCAGGGTCAAAGGTATTCAATCAAGTTTTCCACCACGTCCGCGTTATCCTTGCACCCATTGTTCATGCTTTGATGCAATATGTTGCCAACCAGATCTATCTTACTACTTGCAAGATAGACACCGCTAGAATGATAAAAAATATACACTTCCATCAGAAAGGCATCGCAGCTCATATGTCCATCCAAAATCAAGTCAGATATTTAGTGTTGATAAGTTGAGACCCTTCCCCTCTTCCCCAAAAGTCTGCAAAACATCCACCAGATTAAGTTGTTTTGCTTCAGATCGAGGCGTCCGATCAAACCTGCCTGGGGTATCTGGGCTGGCTCCCCTTTCAAGAAGCATCTTTATTACTTTATCCTGGCCATTCCAAATGGCTGTAGTCAGCGGGAGATCATCATCCCTCGCACCCATGATATTAGGATCTAACCCATTATCTAGAAGGAACTGGACAGATTTGATGTTCCCAATCTTTATCACAGACGCAAGGCTACACTTCTGAGGGTCCGCTCCGTGCTTCAGAAGTAGCTCGGCCGTTTTGATGTGGTTTTGTTCCAGCGCTCGCTCGAGTGGTGTGAAGTTCCCCCCATCTCTGTCATCCACTAAGCATCCTCTCTGAAGAAGCAGTTGAGCAATGTCTGTCTGTCCTTCAAAAGCGGCCCAGGAGAGTAAATTTAATGAGCCGGACTTGTTGATAAATTCCTGTCCATACGTCAAGCTCTCCGCAATTTCGGATGCATCAATAACGCAAGGCGAGCTTATCATTGCTTCGACAGTCTTCTTGTATTCGTTAGCCAAAGCAGCAAACAGCGGATAGCGATACTGCATTCCGTAAATCTCAAGGCGAGGGAAATCTTGAAGTCTAGTGCTAACAAGGTTAGCAAGCCCTTGATGAGCTAGTATATAGAGGATATTCGTCTCGGAGTTGTATTCATCGGATCCCAGATGTCCACCTGAGTAGGACCGTGCCATAATCCATTCGCTTAGAGAAAACCGCGAAAGAAAGGTGTTTTGTGGGATAGAATTGGCCGCAACATTGGCGTGATACAGCAAATTTAAGCTGGAGTACTGGAGAAGAACATAATCCGCGTAGTTGAACTCAGGATCGTAATTGTTCTGATGAATCGCAAAGTGCTTTAAGTAATCACTACAACATTGCTTGAGCCGCTCATGTGCGGATTCCTCCCAGTTCTGTCCAAGATCAGGCCACAGCTCGAGAATTCCCTTGTCCTTCAGGAGAAAGTCTCTCACAGACTCGTGGATGAATTGGACTTTCCGCGGCGCATATTTGGTTAACTCGGCAAGCCCTTTGGAAGAGCTCACAATGTACCGTTCAATCGAGTGCAGATCGGTAATGTCAGGAATATTAGGGTCCACAAGTTTCTTCTGAGACAAACCGATCCAAAGAGCATGATAGTACTCTTCTGGGCCTAATGGGCGCTGCGGATACAGGGTCCAGAGAATACACAGAAGTAAATCTTCCATGTTGTCATTGTCGCGTAATAGCATGTCTTTGAACAAATGACTTAGGCTGCCAGGGAGCTCGGTAAGCCGTCTCTTCATCCCTAACCGGCCTCTCCTCTCTTCTGTGTTGAGAATACCAACGACCAATACAACCCAGAGGAAAACTCCTGCTGCCTTTGCCAAAATTTCACATCGTAGCTCTTCTAATGCCGGACCCTTGATTCTAAGGCGACCTTCAACGTAGTTGGCTAGATCTTCATCGTGGCCCTTTTGGTCTTCGAGTGTCAGGCGAAGAGCTCTCCGGATATCAATATAGGGATAATGTCGGCTGGAGAAACAAATTCGAAAAGACAGCCCACTAGCCACGGCATTTTCGGCCATCTCTTCGAAAAATTGAACCATGTCTAGAATGTCCAGCTCGTTGCATTCATCAAGTGCATCAATGAAGCATGTGAATGAGCGTGTGCCAAGGCGAGACACTGCCCTTTGAAAAAGCCTCTTCAATTGGTCTAAAGGCCAACCCTCGACAAGAAATGAGTCGAATTCTGAGTTGTCCAATAACTTCTGAAGATCCTGAAATCCATCCAGAAGTTGAACTATCAAGGAGCGATACATCCCCAGGATAGACTTCTCAACGTGACGGCCTCGGGCGTTGAAGAAGAATGAAGCCACAAGGGATTTGTTGTCGCCCAGGCCTTTGGATTTTGAATACAGATATTTCATTAGGGTCGATTTTCCGGCCCCTGGTTTACCACTGATCCAAAGAAATCCATTGTGCTCGCCCATTTTTGAGGGACTCAACCAAGTTTTATAGATTTGGTGGCCGAGAAACCATTCGCATGTACGCGAATGCGTACCTGCAATAGCTTCTCTACGTGAATGAAGTTGCTCAAACCGTAGAGAACTCAGTAAGCGCTGCTGATGTATCGTCCTTGAGAGATCATTATCTCCGTGGAAAAAAGGGTTAGAATAAATGCAGTCTCATTGGATTCAAGTAGATCTACCCACCATAGTGAAGAGAGTACAGGGATTTCTCTTCTTTTGGAAACACATGCAGGAGTTCTCGTGCATATGCGGCGGCGGCGGCTGCAGCATATCTCTGCCATTTTTTGTTCTTGTGCGAGTCCGAATAGTCACAAATACCCCTGATTGGGAGACATGGAAGGCTATCCATTAGGCCTGCTGCCTCCATCTCGAAGCACAGAACATTTATTTCCTGTGCGATCTTGTCTCTTTCGACACCATCTCTCACAACTTGGTTCCCTGATGCGATCCCCCCGTAATGTATCACCGGATCTTCCGTTGACCAAGTACATCGAGGCACAAGTCTGCTGCTGTCGCAGCCCTCGCAATCCGGGATAGGTTGATCATGGTTATAAGAGGCTTCGAAGAGCCAATCAGGCGAAGCTGGGAAACCATAGCTTGGATTATCCTTCATTCTTTCTCGTATGATGGCGGGTATTCGGCTGGGCCTCATTTCATGATTCGATCGCAAGGTCGAGACGACAGTCCCAAGCTGCTGCTGAGGGATTCGCGGTACTGCAGTTCGCTCGATTCTGCCACCTGTAACCAACTTTCCGAGGTCAGATTGCATAACCCTGACGCCCACCACCACATCTCCCAGACGTATATCGGCCATGCTGGGCGCTCCACCCCCAATGCCCACCATAAGCCCTGCTCGTATCGATGGAAAGGTTCGCTTCATGTTGGTAATGACGTTTGTAGCATTGACTGTCCCATATTGGTTCGTAGGGAGGCACGCGATCACGACATTGTGCCCGCTGACGGTCCCGAGAATGTAGGTATTGTCGTCAGCAGCGCATCCGGGCAGCTCATCGTGGACCTCGTCTAGCATAGCCTGACCTGCCGCCAACTCGATATGTAAGGCGCAAATCCATGCGACCGTGTAGCTGTGCCGACGGAGGGTAATCGGATCGAAGACCGCATCCCAATCGGCGGAGTTCGTCTCGGCAGGCGCAATTTTTCGACGTTTAGAAGGTGGCATTTCGGTCATCGACTCGATCGCATCGCATGACAGCAGCTTGCCTCGAATGGACTAATTGTATGGGGCCGAGGAAAAGAGGCAGGTCAAGTGCCTTTGCCGAAGCTGCTGGAGGTGTCCATCATGTTTTGGGGTGAAGGCAATTGGATGAAGTTCGCCAAGGCAATTGTACCCCGCCAATAGATTTATGCACGTGAGTATTGGTCACATGCAGTCAGAGTTGTTTCTGGGATGCTCAGCAAGACTCTGTACATAGACGAGGAACCCCTGTCCTGTCTCCACGTCACGATCAACGTCCGACAGCCCAGTTTGCCAGTCTCCCTTGAATTGAATTTAGTCAAACCTGGAGTTAATTGAATTTAGTGGCTACAGGGCTAGGTTGCAGAATAAGCGTTTATAAAGGTAGAAAAGCTCAATGCGGCTACAAGATCGAAGTTGAGCCATAATCCCGGCGACTTTCTACTGTCCATCTTACAACACTCCAGTCCTTGAAAAAAATGTCTAAAGGAATATGGCTGAATATTTGGACCATGGGGAGTAAGCGATTAGTCTCATCCATGATTGGTTTTTTCGATAGAAGGAAATAATTAAAGCCCATCAAGGCAAGATATCCCTACGTAAGACACTCTTAATTTTGTGAAACCGGCTCCTCTTCTCCAATATCGGGCGCTCCGGATGGCGATGTGGCCTTCTCGCTGTCTTCTGAACTGTATTTATCATCTTCAAACATGTCAGGCTCTCTGAAAGTCCTCTCGCCAAACTTGTATATCTTTGAAGGGTTATTCTATGGGTCAGTGGCTAGTTCAGATTCAAGATCCTTAATCTCGTCCTAGATAGCGTTGGCCAGTGCTTCATAACCGCCAGCGTGGATATCTTTCTTAAGACCATGGTAGAAATTAGCCTATTCCAGCTCACCGCAATTGTTTTTAATCGTAATTAGTTAGCGAATAAAAGAGCAAGAGGTCACAGGGTCGTTGATTGATAGGGCACTAAGAGCTTGCCGCAGCTGTTCAAGATCTTTATGGATATTTCGATCCCGGATATTTCAGTAGAGCAGTATAAAGGCATTAGCCTTAGCTTTTAATAGCTTCCTGAATAGCGTAAGCATCTAGATTGGGGCATAAAGTATGTAAATGAATAGATCCTATAGGGTATTACTATTTAAATTTTAAAGATGTATGCTAAGGCTATCTAAGTTTTAAGGTAACTTAGAATCCCTATATTGCTGAATAAGGCGACTATATGTAAAATGTTTCTTAAACTAGATGCGAGAATGTTATGTACTACACCTACATTTTTAAGCCAGCGGACGGTGATGGATGTATTCTGAATTATAGCTATAATAAATAGAGTAATTCTATTAATGTGCTGGGCGTTAATGTTAACATGTTTTGCATTAAGAAGCAGATGCAAAGTGCCTTTAATGGACATGGAACTCCCTATGCATTTTGCTTTAGAAATTATAGCCTGGTGTAGAGGCGTCTGGCCACTTGAGTCGCGGGCTGAAGTGTCTGCTCCTTTCTCTAGTAATAGTTGTATAGCCCTAAAGTGGCTATATTGAGCAGCATGGTGTAAAGCGGTGCGACCATACTTGTTTTGTTGATTGATGTGGCACCTGGTCTTGTTTGTGCGTCTGTCTGTCGAAAGCAGATGCTGCATGATTTCTACCCGATCATTCAAAGCTGCTACCATTAGCGGCGTTACATCTTGGTCATTCACATCAGCACCAGCATCAATCAGTTGCTGAACAGCATTGTAATGACCGTGGAAAGTGGCCCGATACAGCGGTGTTCTCCCTGTCGCATCGGGCATATTAACCGCATCTGTCGCTGGCATCTCCAATTCCTCAAATGCCTCTCGCACACTAGATCCCCGGATTGCTGCCTCGTGCAACGGTGTTGTCTCTGGCCCCAAATCTTGAGCATTCACGAACGACAATACCTGCTGCAGAAGTGAAAGTGCTCTCCCTGCATCGTTTTTATCGCGCAAACGCCTCAACATAACATGAGCTGAATTGCCCACGCGTCTGGGGTTTCAGGTCAGTACGCCTAAGAGGCCGCTCATTGCGTTTGAAGGAAACACATACTTTACAAGACCCTGTTTCGACAACATATTTGCCCATTCTGCCATGAGAAATGCCAATATATTAAATGATTGTTCGTTAATGAGACTCTGTTCGTGTCAGCCGCAACTATCAAGTTAAGTAACCATGGCAAATACGTAAGAGAAAGAGAATAAAGTTCAACAGCAATGGAAGCTGCCAGAGCCCGACAACTCAACACAATGAATATCATTATTATTATATACATCCCCCGTATTTTGAGGACAACTTGGGTGAGGAAGCTTCCTCTTCAAGATTATTCTTCCACCGCTGGCTTCTCTTCATAAGATTCCGAATCCTTCCTAATACTTGACCCTTTTCGAACCTTCTTATAGCTGCCTGCTGACACGAGCAGATGAGGAGGAGGGCAATGTCATGGCTAACAGCGCGCGCTTGGCCTCGCCCATGGACTTTGGAATCGCTGCGTCGTCCCTCCCCCCCATTCTTGCAATCCTCTGCTGCTCTACTGGCCACACAATCCTGGTCTCGTCTTCGAAATCCCACCAACCTCTGCCTCCCCTGCTGAATATCGCGGCCCTCTTCTTCCAGGAGGCCAGCCATCTCGTGTCGGACACTTCTTGAGTCACACCAAGGATATCTTGCGCCCTCCGGGGGGTAGAGAAGGGCACCATTGCATCAATGCGAGCTTGGTCCCACATGATATACCCCAGCTCGCGCAAGTGATGGTGATGAGGCTGATACACGAAGCCCGTGCTCAGCTCGTCGAGATGTTCCCGTTCCCAGGCATCACTTGGCCCCGAGTCGGGATCGTTGAAGAAGGGTCGCCTGATATACTCCTCCCGGTCCTCGGCCGAGAAAGCCGACAGTGGAGATGTACTTTCAACAGCCGACCTGGCCGTCAGTCTCAACGCTCTGTTGAGAAAATCAGGTCGGGCGAGAAAGTGGTCGGACGATAGCTGAGCGTATCGATCATCATACGACTCTGCAGTTGAGATAGCATGTATTTTAACCAAGCCTTGTGATAATACGCCCTGGAAGGAGATAGAGCTCAGGAACAGGGCGGGCTCGATTTTGAGGTTGCCCCATGTAATATCATGCGTGGCCACATCGTTGAAAGCTGCAAAATAGTCAGCATCTAGAACCTCCAAGAGAGGTCCCATCATCTTGCTTTAGCTGTTGCGAACTCGCCGCTGACTTACCTGGAGACGCAATTCTGAAGAGGAAATCCAGGATAGTGCCAAGTTGTTCATTCTCCCAGGGCGCGAAGCAGAGGCAGAATGCAGCTAGAGAGTCATGAGACACCAGCTGACTAGGAGATTTACGATAATAGAGATTGCAGAATATTTCAAAACGATAGAGCGCCCGCTTGATACGAGCAAGTTCGCTGGAAGTTGGAGCAGCTGGGTTGGAGGGACTGTCGTTGTTGGTCTCAACCCTGGCTAGACAGTCGTCTGCGAACCTCTGCGCTAGGCTCTCGACGCACCAATTCAGCTCTTCCAACTGTGCATATGCCCCGATGGTTGCAGATATTGGATGAACTGTGCGGCTGACAAGAAAGGTGGTGAGGAAGTCATCCGACGCTTCCGGAGAGTGGGGTGGCAGACAAGAAGAAGCAAAGGCGATGGTGACCTCTGGCAGCACGTCGTATCCCACTTGCTTAACTAGAATAGATGCTGTAATGGCTTCGGATGGTTTGAGCAAATAGGCAGAATGCAAGGCGCGGCAGGTCAGGGTGGCAGCCGCCAAAGAAGAGAAGCTGTCGAGCTCTGCGAGGATGAGCCTGCGAGGATGAGCCTGCGAAGCTCAATAGGCAGTGTATCAAAAGCCATCGCAGTCTATGGCACGAATCACGGAATGTCGCGGTCGTGGACGAGCCTCTTAAGAGTTCTATAACCGGCAGACAGACACAGATATCTGGAGAGTAGTGTGTTGTTGTAGCTTCAAAGTTGTTGCACAGGTGAGTTGAGCTGACTTCCCCGCACGTAGGACATCAAGTGGCTCGTGACTGGCACGAGCAAGGGTCGGCGGCCATTGGCTTCATCTGGCTCCTTTATTAAGTATATGGGATGCAACGCTATTCTAGTGGGAATTCCTTCATCATGCGATCTATTATTTCCCATCGCGTTCCAATCCATGATCACTCGTACCCTCGTAAAGCAATACCGCAGAAATGCCGAGAAAAAAAACATGATCACACCAATGATACATCGTTCCGACGCAGTGTCCAGTCTACCAGCAATTGAGGTCGCCGGATCAACTCCTCTTCGGAGTCCATCAAGTACTTCCAGTGAGTCCTAAATAAGTGGAAGAGCTCCTTCCATGTGTATATACGCCTATTCCTCTCCATGCTCGGCAAAAACCTACAGTGAAATACTGTTGTCATGGCCTTGACATGTGCAATCTCTTCTGGGGGCGGCGGGGGTCGGTCGCCGAAAGGGCCCCCCCTTCGTGTCTTCTTTCTGTCCCAAAACTCACTGAATTGGTCGTGATGTCGCTGGAACAACACTACATCAGCATAATGAAGAAGCCCAGAATGGTCTGGCTGAATATCCGCTTGCTGTTCTGCTACCATTCCTTTCAGATCCCAGTCGTATTTTGTATAGCGCCCAAGCTCGTTGATTGGAGTGCGGAGTCTTTGCTCAAGTTGTTGGCGATGCTTTAGCATAGGAATACGAAGCCAATCGAGCAAGGCCTCGGCCAAAGCTTCAACTCCATGTTCATCCATGAAACATCGGTTGCATAGAAGATCGTCAAGCCGTGTCATGACCGGGATATCCCAGGCCATACTCGTCCGATTGTACGCCTCGGATGCCACCACCCCGTTACCTTCATGGTACGGGTACCAATTGTGTTTCCTACTTCCAAACCTGAAATTGCGCATTTCCTGCCATCTGGTGCAGCAAGGGCATCTTATCATGTACGTCGTCCATCGCAATGCGGTGACATCCAACTTGGTCGGGCGTCGTGGGACTGGTAAGGATGAAGGTTGGCGAAGAAGAGGCGAAAGCACATCCGAGATGTCCGGGAACCATCGATCAAGACATGATTCGAAGTAGATCCAACGAGATTTTTGTATTGGCACATTCCGAGTGCCGCCTTTATAGGTACGAATTCCCGAGTTGTCGTCAACTGAGCGCTTGGGTCCGAGCTCTCCTGCACGAAACCGACACTCATTGCATTTACGCCGCCATCGCCTGTAGCCACAGTGGTCGCGCCCAGAAGACTTATTGCCCTGGCTGGACACATCGAACTCATTCTCTCCCTCCTCAATTTGCTTTGGTGACCCTGCACTTCGGTCTCGGATTTTCTCACGCAAGGAAGGGAGCCAAGAGGTCGTGAGTTTAGCAGCCGGGGAACCAAACGGTGGTTTTCGATACGCGCGTCCCAGAATGTAATGATTGTCGAAGTCTGTATGTGGGAGGAGGCTCACACAAGCTGTACATGCCCACCGATGAGCTTCCCAAACACTGAGCTCCCAAATCGGCTTGAAAGTTCCGTTTTTCGGTATGTGACACAGTGGTGTCATGCCTCCGAAGCGTTCGAAACATTCCACTTGCAACAGCCTTTCCGCCAATTCCCTTTTCCCCGGGTCGATAAGGCGACGGAAGTATCGGCAGCTTTGGCTAAGCGACACAAGGCCAACGGGGTCGAGGTTCGGGATGATCTTGTATTGAAGTTCGACGGCCAACGATTCCAACGCGCTTGGTAGTCGGTGTTCCTCTCTGCACCCCATCGTGAGCTCTGATGAATCCGTTAGCAAGCCATCTCAAGGCGATGGCGAAATATCTATGCACAGGTTTATTTACCTCCGTTTGTTGAGCCCTCCTGGGAGTTCATTTGGTGGCAGTATCAGGCAGCCTAACAGGTATTGCGGGCTCCCTTCCTCCACCTTGATGTTTTCTTTTCTTCCTGCGCTCTGCCGGCAGGGTGTTTGAATGGTGAAAGAGATGAAAGTGATGGTTGTGAGATGATGGAGGCCGCGTGTTTCTCCTCTGCTTCCTTGGTTTGTTTTGGAAGCGCACGGCAGGTTCCTTCCTTCCTCGAGGAGGAAGAGTGCCGTGATTTATCCGATTCACCTCCTCACCGGTGGCAGAAAGAGCCTTCCAACTCACTCTCTACCCTGGACTTTTGAGGGAATGAAGGGTACTGGATTTAGTAGGTACCTAGGTAAATATCTTTTGCTTCAAGGGGCGTTGGTTTACGCGAGGCTTCTAGCTTCCCGAAACAGTACTGCCATTCGCTCCTGCTGCTACCTAGGTTTAAATGCTGCTCATATCCTAGATGACGCTCTCTTGGTGAGATGATGTTCAGTTTCATTCTGAGAAATTCTAGAACTGGATTCGAAAATCATTATTTTGTGCTGTTTCTAAACGAAGCTGACACATGAGAACAGGGATTCTGGTAGCTGCACCTTCATATCCCGTACGATTCAGGAAAGGTTTGATATTCAAGCAAGCGGTGCCCCTCACCCACTGGAGTTCAAAGAGGTATCCGGTAGGATTTATGCCCATAATGAGGCTCTTCGATTTGGGAAGGCGAAGGCCTTGGTATGTCTGGATGTTCTGATGAATGATAATTTTGCTGCAACAATTGAAGTCAGAGTCCATCACTGCAATGAAGGATGCCAGAGAGTACTGTCTCGAATTAATCAGCCAACGAGTCTTTCAGCAACTAGCCCAAATATGAGCGAATCCCTTCTCCTTAAATGTCCAAATTTTACTGCGAAATTGCACACTCCACTGTATACGGCTACGCAGGCTATGAGGCGGCCTTGATGCGGTTGACTATATGGGAATACTCGCCATCCAGAACATCGACGACTCACTAGTTGATTAGAAGCACACCCATTGGAGCACAATCACCACTATGTCACTCGGAAACGGTTTCTAAATCTGGTATTGAGACTTCTTGTCTCCATCCATAAGCTGCCTGCGCGGCCGCTTCCTGGTATGCGGCCTCCCAAACTAGGAGGGCACCGTGTTTCTGACACACGGCCTTTAGAAACTCAAAGGAGAGCCTACCGAAGCTCATTAGTATGTTTGACGTCTAAATGGAGTTCGCATGCCATAGGCTCAGAGTGTTCGGTGACTCTCAGGCTGCTGAAAGGGAATCCCGTACAAATGTCTTGTGGAAAGAGATATTCTACACAAGACCGGCAAACTAGGGCCAAATGATACTGCCATCATCAAAATCAAGTCACAATAAATCCATATGGCTGATAATACTCGTCCTCTGTGTGGGTTCAATTTCCGGCCCGGCATGCGAGTCATGTAGCCTCCCTTTTGATTCCAATCTCAACTTCTTGCGACATCTCTTCTGTAATCTTGTCCTTATCAATGATCGATAAGACTCAGATAAAGGGTCTGCGCTATCATAGAGGTCCAGATATTCTATCTATTAGTCTTATCTAGTCGCCTTACTATCTCTTAGCTAGTAGCCGCCCTGACTCAGGTCTGGTGGTTTCGAGACTCTCGGTTGACTCATCTTTCAGGGTTGTGAATGGTACGATTTCAAAAAAAATTCTCAAGCGGCAATGCTACCCCTTCTATTTTCTAGAGAAGCGAACAACAGAGGCTATCATAACCAGCTTCGAGATGTTGTTCAGCTTAGTATCATACATGACCCTCGTCTGGATGAAGTTGCACTAATTTCGTCTTTGTTTCCTCTCAACATGAATTGGGTATCGATTCAAGGTCAATGTATCCAGCTACTTCCAATCAAGAGGTATGTTGAAGATGAGATTGCTCTCAACCAGCGTATCTAGCTAGCAACACTTGTGTAGAATCTCCTAAGTAGGAAGAGATTCAACAAAAATTGATACCAAGTCACGCTCACGTTTCACAAGTTCTGCAAGGCCATGACGGCCAATTGTAAATCGAGAATGGGATTTCTAGCTATTCTGAGTACCCATGGCGTTTCGCAAATCCAATTTTGTTAATATTGACTTGATCTCTGCGGACAATGACTCTTGAATCAATGCAAGACTTTTTCTCTCCTGTATTGACTTTCTTGCCACCTATCCAACTGCTTGGCTATTGACAAGATGGCGTTTATTGCAATAGCATATCGTAGGTCCACTGATCCTCAGGAACATCCTTATACTTGATAGCTGTCGGGTGCTTGGCTCTTGCAGGTAAGATCCTCCTGATGTAAAGATCACTGACTTTGACCTTTTCATACACCTTCTCCTCTCCTTCGCGTTGACAGCACTCCAGCACATCGACCTCTGCATCAACATCCATGGTGAGGAAGAAAGGGAGAGAATAACGCTCGAGGCCGGTCAAGTTTCGTACTCGGTGCACTGTAGCGGGGAAGAGCCCGTTGGTCTGTCGCTCCAAGAACTGGCCAACATTGCAGACGAGCGTCCCGGGAGTAGGCGGAGCCGGCACCCACTGTCCAGACTGGTTGAGCACCTCCAGTGCTGGAACGCTGTCTTGAAGCACGAGCGTGAGCCCTTGGAAAGACACAGTTAGTTATCTCCACGTAAGATTCAAAGAAGTATATTTGGAGGACTCACAGTCGAAGTCAGAGTGCGCTCCCAGGCCGACGTTGGTAACATCCTTGTTATCGTTGTCGACAGGTGTGGGTGGATAGTACAGCGGACGCATGCCAGTGATTGGAAATTTGAAGTACTGGTCCAGTCCGTCTTCTGGAATACCGAGCCCGAGGGCAAAAAGCTTTACCAACTTCATCGCGAGCGGAAGTACGTGATTATAGTATTGGTACAAGCCCTCGCGCCACCATGGCGCCTCAGATGGCCAGATGTTCTGGGGGCGCTTGAGGTGTGATGGCGGGGGTTGGCCGGTTCTACCAACGTAATCTTGTTCAGGCTCTAGCGGACAGTCTCCCATGGTGAAAGCCTGCTTGATATCTATCCATTCGCAAGATAGTGGTAAGTAAGAATGCTAGTCAAGAGCTTCAGGATGATAAGGACTTGTTGAGGTAGCTTGACTCACCTCCTCTAGTACGCGGGTCCAGTTTGGTCTCGCCCATAGGCTCATAACCTCTGATGGCTGGGTTCTTCTGTACATGAGCGTCCATCTTGATATCGCGCTCGAGAGCGAAGAATCGCTTCAGCAGTTTGAAGGCATCGTCAATGACGCTCTGGGGAATGCCGTGGTTGACAACGTAGAAGAAGCCAACTTCGTGGCAGGCCGTGTACATTTCCTTCGCAATGGCCTGGCGAATTTCAAGTGAGGGTGAATCGATATTCGTCAAGTCAATTGTCGGGATGGACGTAAAGGCCGTCTGGGTGCCGGTGATAGGCCTGTATGACGCCTTGGAGCCGGAGTGAAAGTAGACGAACTTGGACGGATCCTGGGGTGCGGGGTTACCACGTGTCGGCTACGGCCATAATCATTTCAAGTAGAGCTCACCTTGGTAGCATCGGGGAGGTTATGGTTGTCTAGTACGTCGGCCATCGTGGGCAGCGATGGTGGTATGCAAGATGGTGTTGAGGCTTGTGGGTTAGCGGTCCGTTGGTGTTTGACGTTGCTTTCTTTGGTGTCAACTGTGTGAAGCTAGAGGAGGAATTATCCTTGAATACGATGACTGTGATCGGAAGTTATTCCATTTCAAAGCACGAGGTGCGCTGTCGGACCGGACACCGGAGGCCGTGGAGTATCGGCTGGTCGTGCGACCCTCCCTTATCTAGCCGGTCCCAGCAGGGCGGAGACTCCTGATGGAGACTCTCCAAGGCCATGGTTCAACGCGGGGAAAACGAAATCAAATCTGATATGCCTGTCTGTATCAGTGGAGATGCTTATCCGAAAAGATACCAGAGATATGCCTATCTCCATGTCGGTTCCACCTGGGATCAATAAGTCGCCAGGCTAAATTACCAGTAGCCAGAATGGCGGTGGCAGGCATGGAAATAACACGATACCCCGTCGGTTATAGGCCAGTCGGCGTGTTGAGTTCGTGGGTACTTCTCTCTGCTATAATAGGCCGAGGGCCGCTGACCTGTCATAAAATCATCTCATACGACAAGGCTTGGTTTTCAATACGGGTTCTACACTCAAGTGTATTCATTGTCTTCGTCATGGCTAAGGCTTCAAGTTATTTGCGCCATATCTTCTCCTCGTCCTACAGTGACGAGGAGAAGCCGGGATTTTTTATCTGGCATCCGAAGGGGACCTCTTCCGCTGAGAAGAAGCTGCTCTTCAAGATTGACTTCTTCATTCTCACCTACGGATGTCTGGCTTATTTCACAAAATGGCTGGATCAGGTACGGAATCTTGCTCAATATGCAATGGCTTCTCATTACAGAGAACTTCACTAATCGCTTCTTGTTCATATAGAGCAACTTGTCAAATGCCTATGTCTCGGGCATGAAAGAAGATCTCAAAATGTTTGGCACAGAGTACAATCTGGCCATGACCTGCTTCTCTGTTGGACAAATCATTGGGCCTATTCCCGCTAATCTTCTCCTTACCTGGATTCCTCCAAGAATTCTGCTCCCTGGATTGGAATTCCTGTGGGCAATTCTCACCATTGGAACATATGCAGTCACTGATGTCCGACATGTAAGTCTACTTGAAGGTCCATTTGCAAGCAGATCCTTTACTAACACGGACCAGCTCTATCCCATCCGCTTCTTTGTTGGCTTCCTGGAGGGCAGTTGTTTCGTAGGTATCCAATATGTTCTCGGTTCCTGGTACAAGAGGACCGAGATTGGAAAACGGACAGCCATCTTTGCATGCGCCGCTTACGTCGGCACTATGATCAGCGGATATCTGCAGAGCGCCGTGCTCGCTGGTCTTAATGGGACAAATGGGTTGGCGGCCTGGCGCTGGGTGTTCATCATCGATGGCATCATCACCGTCATTGTGGCTGTTTATGGATACATCTTTTTCCCTGACACTCCGTACAACACGAAGGCCTTCTATCTCAGCGACGAGGACCGAAAGAGATGCATTGAAAGGTTGAAAGAGGACGGGAGAGAGGAAACCAACAAATTCACATGGGACTTGTTCAAGCGAACTCTCACCTCATGGCAGCTTTACGTTCTGACCGTTCTATGGATGTGAGTTCTTTCTGCTTCATGAAAAGAAAATAATCCTCTGAACCTGAAATCTAACGGTATCTTTTTTTCAACTTTAGGTTCTGGAACACAACTGTTGGCAAGGTCTCCAACACGGTCTTCCAATTGTTCTTGAAAGGCGACACCGAGCACAAGTGGAGCTTGTACGAGGTCAACAACATCCCCACGTGCATCAACGGCTTCAACATCGTCATGGTGCTGCTCCTGAACGTTTACGTGGATACTACCGGCAGGCGTATGGCAGCTGTAGCTCTGAACTTGGGCATCCTCCTCTTTGGCACCATCTGCCTGGTCATTTGGCAGATCCCTCTTGGATTACGGGTTACTTCGTACATGTTTGCCGGTCTCGACGGTCCGCTGAGTCCCATCTACTAC
Source organism: Clonostachys solani (assembly GCA_902141235.2). NCBI lineage: Eukaryota > Fungi > Ascomycota > Sordariomycetes > Hypocreales > Bionectriaceae > Clonostachys > Clonostachys solani. The sequence goes on along the minus strand of CABFOC020000018.1, from coordinate 797,887 downwards.
TCGTGGGCCAACATTCTCTGCAGCGGTGACGCCCAAGTCCGAGCACTGACACTGGCCATCATGAACGCCTGCGGTGCGGCGTTGACAACGGTGATCCAGCAGTTCTTGTATCCAGTCACGGATGCACCCAAGTACGGCAAGGGATTCAAGGCCAGTCTTGGCTTTGTTATTGGAATGTGCGTGTGGGTGGTTGTCGTGCGCCTATTTGAAATGCGGGAGCTACGCAAGGACAAGGAGGTCTTGACCCCGACCGAGGGCATCGAGAGCGGCAGCGAGACCAACGTGGGAGTCATGGCGGACGAGAAGAGATAAGCATGGGGCCCCGTATCTGCCAAGCTGCGGGTACTGATATCCTTCTCATGACCCTGATAGCACCCAGATAGCACCAAGATAGTCCCAAGAGGAGGCCGGCCCGGGATCGGGGGAAGGCCCCCTCTCCTCTTATCATGCTCCACCACTTAGGTCTGTACTTAATTTGCCTAAAGTCTTGGCCCATAGCATGGTATAATAAATTGAAGCACCTAGTCCCCATACTAAGACCACTCTCACCCTGTAATATAGTGATCAGCCAACTGTTATCATCATGGCCTCGGAAACACTTGTGGCTCCCCCCCAGACCCTCCCCACGACCAACCTCCGTCTCTCCTCCGGAAATGGGCCAATCACACTCAAGATCCTCCCAACGCCCCTTCGGGATGCGTCACCATCCGAAATCCCCTTGATTGATATTGGGCCGCTGTTTAGCTCGGCTTTGGAAGACCGACAGGCCGTTGCGCGCCAGATCCATGCCGCCGCCACCCACAACGGCTTCTTCTACATCTCCAACCACAATGTCCCTTCTTCTGTTACAGACGAGGCCTACAAGACCTGTCTTGACTTTTTTCGGCAGGATGGGGAGATGAAGCTACGTGCAGACTCTAGCCAGAGTACTTACTTCAACGGATACAAGGGCCCCGGTAGCCAACGCATCAACCCCACTGAGGGCGTTGATGTCCGGGAGACCTTCTCATGGACGTACGACCCGAGATTTGATCCCGCTGTCGATGACCCAGCTGCCATCCCGGCACATGCGGCCAAGTACATCCGCTCCGAAGACTTTCCGTGGGAGGCTACAGCGAACATGCCACAGTTCAAGGCCTCTATCGTGCGCTACTTCGAAGCCTGTCTCTTGCTGGCTAGGGCACTGACTCGCGCGTTTGCCTTGTCTCTGGACCTCCCCGAGAATTACTTCGATGAAAAAGTTCGGTATCCAGACGCTGCTTTCGCCTTCAACTATTACCCTCCAATTGAGAATCCTGTCAAGGTCGGCCCTGAGCAGCAGGTGTCGATCGGGTCGCATACAGACTTTCAACTCTTCACCATCTTGTGGCAGGATACAGTTGGTGGCTTGCAGGTGTTGAATCGAGATGGCCAATGGCTTCGGGCCTCGCCCATCAGTGATACTTTCGTGGTAAATATCGGTGACTACCTGCAGCGCATCACCAACGATCGTTATGTTAGTACCGTGCATCGTGCACAGAACTGGAGTGGCCGCGAGCGTGTGAGCATGCCTTTCTTCTGGGGCTTTGGTCTTCATGAGAGTTGCGGAGTGGTTGAAAGCTGCATCGGGCCAGAGGGGAGTAAGTACGAGGAGATTGGGTGCGAGGAGTGGGTGCAAAGGCGGGTGAGAGACATGCTCACAGTGGAGGATGAAGTTACTAAGAAAGCCTAGGATGATGAAAGAATCATAGCAATAATCAACTTCGTTGATAGCTTTCAGTGAATAATGAATACTTCCAAAATTAAACTATACTTTTAAACGGAATTCTAACCTGTTCAAATAAAGTTTTATAGTCCGGATCATTTTGATGTACAAGGAAATGATCTAGGCCCATCTTATTAAAAACAAAAAAAACAAGAGATCATGATGGAGGCTTCAGACAGTAGATTGAATTTCGTAAGCTTCGATTTCCCGAAAGAAAAACGCACATTAGGTACGTTATTATCACGTCCCTACCATAGGGAAAGGGCTTGTATTGTAACGAGGCTATGGTAAGTCGATCTTTGCCTAGGTAGGTACCTGAAAGTAACAATAGGGTAACTTGGAAGAGAGCAAAGTGGTGTGGTAGGCAGAAGTAAGGGACGCACTGGGACTACGATATGCGGGCAACTTGAAATATTTCACCGGAGCAGGAGAAGCAGAATAAAGCATGAAAGGTTCTCTTCTTTTCATATCATTTGTCGTTACTCAATTGCCCTCTGTCATCAATCATCAACACCACCATGAACTCCCCAACCGCCACTCTCGACAAAAACTCCCCAGCAACAACTTTTCCTTTTTTCCCAATGTCCTTTTTCAGCGCAGTCCCTTATTTGGCGACTAGCACCGCCTTGAAATGAATCTTGCCGCTATCTAGCTTGTCCATTGCCTCTTTCATGCCCTCCGCGGTCAGTGGGAACGTCTCTACCACGGGCTTGATTCCGTGGAATGCGGCAAAGTCGAGCATCTCACGGTGAACGGCCCTGGTTGCGACAAGAGATCCCTTGACGGATATTCCATCGAGAATGAATGGCATATAAGGCATCTCCAGATTGGCAAATGAAACAGAGAGAGCGTAAATAATAGCCTTTGGCGCCAACATTGGCAGCAGGATCTCCCATTTGGGCAGTACGGATGTCGCGATGAGCAGGCGGTTGATTTTCCACTCATCGTCAAAATCCTCAGGCTTGTAGTCAGCCATGGAGATGAACTTGTGGGCGCCAAGCTTGAGGGCTTCCTCTCGCTTGCTGCTGGTTCCGGAGAGGACAACAACGCGGCATCCAAGCTTGTTGGCAAATTGGATGGAAAGGTGGCCAAGTCCCCCGACGCCCATGATCGCTACAGTGTCAGTGGGCTTGACTCCCTCGAGAGCCGTAAATGAAGTAGCTCCGCCGCACTGAAGGGGTGCTGCGTCCTCATCGGAGATGGAATCAGGGACGACGTGAAGAAACGCCTCGCTCCACACGGCGTGACTTCCAAAGCTGCCTTGATCAACGTTGTGAAAGCCATAGATGCATCGTTCACGGCAAAAGACTTCCTCTCCTTGAAGACAGAGAAGACAGTGGCCACAGCTACCAGTGACGAAGCCCCAAGCTACTCGAGTGCCCTTCTTCAAATACTTGACCTGTGGGCCAACATCTTCAACAATACCAACACCTTCATGGCCAAGGACAACATCGCGTTGTCTCTGAATTGATTATCAGCAAGGGAAGGGCATGGTCATTTACTGGGGAAGTTACTTACATGATGAAGATCAGTTCCGCAAATTCCGGAGGCGGTAATTTTCACCAGAACATTGTCGCCAACGAGCTCATCGGGCTTGGTGGTGGTGCTTTCCTTGGGATAGCCATCCTCGGAACCCTTGTAGACTTTGAAGGTAGGCATGTTGAAATGATTTTGGATGTTGCAATCTCTTCTTTGGCTTATTGAATCACAGCTTACCAAGTTCCATTTCATTTCCCCTTTTCTATCTGGCAACTGGTTCGGTATTTGTAGGCAAGCAAGCTTCCGTTCACCCATTCCCCATTGCCATACGACCGCCCGTCGGATGATAAACCATGTGTTGAAGTCGTAAAACCACACCATATCTGCATGACAAAAGGCCCAAATCCATGCCTGTGCTACAGTCCTGCCTCGGAACAATTCCCCCAGCCGAGCCATCGCTGACAGACAATTGATATTACCCACAGCCAACGGCCTGCCGTCGCAGCCAAATGCAACGTGCGCAAGGTCTGGGCCATGGTGATTGGCTTGATTGTTTAGAAGGATCTCAATCACCCCAGAATGAACACCGCCCCCTCCGTATTCGTGCACGTACCGAATCAATAAATTGTTGATATCAGAGCCGTCTGGTATTCATCCCTCCACCTTCAATATGGAGGGAGCCAGGGCTATCGGTAATCTAGCCGTAGCCGTTCTCGAATGGGTAGGTAGCTAATTAATGCATTGGAGACTGTCTTTCTTTCTTAGTCCAGGGGCGGACTCTTTTCATCGCCATGGCTGCCTTCAATGTTGGCCCTCCTCATACCATTTGATACATCACATCACCCTAGATAGAATTTGATCTGCCCAACGACCACCCAATAAACGTCGGGATCAACCTAACAATGCAGCTGTTTTGTTGGCGAATGACTAATCTCCAGAATGTCTCCCACAGGTAGGCTGACTTGCATGAAATGATGGTGGCTGTGGAAAAAAGCCACACAAGTTGCCTAACTGTGTGGCGAGGCAGCCGAATTTTCAATTTCTGATTCTCCATCATCGTTGATCTCGACTCTTCGGGCCCCCGTTGGCCCATCCCTCCCACCCTTCTCAATCGATCGCAAACAACTTCTTTTGGCCTTGCCTAGCGAGTCGACCAACAAGGACAACGAATGCACGCGTAGCCTAACCGCCATTGCTCAGCCGACATGGACATAAGGCTGCCCCTCGAAGATGGCAATCGAGCCCCCTCCCCCCTTGCGAAGCGGCAAAAGACGTCTCATTTCCCTATGAGAAATGTCCTGTCCCACGACCGTTATACTATTGCATGGATTTGCGCGCTTCCCATCGAGATGGCTGCGGCTCGGGCCATGCTAGATGAGACTCACGGCGACCTGCCACGATCCGGCAATGATACCAACTCCTACTGTCTTGGAAGCATCAAGAACCACAACGTCGTTATCGCATGTCTGCACCAGTATGGTACTGTCAACGCTGCAGATGTTGTGACAAACTTGACTCGCACCTTCTCATCCGTTCGCCGAGGGATGATGGTCGGGATTGGAGGGGGAGCGCCCAGTCAGGCAGATGTCCGCTTGGGTGATGTCGTCGTTGGGACATACACTATTCAATATGAGTCTGGAAAAGTGCTTTCGGGTGGTGCGGTGCAAAGAACTGCATTCCCCAAGTTTCCCGAACTCTCCCTCCGCAAAGCTGTTTCGAGCTTGCGAGCTGGACACGAACTACACCCCAGCCGGATTCCGCTTATTTTGCAGGAGAAGATGAAAGCCCATGTGCAATTCGGCCTCCCGAAGACGCCCGATCGTTTGTTTCAGACGGCATACAACCATGAGCCAGCAGCTGCGAGTTGTGACGACTGTGACAAGTCGCAGCTGAAGGAGCGGAGAACACGTGTATCTCTTGATCCAGTAATACACTATGGTGTCATCGCATCGGGGGACAAGGTTATGAAGGATGGCACGACTCGCGATGCAATTTCAAAAGAGCTGAATGCCATCTGTTTCGAGATGGAGGCGGCGGGGCTCATGGATATTCTCCCTTGTCTGTCCATTCGAGGGATCTGCGACTACTCCGACTCTCACAAGGCTAAGGAATGGCAAGGATACGCAGCTGCTACGGCCGCAGCATATGCAAGAGAGTTTTTGGAGGTCTTGGCTGCGGACAGTGAAGCAAAAGAGCCATCTATTGCTTCTACTTGTGGTAGGTTCAGTTGGTCGACCCCAGGAAAGACATCAGCTTATGAGATGACACAAGAACAACCTATTTCGACCGATCGTCGCAAAGAGCTGCTGGAATCACTCAATTTCCAACAGATTGATACCCGCAAGGCCACTCTTAAAAATGCCCACAAAAAAACCTGCCGGTGGTTTCTCGACCATCCGGAGTATCACGACTGGCTCGATCATGAGAAGATATTACACCATCATGGATTTCTATGGATTAGGGGCAAACCAGGAGCAGGAAAATCCATCATGATGAAGTTTCTTTATTTGCATATGAGGAAGAAAGATCGCCGCGGACGAGTCCTTACTGCATCCTTTTTTTTTGTTGCTCGAGGAGATCTGTTGGAGAGATCAGTTTCCGGCATGTATCGGTCCTTACTATTACAGCTCCTGGAGGGATTCCCTGACCTCCAAAGGCTTTTAGACGGCCCGGAGCTGATTCCCCGAAATGAGATGGGATGTCCTCCTTTGAATGTTCTCAAGGATCTATTCCGTACCGCAGTGTCTTCTGTTGCAGATCGATCTTTTACTTGCTTTATCGATGCACTAGATGAGTGTGACGAGCAGCAGGTCATGGATATGGTCGAATTCTTTGACGAACTGGCCGAACACTGCACAGAAAATGGGGTCAGGTTCCAAGTTTGTTTCTCAAGTCGGCACTACCCTTATATCGATATCAGATCGGGAATTCGCATGACATTGGAGAACCAAGAAGGCCACGCTAAGGACCTAGAAGCATACATAAAAAGTCAATTACGGATTAAGAACCCATCCCTTGTGGAAGAACTCATACCAATGTTACTCGAGAAAGCAGCCGGTGTTTTTCTTTGGGTTGCTCTTGTGGTGGATATTCTGAACGAAGAGAATAATCGTGGACGCTTGGCACTGCGGAAAAGGCTCTCAGAAGTGCCGAGCGGACTCAGCGAACTTTTTAAAGACATGTTAACAAGAAACCAAAGGGACATGGAGGAGCTACTTCTCTCTATCCTCTGGATTCTGTTCGCGCAGCGCCCACTGAGACCTACAGAGTATTATCACGCTCTGTGGTCCGGCTTATCGCCAAAGGGACTAGTAGATCCTGAAATGCCGACCATCGAAACGTCAGATGCCGATGACTGCTGTAAGCGGTGTGTTACAAGTTCTTCGAAGGGCCTAGCTGAAATCACAAAGGCAAAGCAGCCTACCGTACAGTTCATACACGAATCTGTGCGGGATTTCTTACTAAAGGATAAAGGTCTCAACGACTTGTGGCCAGACCTAGGATCAGACTTTGAGAGCCAAGGCCACGACAGGCTCAAGTCATGCTGCCATGCGTACTTTTATCATCAAACTCTCCGGGAGTATATCGATAGTCAAGGCTCCGCTGAATCGCCAATCATGCCGCAAAATATACTAAAGCGGTATCCCTTGCTGGAGTACGCCTCCCAGTCCGTTCTCTTCCATGCCAATGCTGCGGCGGATGCGGTTTCTCAAGAACGATTCCTCAATCATTTTCCCGTTTCAGACTGGAAATACACATTTAATATCTTTGAGAAACACAAGGTCCGGAAATATGATGAAGGGGTAGATATTCTATATATCCTTGCAGACAGAGATCTTCCGGCACTCATACAAACACGACTGAAAACGAATGTGAGCATTAAGATTCAAGGAGGGAGGTTTAGATCTCCACTTCTCGCTGCGATGGTACAGGGAAGCAAAGACAGCGTTGCAGCTCTATTAGGCTTGTCTTCAAGTTTCTGTGATGGAATCGATATTACAGAAGGCCTAAGGGCTGATATGGATTCAGTACGGAAACACCACACACCTTTCACTTGGGCATGTGGGAGGGGTTACCTTACCCTTGCTCGATTCATTTTCCGAAAGGGTGTTCATATGGAGAATGAGATTGAACAGAGCTCGAGGGGCCTGTTAGAAGCTTCAAAGAACGGTCATTTGGAAGTAGTGAAGTGGCTGGTCGGTCCAAGTGTTGACTTAAAGACTGACAGCTTCGAAGCGGCGCTCTCGTCGGCTGCTAAGGGAGGGCATACAGCTATGGTACAGCTATTGCTTGAGAAGGGAGCAGCTGTGGATGTGAAGGATAAATATGGCCAGACACCGCTTTCAAGTGCTGCTGGCAATGGGAATACAGATGCTGCACGGCTACTGCTCGAGAAGGGAGCAGCTGTGGATGTGAAGGATGAATTTGGCCGGACACCGCTTTCAAAGGCTGCTGGCAATGGGAATACAAATGCTGCACGGCTACTGCTCGAGAAGGGAGCAGCTGTGGATGTGAAGGATACAGCTGGCTGGACACCACTTTGGTGGGCTGCTGGCAATGGGAATACAGATGCTGCACAGCTACTACTTGAGAAAGGAGCAGCTGCGGATATAAAGGATAATGAGGGCCAGGCGCTACTTTCGAAGGTACGGCAAAGAATTGAGGAGGAAGCAGCTTTATATAAGGATAAACAGTTCATGTACTGGAGAGCGCGTTTGGCTCGGCTCGAGGATATCATGCAGCTACTCGTCGCATACGGCACTACTGATGAAAGTAGCACATCAGATGCCAAATAATTGATACATCTCCATGTCAAAGGTAGATGATAGATGCAAATTAAGCTTGTCTACTACGCATTAAGGTGACCAGCCCAAATTGAGCATCCCGCGGCACAACATCCGAACTGTGCTAACAAAACAAACAAACTTCCCCGCACCTCTTGAGTTTGGCCGACTCGTTTCGCCCGTTCCATAAACACTCATCTCATGATTTGAACAAGTGGAGGAAAGTCGGGAGAAACGGGGAAACAAACAGCGCATCTCACCATGTCTGACCCTCCTCCCACACGAAGCACGACCTACCTCCAACGCGCATACGCCCTCAGCGGAGATGCACAGGCCCAGCACTTCTATGACGAATGGGCCGACGCCTATGAGACGGACAACAACGGGCTAGGCTACGCCTCTCCCCGACGTGCCGTCGAGGCCATCATCAAGAACGTCACAGGAGATGCTCGTGATACTCAATTGAAGGTTCTTGATGCCGGTTGCGGGACCGGCCTCGTGGGCGCTTGCTTGGCCCAGTCCGCCCTTGCCGGCCAATTCGTCCTCGACGGTCTGGATCTGAGCCCCGGGATGCTGGCAGCTGCGCGCCAAAAGGGCGTGTACCGAGAATTAGAGGAGGCAAATCTCAATGAGAGGATCCGAAAACCAGATGGAAGTTATGACCTTGTGGTCTGCGTGGGGACACTGACCGTGGGACATGTTGGCCCAGATGTACTGCGCGAGTTCGCCAGGGTGGCTGCCCCCTCGGGGTTGATTGTGGCTACTGTGCACAGTGGCATATGGGAAAGCAAGGGCTACAAAGCCGAGATCGAAAAACTGAGAGATGCTGGGACAGTGCAAGTTGCGAGCACTGATGAATTTGGCCTTGTGGAGAAGGCGAGCACTGGAGGCATCATGGTCGTGTTGAGAAAGAACTAGCTTGGGTGTTTAGAATCAAATTAAATATCTATGTGTTCATTTTTTTTTAAACTAAGGCTTTGCCGAAGAAAATACAAAAGGCTATTGCGTTACAGGTCATTCATAAAAAACAAGGCATCTAACTTCGATGCTCTGACGCCCCTTGGCATCTTTGGGGGTGGCTGGATCCTCGAATGCCGTGTGCGGCGTTAGAGCAGCGAGTCCTTCCTTGCCTCCAGGCTGGCCTTGGCTTCTCGAGTCAAAACATTTGATAAACATGGCCTCGTCGGGGGTCATATCCTTCATGTAGTAGAATTTGTGCTTCTCATTTGGCTTAATAGCCCAGGTCTCGCCTAGGTCGGAAAATATGTGAGCCGTGCTATCTGCAAAGTCTTTCAGGTGCTTCATAGTTCACTGACCTCGTGCTTCATAGCCTTCTGTCGACTGGGCCTTTGTTGGGTCTGGTAGAACCTCCTTTCCTCTATCATCGTTGTCGGTAGGATCTTCTCGCCTGGGGTAGAGAAGGCCAACCTTGACCAAATCTTCGGGCGACGTGGTGCGCCAGTCTATCACGGCGAGCGGGAAGTCTGTCGCGGGGTTCTCAATTGGGCGCCAGACATTGATGATTTGATATCGTCCTTTGAGCAACTCCTCGGCATCTTCGGCGGGCAGGTGTCGCTTCACGCGCACCTCGGCTGCCCAGGGCGTCTGGTCTACATGCACCTGCTGAACAGGCTGCCGAGGCGATGACTTCTCCCGCCTTCTGATGGTATGGTCGAAGATGACGACTCTCTTTACCCCGGGAAGCTTGGCCCGCAGCAGCGCTTCGACCTCTGCATAGTAGCCTTCTCTGACCTTGGTCTCGTCTGTGAATGACTTCTCCTCCGCCGGGGCGTTGTAAACTGCGAATCCAGAGATGTCGGTGCCAAATTCCAGGTCAGAGGTACGGATGTCAGCAACTGATCGCCGCCGTTCGGTGCGTTGGAACGAGGTCACGTCAGTATCAACCTTGGACCATACTTGAGACCCGTCGCTGCGGATTGTCGCAGGGTCCAAGTAGCGGAAGAGGCCGGTAGTCATGGCTGCAACGAGATTTTAACGAGTGACCAGAGATTTATTGTAGGGTATCAATTGATGTGAGACGCGAATATGAATTGAATAGGGCTCTTCTGCGGGGAAGGGAGTGATGTTGTTTTATGCCGTCGTGGTGATTTATAAGCCGCAGCTTGTGACATTTTCAATGGGCAGTGATGATGCCACCAACAAATTAATAATCACGGTGCTACCGAGTATGAATAATCGAGCAATTTTTTCCCACGCCGCTATCCATCGATTTCAATGGAACAGCACTCTGCAATCGCATCTTCCAGATCGAGCGACCCCAGAAAAAGTCACGTTCATATGTGACTGGGGCTGGTGCAACGTCCGACCGCCGACAATCAGACAGCTTCCGTAAGCCGTCGCTCGCTTTACAATGAAATTTCCTTATCCAAACTTTATTATGACTTCATCGTGTGGATGTTCACGAAGCCCATGTAAAAGCGTCAGTCGTGAAGGGAATCGTGCTCTGCACCTCCGTTGGAGAACTACCCCATTCCTAATTACAACAGGAGCACATCCTGCTTGACATTAAGGAAACTTCACGGCTCGATAATCGCCGAAGTACAAGTTTCGGGGAAGTCGAATCGCACATAAGGGCCTGCCGAGTGGGATGTTTCCCCGGACACCCATCGGTTAGACTGAGTTGTATGCTTTCCCACAAACGCCCGATAGACACATCTCGGTGATCTATCACACCTCGTAAACCTTATTGATTTTATTAATTCCCGAGTTAAAACCTAATTATGGCAAGCTCTCATTCAGTCCCTGATTGAGCCGCAGAAAAGTTTGACCAAGGCCGCTTGAAGTCAGCCTAAAGCCAGCTGTGTATCATGGAAGTCATTCTCTTGCTACTTGTTAACTTATCCTTCTCCTAGAACAGGAAAGATTCAAGTGGCTTGTATAGTCGTATATCTATAATAGAATCCATCGCTAGGTGAAAGTGATATTGGCACTACCGTTTTGAATTGAGGAATGGATAGATGGCAAGGTAATATTCTCTGCGGGAGCTTAAATGATACCATTTTGTAAATGTATGGTATGATAGGCATTAACTACGGCTCTTCATCAAACACATTGGCGTTGATGAACCTCATGTAGCGAAACACGAAATTCACCAGCCTGGTGGCAGATGAACGAGCGACGACTGATCGTTATTGATTTTGCATGTATATCACAGACAGGCCAGGCATCGATACATCGGTGATAACATATCAAGATGATATCTATCAATTACGATGCACATGATGTTTCTTAGCAGGCAATGTCACAACATAGTTTCTAATTATGGCTACGTATCTCATTTGATATCATCAGAATGGGCCAATGGGGGGATAAGCGCTGCCTAAATCCCCCTTCCCGTAATAACATCCCACGCTCAATATGCATGTCTTTGTTTACAATTCTGTCCCTTATCAATGCCAACACTCATTGTAGAGTCGTAGCGCAGGCTTGGGCCATGAAATGCTGCCGCATACCTACATGTAGCCAGCAGGCAGCAACAGCATCAATGCACGTCTGAGTTGTTATAACGCCGACCCCCAAATCATAACAGACTTCATGGGGGTGCGATACCACCCAAACGCGTCAAAATTCACATCACGGAGCCAAAGATTGTCGAGATACCATCATACGTGTCAAATCGAGATGCCTCCCGAGCCAATATGCGAACGTCAGCCGCTTAGCGAGTGTACCCAGGGTGAGACAATATTGCACCGTTATGTGACTGACTCGCAGTGGCATTGGCGAACAAGTGCTCCACGATGTCGTCGGTGGTGATCGGCATGACACACCACTGGTAGTAATGCACCACCTATTGTATATTGACACGACGCGCTCCATCCCGCGGATCTGTTGATAGCGGCAGCTGTCGTAGAACACATGCGCTGGTTGCATGCACCTCATAGGCATTTCGTGCGTTGGGGAGGCCGGCGAGAACGTCGTGTCAGACATGCTCACGACACCGGTGCATACGGAACGCCGCCACAATGACACCTTGATGGGCTCGGGGGCCTCTAGTATACGGCCACGACAGTAGCTGAGACTGCGCGGCAACCTGCTATTGAATTACGACTAATAATTGATAGGTGGACGACGTATGACCGGACCCGTATGCGGCCCATGAAACGCCATCACTGGCCAAGGGCGACCGCGGCATTGGCGCTCGCTGGCCGCAGGATGGATGATGGATGGGTGGGTTGAGCAATGGCTGGCAAATCACCTCACAACCGACGCGGTGCGCGACAATGATGATGGCCAGTCAACGGCGGGCTGAGCTGGCCATGGCTAGAATGGTCGGTTCGATGCAATGCAGTCACTAACACCGGGGTTGCGCTCCATACAATCCCATGTCATGCCATACCATGCCATTGTCGTACTGCGTGCTCTGCCTCACTTCCCCCAACGCGAGCCAAGCGCCGAGAGCTTCTGCACACTATTCCCAATCGATGGACCGAGGGCGGCTGGCGCTGTTGGGAAAATGTTCCATTCGTCAAAGCATACGTAGTAAAAAACTCTGGGGGATCGTATGACCCCTTAGATCCTCCTCCAGCCGGTATATCGCTCGACGACAGCTCGGGGGCGGTGAAGAGGTTGGTGCTCACGCGGGCAGCAAGGATCCAACCAGGGGACATGACGAACCGTCCCCCACCTACGCTTTTGGGGGCGCCGGTCGAGATGAGACAAGGATCCGGGGAGGGGCTTGCCTGTAGTAGGTAGGGGGGAGCTCGTTCACGCAGCAGGGATGGCAGTCGTCTGTTTGCATTGAGCTTGCGCGCTAGCTCGCTGCTAACCCAACGGAACGGAGGTCATACCACCCAGAGACGAATGAGGCCATTCAGTTTGATATTTCGAAAGCTGTTGAGAGAGGGGTAGCGAAGGAGCAGATCCCAAGTGATGATGCGTGGTTAAATAGATGGCAATGCCTCGGGATGCTGGGGAGGCTGTTCTCCTCTCTCCCCTTTCTCTTCACCCGCCCAATTCCAGAATAAAAAAAGCTGAGGAATCATCATTATGTCCGCAGTCCCCAATTCCGTTCCAGAGAACAACACCACCCTTGCCGCCGCCGACTCCTCCAAGGACCAGGCCCCCGCAACCATCACCGACACCCCGCCTTTGGCGGAGACTCCTGCTCCCACCGAGGCCGCGCCCGTCAGCGAGGCCCCGGTGGAGTCTGCGGTCGTCGACGAGGCTCCGGCAACAACAGCTGCTGCTGCTGCTGCCGACGAGAAGGTCGAGGAGGTGTCCAAGGTCGAGCCCGCACCGGCCCCCGAGGTCGCTGAGCAGCCTGTTCCTGCCGTCGAGACTGCCAAAGCAGAGGAGACGCCCGAGGTAGAATCCGCCAAAGCCGAAGAGACCAAGGCAGATGCTACCCCGACCGCAGACGAGTCCGTCAAGGAGGAGGTGAGCAAGGTAGAGGAGACCCCTAAGGCAGAGGAGGCTCCCAAGCCAGAGGTCTCTGCCCAGGTGGAGGAGACCAAAGCAGAGGAGGCCCCCAAGCCCGAAGAAACTGCCAAGGTAGAGGAGACTCCAAAGGTGGAAGCGACAGAGGAATCTTCCAAGCCTGAGGAGACTCCCAAGGTCGAAGAAACTCCAGCGGCAGAGGAGACTGCCAAGGTGGAAGCGGCAGAGGAGACTCCCAAAGTAGAGGAGACTCCCAAGGTAGAGGAGACTCCCAAGGTCGAAGAGACTCCAGCGACAGAGGAAGCTCCCAAGCCTGAGGAGGCGCCCAAGGTCGAGGAGGCTCCTAAGGTAGAAGCAACACAGGAGACTCCAGCAGCACAGGAGACTCCAGCAGCAGAGGAGGCTCCAGCGATAGAGGAGACTCCCAAGCCCGAGGAGACTCCCAAGGTAGAAGCGACAGAGGAGACTCCAAAGGTGGAAGCGACGGAGGAATCTCCCAAGATCGAGGAGACCAAGCCAGAAGAGGCTCCAAAGGTGGAGGCGACAGAGGAAGCCCCCAAGCCTGAGGAGACTCCTAAGGCGGAAGCTGCAGAGGAGACTCTAGCGACAGAGGAGACTGCCAAGGTAGAAGCAACACAGGAGACTCCAGCAGCAGAGGAGACTCCAGCAGCAGAGGAGACTCCAGCAGCAGAGGAGACCCCAGCAGCAGAGGAGGCTCCAGCGACAGAGGAGACTCCCAAGCCCGAGGAGACTCCAAAGGTCGAGGAGACTCCAAAGGTCGAGGAGACTCCAGCGGCAGAGGAGACCCCAGCAGCAGAGGAGGCTCCAGCGACAGAGGAGACTCCCAAGCCCGAGGAGACTCCAAAGGTCGAGGAGACTCCAAAGGTCGAGGAGACTCCAGCGGCAGAGGAGGCTCCAAAGGAGGAGGCCAAGACAGAGGAGGCTCCTCAGGTTGCAGAGACTGTAAAGGCCGAGCCTGCATCAGCGGCCGAGGTCGATGAGAAGCCTACTCCCGTCACTGAGGAGACTGTCAAGGCAGAGGAGACAAAAGAGGAAGCGACTCCCAAGGATGAGGAGACTCTTCAAGCTGAAGCAGCCCCTGCATCAGAGGAGACACCGATCGTTGAGGAGACTGTAAAAGCAGAGGAGGCACCAGTCGTTGAGGAGACTGTGAAAGCTGAAGACGCACCCAAGCCTGAAGAAGCTTCCAAGGTTGAAGAGACCAAGGAAGAAGATACCCCCAAGGCTGAGGAGATTGCGAAGCCTGAAGAAGCTCCAGTGGCCCAGGAGGTCGCACAGAGCGAGGAGGCTGAGGCCCCGAAGGCCGAGGTGCCAGAGGTGGCCAAGGAAGAAGTGACCCCAGCACCAGAATCCAGCGCCGTTCCTGTGAAGGAAGAAGCTGCGGAAGAGGTCAAGGAGGAGATCAAGACTGATGAGGTTGCCAAAGAAGAACCCAAAGTCGAAGCATCTACCGCTGCTGTCGATGAAGTGCCTGTTCCTGAGAAGAGCAGCGAAGAGGAGGTCAAGCCTGCTCCCGAGGCGGCAGAGGCTGAAAAGCCAGTCGCCACCGAGACTCCAGATGAGACACCGGCCGTTGGAGTGACTGCCGAGCAACCAGCTGCTGAAGTTCCAGAGGTAGCAGCACCTGAGAAGGAGGCTGTTCCAGAAGCAGAGGAAACTCCAGCCGAGACTCCAGCCCCTGAAGCTCCTGCAGCTGAGGAGACGGCCACCGAGAAGGTCGAGCCTACACCTGAAGTGAGCGAAAAGAAGGAGGAGGCAGCACCCGAGCCCGAGCCGGTGGCTACAGAGGAGGTCAAGGCTTCAGAAGAGACTGCAAGTGAAGCCAAACCAGCACAGACAGAGTCGGCTGCTGTGGAGACACAAGAAATTCCTGAAACGAAAGAAGTTGCTGTCGAACAGGTTGTGGTAGCAGAGGCCCCGAAGGCTGAGGAGGAGGTCAGGCCTGAGGAGGATTCAAAACCTGAAGAGACTTCTGATAAAAAGGAAGAGCCCAAGCTGGAAGAGGTGTCTCAACCTGAGGAGGCCCCCAAGGTTGAAGCTTCGGAGGCTCCCGCAGCAGAGGAGGTGCCGAAGGCTGAAGAGAAGGTGGATGACACAACAGTACAGGCTGCAGCGCAGCCAGAGGTTCAGGATGAAGTAAAACCTGAAGAGACATCCAAACCTGAGGAGACCACAGCAGAGGAGACACCCAAGCCTGCGGAAGAGGTCAAGCCCGCAGAGGTCAAGGCTGAGGAGAAGCTGGATGACACAACAGTACAGGCTGAAGCGCAGCCAGAGGTTCAGGATGAGGTAAAACCTGAAGAGACATCCAAGCCCGCTGAGGAGGATAAGCCTGCAGAGGAGACCAAGCCTGCAGATGAGACCAAGCCTGCAGAGGAGACCAAGCCTGCAGAGGAGACCAAGCCTGCAGAGGAGGCCAAGGTTGAGGTCAAGTCGGACGACGCCGCCAAGGTCGAGGAGGACACCAAGCCTGAGGAAACATCCAAACCTGAGGAAGTCAAGCCTGAAGAAGAGTCCAAGCCTGAAGAAGTCGTCAAGGCGGAAGACTCCAAGGCGGAAGTCGCCGCAGAGGATGAGAAACCTGAAGAGGTTGGCAAGGTTGAGGAGGACTCCAAGCCTGAGAAGGCCACCAAGGTAGAGGATACTTCCAAGCCCGATGAACCACCCGTTGTGGCAGAGACCATCCAGACAGAAGCTCACCAACCTGAAAAAGTTACAGAGACTGTCGAGGTTCCTAAGCCCGTGGAAGTAACCGGCACGGTGGAGGTGCCGGCCCCGGAGCCTTCCGTCGCTGCAGCGCCAGTTGTTGACGAAAAGGTGGAAGTGGCAGAGGACACTGCCAAGGAGGTGGAAAAGACTGTCAACGGGGTTGAAGCTGCTGCTGAAGCTCCAACCCCTGCTACAGAAGCCCCTGTCATTGAAGTCCCCGCTGCGGAAGAAACAGCACCCCAGGTGGAAAGTGTAATTGCGGTGGAAGAAACAGTCGTTGTACCGGTGAAAGAGGTCGACTCCAAGGAACAAATTGTTGTAGGTGGGATTGAGCACAAAGCACCAGTTGTCGCAGTGGCGGATGTCTCAGAAGATGCGGCTGCCTCTTAAACGGCGCCATCCTACATATATTGTATGGCATGGACCATGTATTATTGCGTTTCTTATTTTCAGCTCTCAAAAATGGTGTGTACGGAAACACTTTTTGCTCACCTGTTCAATTTGCAACGTTTGATTCGTAGGTGATTTCAGACATTGATCATGCTTTTCACGTGAACAAGCCAGAAAGCGATGTTTAAATTTACATGCAGGCTAACATCCAACTCATCTCTACAAAAAGGTCATTAATATTCCTCGGCCACGTGGATAATGGGTGGAAAACTGCCAACATTCCAAACATAGGTATGATGGACTCTTCAATCTTACCCACTGTAGAAGTTCTGGGCATAATAGATGTTCCTGTTGTGAATTGTGCGTTTTTCTCCCGAGCCGCTTGCCGCCATAGTCAGAAAAGTATCTAAACAACTTTAACTAAGGGTAAAAAGCCTGCACTATGTGGCTCTCATAATTCTTTGGATAATAGCTTAAGCCGAACTTTCAGTCAGACTTAATTGCATCATATATTGCTTTTTAGCTGGGCAAATGTGGGAAAGCAAAAACCTCTCGAAAGTAAGAAAGTACGTATGCCGACAAATGTAGAAATCTAGGATTTTGTGGCTGAAGTAGCACGAGATAACGTCAGTCTTGAAAAGAGTTATCTCATGATTTAACAGTTCATCATTACACAAATTGCAAAAAGTTTACGCGTAGAAGTCTAAGCATTTGGCAAACTAAAAATTATTTTCTAACAATTATCGGATAATGTGTTCTCATTCCAACTATGTTCGCCAACCCTGTCGCCCGATAACAATTACGGAAAATGATCTAGAAGCAATTGGAACTACAGTAAACATTCATACATCCATCCATTAGTATTCGTAGCAATATATTTGTAGACAGTGACTTCATCTTCCTCCCTCTTTTCATGGGTTACTGTTGCTAATCGCCGGCTCGAGCTCTCATTTTGATCGTCGGCACATCCACGTCATACACGCCCCAGAAAAATGACCCATGTGAAATCAATTGTAGATTTCCAGCCGACGCAAGTGATAATTCTTGGGGGCGTGATGGAAGAAACGTGGAGGCAGAGGTTATGAGCCTTTACAGAGCAGCAACTTGGCCCTTGGAAATCGACAGAAAGATATAGTCGCCAGAGACATAGTCGATAAAGATAGGCCACCTCCCCGCAGGAAAAACCACCAAGCTCAGTGGAGAAGGTCGGAATTTCATTCCCGATCTAGGAAGTTAGAACCAGACTTGAACTGTGCGGGATATAATAAGATCATCACCCACGGATTCGTAATCCGGCGGGGAAAGCCATCCGATGTTTTGAATCGTATTTCATTTAAAGGCTATTCTGTATACCGGATCACAACTCTTATCTTTCAAAGCAGGCATTCAAGCTCCAAAGCTAGATATCCCAGCAACTAACTTAGGTCCAAACGTTCATTCTTTGTTACGAATTCGCGCATTGCTAGTCGTTTTCTGCTCATCTCTCATCGCGCTTTCATCATGTCGAGCGACAATCAAGATCGAGCCATGCAAAGAAAGCTGAACGTCGGAGTTGTTGGAATTGGCAGGATGGGCCAGAAGCATGCGTTGAACATCCTGCATTCAGTGCCACGAGCCACACTACTCTGCGCCTGCTCGCCAGCCGAAGCTGATCTCAGGTGGGGAAACGAGTACCTGAAGCCTTATAATGTCCGTGTGGTTGCTACCTTCGAGGAACTCATCGACACGCCTGGTTTGGATGCAGTCATTGTTGCTTCTAGCACTGAATTGCACGCCAGGCACACAACAGCGGCCCTTGACCGAAACATCCACGTGCTCTGTGAAAAGCCAGTGTGCAAAACCGTCGAAGAGGTAGGTAACTCGAGAACCTACTCCTAGAGCTCTACTTATAAGTTTCGAATAGCTCGTCCAACTAGTCAAAAGAACCGAGACCAACCCCCGAGCTAAGTTAATGGTTGGTTTTGTACGTCGCTTTGACCAGAACTATCAAGACGCACTTGAAAAAATCAAGGCCGGTGCAATCGGTCGTCCTATTATCATTAGATCTCAAGGCTGCGAAAAGTTAGACACAAGCCTGTTCTACCAACAATATTTAGAAGCTTCTGGTGGCATTTTCGTTGACAGCATCATTCACGATATTGACCTTGCGCTTCTCTTTTTCGGAGAAGACTCTACGCCCAAGTCCGTCTCCGCAGCAGGAGTCGCGGCAGTCCACACCAAAAGAGCGGAGGAGGGAGACGCCGACAACGCTGTCGGGATTTGCGAGTTCTGGGACGGCAAGATCGCCTATTTCTACAACTCTAGAACGGCAGCGCACGGCTATGATAATGCCACTGAGATTTTTGGGACAGCCGGGAAAATATCCATCAATATGGTCCCGAGAAAGAACGCCCTCGAGCTCTGTGATGGGGACGGCTTTGTCAAGGTCCAGCCCACACCTGGCTGGTACGATCGTTATGCACCGGCATTTGTAGAAGAGGCCAAGGCCTGGGTGGATGCGCTCCTAGACGAAAAGCCCATGCCGATACCTCTGGGGTCATCCTTGCGATCTCTTGAAATTGCCACTGCATTGCAGGAGAGCCTTAGAACCGGGAACAAGATCTTTTTCACGAGGGAGGGGGGCATTAGACGGGAGACAGCATCACTCTAGAGAATGGAAGAATTCAGCATCTCGCCTCAGTATTATAGTACTACTAACGAATTTCAACGATCAACAGATCAAAAAGTTTCCCTTAGATCTTGAATTTGCTTTCTACCATTCATAGTTTGTTAGATGAGTAGATGGATATGACATGAACTCAGTGATAAGAATTGCCAGAGAACCTAGATCCAATGACGTCGATACTTATAGGCCGCGCCATTCTCCTGCAAAATGAAACGCCCAGGCTTAGAATGCATGCTATCTCGAGATACTGGAAATCGTGGGGCGCTTTTGAAATGCGGCACGAATAAGCGAAGTACATCCGAAGCTGCGAAGAGAAGGCATCAACACAAAGTAATGAGATCAACATAGAGAAGGGGCCGATGAAAGGAGCTGTGTAATATCATACTATCGATGAGATTACTTGGATGTGGGAGAGCCATACTCTGGTAGGCTTACTGGTGCTCTGTATTTTTCTACTCGGATGCATCATTATCCAAGATCTGCAGGCTAAAATAACGTCGCGGTGGGGAAGGGGCCAGTTCTACTCAAGGGCCATATGCCTGCATTGGAGACGATGAGTATCAAGTAACTAGATGCGGTGGCCAGAGCTCTTGAAGTGAAGGTGCAGGAGGAAGAGTTAAGCCCCATCCCGGAATAAGCTGTCTGGTAAGCTGAGCCGCAGCATGCATGAGGCTATAAGAGCTGACCTGCATACATGATTAGCAACATAAAGAAAACCGGGGACTTGTTCTTTCCATCCTATTTTGAGAGGCCGCATCAGAATTTCTTACTTCCTCCTCCTATCCACAACCAGCTTTTGTACTCATACTTCATCTCATGAACGAGATGGCAGCTGATGCAGGGAAGCTATGCAGCACATGTCGCTCACAAAACGACATGCCATACGGCAACTTTGACTCCTTGGCGTCACAAGAACTACCCCGCTCTCATAGGATTGTGCTCGTTTTGGGCCCTCTTGGTGAGCTCCTTTCGCGCCGGCAGGAGTGCTCGTTTTGCGGCCTTGTTGTCTCGGCTATATCTCAGGCTTGGAAGCAGCATTCGCCGACACCCGTCATTCAAGGCACGCCGGTGAAATGCACAATGTACAATCGCGTGGTGGGTGTAGTGAGAGATGATGAGTCGGGGATTGAGTACCATGAGAACTTCGAGCGCAACAAATATCAGTACAGCAACTGTCGAATTGTCATCGAGTGCAAGCCATCACCACCTGGCTGTCCTTCCCAGGTTGAAATACAAGCGGTGGATACGGGCGCTGCCATTAAAGGTCTCTTCGATGATGCTGGTCTGTTCACGAAGAGGCCACAAGAGTGCATGGACAAGGTTAATTTTGCGCTTCTCAAGACGTGGCTTTCGCACTGCGAGACTTCCCATGCTGCACGCTGCTCTCCGGATGCCATTCCACATGCGAACCCCGATAAATATTTGAAGTACTTTCGGTGCATTGATGTTACAAAAAAGAAAGTCGTTGATTCGGCAGACGATCGATATGTCGCTCTCTCCTACGTCTGGGGTACAGCTCCCTTTCTTCGACTTCTCCAGAGTAACCGATCCGAATTGTATAAGGATGGTGCACTTGATGCGAGAAACAATGACGTGCCAAAGACTGTGCAAGATGCCATGCGTGTGGCTGGCCAACTTGGGCTGCGATATCTTTGGGTCGATGCTCTCTGCATCGTGCAGGACGACCTAAATGAGAAAGCAGAAGTCATCGGTGCCATGGATCTTATTTACAGTCGTGCCACACTCACCATCGTCGCAGCCTCCGGTTCCAATGCTAACTCGGGCCTGCCAGGTCTCGACTCAGGTAGTCGAGATCTCGGACCGTATCACTTCAAAAATCGCTTTCCTGAATCCGTGTATGAATTCTCCGTTGCGAGATCGAGGCCATCGGATTTACTTGGATCATCAACTTGGAGCACACGCGGATGGACATATCAAGAGAGACTCTGCTCTCATCGACTGCTCATCTTTACGGAGCAGCAGGTCCTGTATTTGTGTGGCGTATCTTCCTGGTGTGAGGATACTGTACTAGAGACAAATGATCCGCGCGTCAACTATGAAGAGCAGCCATTGTACGGCCTTAACCTACCAAATGACGAGACACTGTCGTTCATGCGTGAGGTAGAGAAAGCTCAGAGCGTCACACCATTTCAAGAATACGTCAAGATGGTGAATGAATACTCGAAGCGGGACCTGACTTATCCTGGAGACATCATAGACGCGTTTGCAGGAGGCTTGGCGAGGTTCCAGAGGAATTGCGAAGCCAAGAACATCCAGCTAAACTTTATATTCGGCCTCCCAACGACATGGTTTGAGCTTTCTTTGCTCTGGCGGCATGTTGATGGGTCTCACGCCGAACGTCGAAGCCAGAAGTGGCGGCATCCATCTGGTGTCGAGATTGCATTCCCTTCATGGTCGTGGATGGGCTGGATTGGTGGTGTTGATATACGCGCAATTGAACAGGTGTTACGTGTCGAGATTGATTGGCACTATATTGAGCCTGGAACAGGAGCGCTTTTGCGAGTGGCCAGTACCCCAAGCACTCAGCCGCCGCCCTTCTGGGTTCAGACTTCAGATGCTCCCCGAGTACTTGGAGAAAAGTGGAAGCCTAAGGGAGCTCACTCTGCCATTGAACCAGCAGACCTCGATCCTTATCGCTCAGTGGATCTGGCTGGAAAGCTGGCATGCTATACCAGTAGTTGTTTCTTGCCTCTTGCAAAGCACAAGTACCGCCGTGAGTTTCATGTCGGGAAAGAGTCTCATGTGCTAGATTTGGATCCTGAATGGGCGGAGCAGCGAGTCGGAGAATCTTTTGAGTTTATTGTTTTCGGGAGGCATATGGGAAATGACTGGGAGGATCCCGGTAAGAGGGATACGCTCTACGTTATGCTCATTGAACGACGAGACTTGGTTGCGTATCGGATCGGAGTTGGGCAAGTAGCAGAGTCCGAGTGGGTTGATGCGAATCCGACATGGCAACTCGTAGTTTTAGGTTAGCATGGAAGCTCGCACTACTGAATGAACGAAGTAGAGAATTCAGAGAGTAGGTTCGTCGAGGATTATGCAATATTCCAGGTTTCAATATCGGCTAGATCCTAAGGACTAGGTGCTTACATCACGGCTTCGGCTATTGACAGATCCCACGGTGGACCGCCAAGTAGCATCTTTGATTGTCTAGGCTGACAGAAGCTTTAGTCAAAATTAGGATCCAGTCAGAGCACCTCTCAACCGTCCGAGGGCTTCCAGCCGGCAGTGAGAAAATGCAACCGTAAAGCAATTGCCACAGCTCGCTTTGTAATAAATTATGGTGATGCCGAGCTCCTGATCCTGATTAAACTTGTAGGTACCATGCATCATTCAATATTTTAGGCCCTTTTATGCGCCAGTGATTTAAACATGTGCTTTATGTGATGTCCAAGTGGCCAGACCGTACTACTGATTGGCAGAGTGCGGTTCTCTCTCAGAAATACAATGAATCGATAACATATTCTATCTAACTTACAGTCGACAGCATAGAATCATCTACACTTCCTTAGTTGATCAAACAGAAAGCCAAGCGCTGGGTTGAGCTGAAGACCAAGACCCCACACTTCCCCCCTGCATCCGACACCAGCATTACCGAGTGTTTCAACATGATCAGCCCAGGGTTTCAGACAGCTCGTAATAAGCAAGACTAAGATTCTCGGATTGGCCAAATCCATGTCCTGTCGAAATCATCTGATATCTATGCATAGTCTAGATGGAGCGTAGCGGATTTCTCAATGGCATATAGCTAGGAAGTGTTCCCCCTTCCCACATTGATCGTCATCACGCATTCTCTCACTTTCCTTGAGCCTAGAGCCCTTTTCCTACACTCTTTTTCCAACACATTCATTCATTCATTGTAGTTGATCTACATCGTCACTCTCTGCCTTCCAAAATGGTTCAATCATTTGCCCAGAGGCTGTTGACAGCCGCCGCATTCGCCCTTCCATTGGCATCCGCGCATCTTGCCGCCTACACCGATGGAATGTACTGTCCCGAGGTGCGTCTATTGCTTCGTATGACCACTATGGTCTAAATCGCTGCTAACGGCCCGTTTAAAGAACTCCTACAAGGGCTCATTGACCAACTTCACCGACGAGAATCGGGTTGTTTTCGATCCTCTTTACAACCTTGAATTCGATAGCTGGTATATCTGCAGCCCTATGATCTTTTTCAAAGACGACTTGCAATCCAGGATTGCGGATCGGACTTCCAACTTTGGGGCTATTTCTAACATAACAATTGTCTAGGTTTCTATCCAAAGGCCGCAACTGTCATCTGGCCGAACCTAAGGGAGTCTGGGAGATTCAGGCCAACTCCCAAATCACCATTCCCTGGGCCAACTGGCAGGACTCTACAGGTTTCTACGCCGACGGAAAAGAGGAGAACGAGCGCCCCATCCCCTACTCGACCAGCAATCCCGAAGTCATCGCTCAGGGTCTCATGAGCTCGTCAAAGGGCCTGAACTCGCCCAACCTGCACGCCGCGAATAAGTCCACTGCAGCTGGAACTGCCATTGCCGTCGCCTACGTCGACAACATCTGGGCCGTCACGATGGACAACCTCGTCGTTGTCTCCATCGCCTCCGAGACTCCCTTTGAGCGCCTCGCCAACTATGAGATTCCCGATCTCGCTGCTTGCGAGTCTTGCATCTGTGTGACTGGGTTTGTTTCCCATCCAGCCCGCCGAGGCATTCCCGAATGGCATAGTCTAATATGAGTTGATAGATGGGTCCCCGATGGATACGGCCAGCAGAACATGTACATGGCCGCCCACAAATGCCGCATCGTCAACGCCAAAGGCGGCAAGACCCCCAAGATTCCCAGCAAGGTCCCCGGTGCTGGCGTCACCGGCGCTAAGCAGATGATTGCTGCCTTCCAGAAGTCCGGAAACAATGTCGAGTACAAGCAGGGAGACAAAGTTCCCACTTACTCCACTCGCATGGGTTACCTGAAGGGTACGTAGGAACTCTGTGATGTGTACCAGCGCTTATAGATGATTCCGCAATGGCTAACCAAAACCTCACTTCTACAGATGCCCAGACAGATATCTTCGGTGATGACGCGACCAATGATAGCCCTTCCTCCTCCATATCCTCGCCTTCATCCTCTTCCTCGACAGTCATCGCCCCTGCCAGCACCTTTAGCACCCAGACCCGTCTTTCAACATCAGCTACCTCCACCGCCGCTGCTCCCACAGCTACCCAAACCAGCGTCGGCTGCTCCGGTTCCAAGCGCCGCCCTTCTGTGAAGAGCCGCCGTAACTTGCAGCGCATTGCCATTCGACGCAGGGAAGAATAAATGGAGGAACAATGAACACGATCTTGAAGAGGTTCATAGCAAGAAGCATTGCTGGTGGGTCTAGAGGCCATATGGCAATAAGTGGTGGGAGACGAGTTCCTGTATTCCACCTTGAGATGATAGCTTGGCGTATTTACTTTCTAGTTTTCAGTCATTGTTTACCTTGTTCTCTGGTCTTGACTCCTCTTGCTCAATAAGTTCTCGCCGCTCAACACGACTTGAAACTCTCTTCTCTCCACTCACTTGCACTCACTTGTATGGAGATGGTCTACGGTCGTACAACGAAAAATGAAGGGATCTTAACCATAACCCACCATCTTCCTGGGAGATAGACATGCAGAGACGACCCAACAACGCAAAATCCAGCAAACCATCTGTAAGATAGATTCAGACGGCCCAGCAAAAAACAAAAACATACAACAGCCGGTATTCGCTGGTCGTCACCGACCCAACTACTAATCGGCCCCTCATCCGTTTAACTAGGCGAGAGCGGACGGGATCGCGTGCTTTCGAATGGGTATGGTCGTATGTGGCAGGTGAAGCTATCGTGAAGGCTAAATACCCTACATGACTCCACCACCAAATAACAAAAAAAAACATACAACAGCGGGTATTCGCTGGTCGTCACCGACCCAACTACTAATCCACCCCTCAGAAGCTTATCTATGGGAGAGCGGACGGGATCCCGAGCTCTCTTCTGGGTATGGTCGTATGTGGAAGACTGCCGTGTTGTTGGAGTCTAGGTAAGGGATGTTCACGAGCCTTGGCCAAGGGCCGTCTTTCTAGGTGTAGGATTTCTGCTTGTGTATACAAAGGAGCCTAACACCAGAGAGTCTCGGGTTGCATTCACTATCACTTACTTCTATCAGATAGACTTTTATGAGATAGCCAATAGGCATGAAAGTATAACCCCATGCTTCAGTGGTTGTGGAATGTTTCGGAGTAGTAGCATCAAGTCATTGTTTCGGTCCTGTCAGCTGGGCTTGAGCCTACCCTATACTTGTTCAATCGCCCAGATTGAAACAGGCTTTCACGTGGGTAAGAAGACGACCTCTATTCCGTAGTAGTATTGAGCTAAATATTGTCTAGAAGAAGCGCATTAATACAATTGCGGTTTCATAAATTATGGGATGGCGTTAAAGCATCGATTGGTCTATGTCAAATGGTCGTTTTGCTCTCGGAGCCGAAGTTCTGGAGGATGCGTAGGTGGACGAAACTATACTTCATAGGGCAGTTGAATTCCCATAAATAAAATAGCGCTCTAAATATTCACTGCGTACAGGTAAAGTCCGGGGTTGATTTTCGCTGATGCTGCCGATCCACGGTGTCATTGTCGCCGGTTTTCATGATGACTCACTCAAATCAATTGCATCAGACCGTCCGTAAATCTCGTACATGTAATGGATAAATGAAATATCTATAAAACTACATGATTTAGTCCTGACCCCTCAGCAAGCTTCACCTCTCCGCAAATTAGTCGGCGAAACCAGCCCCACGACAAATCAACCATGACTCCGTCTGTGAAGCTCACAACACACACCTCCCCGGACGTGCCGGAGGATCTGGAGCGCCTGCTGCAGGCCCATTTGCCATACTCATTCCCGCTGCTCCGCCGACTGCAGCACGCAAAGCACAAAGATGGCATGCCCCCAAACGCGCGCGCAGTCGTTGTCTCGAGCGGCGACGTCCTTGGCGGCGACCAGCTCGCCTCAGCGCGGTTCACAGCCGCGTACGTAGACTATGGCGGCGGGCCCGACACGCAGATGTGGCTCTTCTCCACGCTCGAGGAGGTGGAGAAGCCGAGTGACGCGGACAAGGCCGAGTATCGGCACCAGATCGAGGAGCTGGTGCGGGAGCTGGTCAGGCTGGGCAGGGAGTACGGCAAGCCGACGACGTATCCTGGGGCCCTGCTTCTGGGGTCGTTACATACTGCTGTGCGAAGCATCTTGATAGACCTGCGGCGCGCGGCGCCCCGCGCAACTGGATTCTACGACAAGTGGCTGTTTCAAGCAAAGGGTTTCCCGGAAAATGATGCCCCGTTGCCTGATGGGATGCGATGGGACACGGCGTCGCTGGATGACTGTAGGATTGTCATGTCCAGAACCGATATTCCCCGTGTAGCGTATGTTTGCGTTGATGGATGGCCCGTTGTCTAATTATTTTGCTGACCGAGAGCAAAGTGAGACACTGCTCCGCTTTCAGAACTTGATCATCCGGATTGAGGATGGCACGCCCATCGCCTGGGCATTTCTAGGTTCGTTCTGCTTGTAATGAACTATTCTTGCGTCGCATGACTGACCATACTGCAGGATTTGATGGCTCGCTGTGCAGTCTTCACTGCGAGGTAAGTAAACACCCGAGATGCTTTGTACCTTCACGATAATGGCATGCTCAATGTTGACATGGACAAGGAACCATACCGCCGTCGCGGCCTGGCCAAAGCGCTGGGAGCGAAGCTGATGCGCACCGGATGCGGCCCATATGCGACTGATGGATGGACATCTGCGGATGTGGCGGCGAGCAATGCCGGTAGCAGGGGGATGTGCAAGAGCTTGAACGGAGAACCGCACTGGGAGGTCTCATGGTAAGTGTCTTTTACGTCTCCAATGCTGCTGATTATCGACAATTGCTGATGGGGTGCAGGGTTTTGCTTGACATCACCGAGGACGGTCTTAAGGATTGATCACGTCTGGGATAGAATATCTATTTGACCTACACCGTAGAGAGTATAGCGTAGCTAGATTTTATGAATAGAATTGAAGAATTTGGGCTGGTGGGCCATGGCAGAAAATAACATGTTGATCTGGTGTCCTGGATGGGCGATGTGATTGAATGATGGACGCGCGGTTGACGCGGTCCCCATCGGCGAGCATGGAAAAGTCCGATTGCTATCGCGCTTGTGATAATTTCCATCTCGAGGCGGTCTGAACGGCTGCTGCACGAATGCGGTTGTGATCCGCAAACCGGTGTTACGCTTGGAATTAGCTGGGTTTTAAGGGCAGCATCGTCCGCCGCGAATGGCGTCTTTCAAGCCTGTAAGCGTCGGTTCGAGCCGTTCTCCTGTCTGAGCTGGACCAGAAGCAAATTCGGGAATCCAGACACCACCCAGAGTTGTGGCTCTGTCGCGTCTCTGTGTGACTGTGTGCTCTCGCCCCGTGCTCTGAGCACGTTCTTCATGATAAGAGCACGCACCATGTAGGATCAATCTTGTGGGAGGGAGCGACTAGGGTTTGC
Source organism: Clonostachys solani (assembly GCA_902141235.2). NCBI lineage: Eukaryota > Fungi > Ascomycota > Sordariomycetes > Hypocreales > Bionectriaceae > Clonostachys > Clonostachys solani. The sequence continues at coordinate 770,140 of CABFOC020000018.1, read as the reverse complement.
TTCTCCACTGCCTGGAGAAGAAGTTGAGCACGAATCGGCAGGGATTCTGATCAAGCTCATTTCCCGGAGCCGCCAGTTATACTTAAGATATGCATATCTCATGGGTGCGCCGTCTCCCCTATTCACCGAGGCCTGCCTGTTCCAGCTCTCCAGGCAGCAGAAGAGAAACTCAAGAATAGGAGAATGCGACCGTAGAATGACTCGCATTGCATGTGAACATCGGGAGAGAAACAAGCTTCTCATCAGACTAGAGGCTTCTGTTCTTCCCGCGGCGAGCTTATGCAAGCCAAGACCCACGCAGTGACCGAACCCTGGTCCGTTCGCAGTCGATTCGCTCTGAAAACAGGGAAAATCAACTGAGAGGAAGCACCAGTGAGGTCACATCGAGCCTCTCAACCCCCGCAACCGGCCTCGATTACGCACGTTCAACCCTCACCCACTCCGTCGCACCAGATGATAGGGGGAACCCGTTTAATTTTCCGATTTCTCTGCTGCAGGATGTTCATTCGCCTGGTATGATGGGCCTGTCCATCGTAGCACACGTGGGGGGATTCAATTACCCCCCATTTGAGGCAACTTGGAGGAACATTCCACGCAGCTCTTCTCTGGCTTCATCCACTCGCTCCTCGTCCTGACATTTTTCTTTCCCCTTGCTTCTGGTACTGCAGAGATAGAATGATCTGATCAGACATCGTCTGCGACAGGCACGACTATGCGGCCTTTGGGAACCTGCTGGCCACTCCTCAGTCTCTTGGTAGGGCCTTGTGTGGGAGGAGTCGCGCAACAACGTCTCACATATCTTCGCCCATTTCTGGCCCAGAAGGATCCGGCTCACATTGCGGCAAACTTTCCCGATGTCGACGACGAAATATTGTCGCCCGCGTTTACATCTCCAGACACCGTACCTGAGGGTTTCCGCCATGGAATCTCGGGGCCGACGCCTCAGAATGTTCTCGGTGAGTACCGCCAAGGGCCACATCTATCTGCCTGCTTCCAATGGGGAAAACTTACTGAGATGGCATTCTGCGCATAGACGACTGGCTGAAGACCCTGGCCGCCAGAAACGACTGGATGAGCTATCAGGAATCAGACTTGACGTCCGAAGAAGGACGGTCAATTCCCGTTGCCACCTTATCAAGCGCCTCACCACAGTCGCTATATTCAATTGATAATTCTAATCACACCAACAACTCCTCCAAGCTGCGGATCTGGCTCACCGGCGGCGTCCACGGAGACGAGCCGGGAGGCGACCAGGCCATCCTCGCCCTCCTCGGCAAACTCGATGCCAACGCCTCCTTCGCCTCCTCCCTCCTGGACAAGGCCGACCTGATGATCCTCCCTCGCACCAACCCAGACGGCGCCGCGCGCTTCCAACGCACCCTCGCCAACGGGGCCGACCCCAACCGCGACCACACCGAGCTCGCCCACCAGCAGACCATCGACATCAAGCGCCTCCAGAACAGGTTCGCGCCGCACGTCGGCGTCGACTGCCACGAGTACTACGCCAACCGCCGCCACGGGAGGCACGGCGACCTCCTCTTCGCGCAGGACGCCATGGTCTCGTCCATGAAGAACCTCAACGTCCACCCGGCCATCCGCGGCCTCTCCCAGACGCTCTTCGTCGACCGCATGGGCGCGGCCATGGACGCGAGGGGGCTGCGGTGGGGGCCGTACGTGACCCGGCCGAATGCCTCCGAGATGGCCCTCCTCGAGATGGGGACGGATGCCAAGATGGACACGCACGTCGCGCTGGGCCAGGGGGTCCAAATCCTCACGGAGACGAGGGGGACGCATCTCGGGGAGCAGCATTTCCGGCGGCGGGTCGCGACGGGGCTGGTGCTTTTGGAGACGGCGATGGAGGCGGTTGTTGAGCATGCTGGGGTGATTTACGACACGGTCGAGGCGGCGCGGGCGGAGTTTATTGAGAGCAGGGAGGATATCATTGTGACAGACCGGCATCGGATGATGGAGGCTAGCTGGACGTTTATTGATTCCGCTTCGGGGAAAATTACAGAGGTCCCTGTGCAGTTTGGCAATAGCACGCCTGTTGTAGCTGAGATCACGCGTCGCCGCCCGGAGGCATATGTTTTTGGTCCGGAATGGGCTAGCATTGCTGAGAAGCTGCGCATCGCAGGTGTCCAGGTTGATACTCTCATTTCACCGTTCCAAGGGGAGGTAGAGGCGATACACATACACGGATCAGGAGACGAGGTGGTATCACTAGAGGAGACGACGCCCCGGGTAATCGCTAATACGGAGGTAATACGGAAGGAGGTGCAGATACCCGCAGGCGGGTTTCGAGTCAGCACGAGACAGAGAATGGCAGCGCAAGCGTTTGTCAGGTTGGAGCCGGAGAGCGTGGACTCTTTCGCCGCTTTCCGGCTGCTCCCTGCGTCTCCTGGGGATGAATACCCCGTCTACAGAGTAATGTCCTAGCGAAACAGCGAGGGTGACGAGCAGCTGCTGGAACGGCCGTCCTCTATTCACAGTTGTTGAGCTAATGTTTAATGATAATGATAGTATATGAAAGAGTAATGTTCTATTCAACCGTTGATCCATCCATCAATGTATTTCCAGAATCCCAAATACACTCATGACTACCTACAGTGAATCAATCCACTCCAGGGCGAGCTTGGGCTCCATCCTCTTGCGGAAATCCGCCTCGACATACTTCTGACGGACGATACCCGAGCCATCCACCAGCAGCGTGGCGGGGACCGGCACCTCGAACGAGTCGTCCCCATTATGCTCCTTCAGGTTGATGCCATGCTCGGCATAGAACGCCCTCGCAGCCGACTGGTTGTAGATGAGCCCGAGCTTCCTCGCGACCCCGTTCCCAAGGTCGGTCAGCACGGGGAACTTGAGCTCGTTCTTCTCCGTCGTGCTGAGACTCTTGTCCGGCAGCTCGGGGGTCAAGGCTACGAGGGTCACGCCGCGGGCGGTGAACTCGTCGAGGTGGCGCTGCAGGAACTGGAGGGCGACGTTGCAGTAGGGGCACCACTGGCCGCGGTAGAAGGTGATGAGGAGGGGGCCCTTGGCGAGGAGGTCCTCGCTCGAGACCTGCTTGCCCGTGGCGTCGGTGAGGCTGAAGCTAGGGAACTTGTCGCCGATTTGCACGGCGGACTCTGGCTTGAACTTCTCGGTGAAGTCTTCGAGAGCCTTGAAGACAGGTTCAATACCCGGCATGGTAGTGACCTGGGTGGTGATGGCCTCGAGATTCTCGCTTTGACTCATTTTTGAGATGATTGGGAGGATTGCAGAGAGGAAGTAAGGAGCAAGGTATTTCTTGGTGTATGCCTTGATGCTTGTGAGTGTGTGATGATTGTGATGAGGACATGATGGAAGCTTGACCGGAGAAATCGCCATATATATACCCTTTTCAATGAAACCTTACAGATATCCTATGAATATTTACCTTCGTCATCGCTTGATGTCTGGAGGCTCCGAGCTCGTCCGAATCAAATGAGATTACCAATATCCAGGGGTGGAGCTGACAAGGGGATCTGATCCACCTTCGTGCGACGCGTCCGAGAGTTGTTGACTGGCTTTCTCCTTCCATCAACATCCACTGAGCGCGATTGATTCCCCTCGGGTTGACGGCACAGGTCAGAACCGGGGTCTATCGGACGAAATCCAGGTAGAAATCCTTTGTTACCTCGCCTGGCTCGAGAATGTCAGTCAAGTTGGAGCATCGGGACCCGGGTCCCAACCAACCTCCGGCCAAACGCATGCGGCTTGGCACCAAAAGCTGCTCCGAGTGCCGCCGTCGAAAGGTCCGCTGTAAATTCAACGACGGCAGTGACAACTGTCAGCAGTGTGTCTTGCACGATACTCGATGTGTATCACAAGATGACAGCCCAGCCCCAACCGTCGCCTCTGCTTCTGCTAGTGCGCCTCCGTCTGCCTCCGCCTCCACATCGGTCGATCTACAAGCTCGAATGGGCTCCCTGGAGGCTTCCGTCCGTGAGCTTTGTCAGACCATTAGTCAACAGGGCTTCAACAACTCTCCTCTTGCTGTTGCTGCGCTCGGTGCCCAGTCCTCTGAGCGTGAGCAGGGAATTGACGCAAACCAGGACGCTGCCCTGGACGAGGCACCGCTTGTTCAATACCTCCGCGACTCACTGGCCACGCAGGCTGATACCTCTAGTCGGAGAGACAGGGCGGCCGAGCCTTCTGAGAATCCCATCATCCGCCCCACGGAGCGACGTATCCGGGCTTTGATTCCCGTGAACTCAACCTTGGTGAACATCTTCGATTTGACACACAAATTTTGGGGTGCTTGGCCCCTCCATTGGACTCAAAATAACGAGCACAATGGCGAGTTAGAGAATGTCCATGGTCTTCCAATCTCTGTGGGAGATGCTGTTCGATTTATCGATGATTCGTTACGTTCCTCCAGTCCGAGCATCCTGGCCAAATGCCTCATCTGGTTTTGCCTCTCCCTCCAGCAGGTGCCCCCAGGATCCACGACGAGGCATGAATTCTGCCTTCCTATGCCTAAGGCTGACCTGATGGACAAGTGCCTCGATGAGATAGACGTCGCTGTGTTCCAGCGTGGCTCAACGCGCTTGGGATGCGACTTAGACTTGATCGAGGTGTACATTCTGCAGGCCGAGCTCTTCCTCAACCAGGGCCGACCTTGTAGAGCGTGGAAATCGGTTCGGCAAGGGATTGATGACGCCATGCTCCTTGGACTTCACCGCCCTCAGCAGGAGGATATTCGTTCCAAGTCGATATGGTCAGCACTCTGGCAACTGGATTGGAAGCTGTCGATGTTTTTAGGCCTGCCATTTACGGTTCCACACGACCTACTACCGCATGATGGTAGAGACGATGAGGTTCACCCCCTACTGGAGCACCGGATCATGCGAAGCGTGGCCACTCTCTGTGGTCGGATTGTCGAGCGCGACCAGCGACGGCAGCAAAAACGGCAAAAGGAGTTGTCATACCCCGATACAATCTCCATCATGGAGAGAATGGAATACGTCAGGAACTTGATACCAGAAGAATGGTGGGACTTTGAGGAGGAAAGTCAACCTCCAGTAACCCCTGCCATCGCGTTCTTGCGCATGTCCGTTCTCCTCCATTTCCATTTTGCCAACAAATTGCTTCATCTGCCCTACGTTCTACTGGGCGCGCGAGACAGAAAATACGAACACAGTCGCTGCCTCGCCCTGGAATCCGCCGAAGCCATGGTGCGGGCGTACCTCAGGCTCCGGTATCTGATGGATGACAACTTTTCCTGCGACTTTATTGACTTCCTCGCTTTTAGTGGGGGAATCGTCCTCGCTGCCAATCTCACCAAGCGAGGCCGAGAAAAACCGCCAGACGGTGAGCGTATCTGGGAGATGCTGGACGAGCTAACCACAAAACTGGGCGAAACCGCGCAGGAACTACAATGCTCAGTCGCGACACAGGCGTCCCAAGTTCTCCACAATCTGCACAGTATTTCTCACGGCGCGTATGGTGGCCCGGATTGCTACGAGATGATGATTCCCTACTTTGGGATAATGCGGATCATAGTGCCGAGGCGGCCGGGCCAGAGAGTTGATGTTGACAATCGGAGAATGGTTTCGTTAGCTTCGGATCCAAACATGATCAGCTTCAGCACGGATATGTTCTCGTTTCGCTTCCCCAGCGAGTTCCAGACGGCTGAGGAATTGGGTCAAAGTTGGGAAGATTTGGTTGCCAATCCTGTGTATGACAGTATGGGCAGGCGTATGTGAGACAAGCTGGGAAATTCTACTATGCTTTTTTTGTGTTTACTGTATTTCTTGTCCACAGCTCAAGTTGACAGCATTAAATGGATTTTCGCACTCTTCATCCGAATCTTATGTCCGATTTAACATCGGATTTTGCTAACTAAGCTCTTGAGTCTTGTCTAACCACACATCTAATACTATGACTGAAGCTTAGATTGTACTCTTCCAGTTCTTCAATTCCATTTTCTAACTTGCCTTGCAACTTGCCGCCGTCCTTGTCAGCGGCCTTGCGCCCGTTCTGATCCCGGAACCAGAGCCATGGCAGAGTGTTAGGTCGGCTGAGAGAGCCACCAGGCTCATGAGTTCAGCGTGAGTTTGACATCACGAAGCCCTTCCTTTGTTTCATACAGCGAGCAGTACAGATGAAGCTTGTTACTTTTCCCTCAAGATGGATAGACCTGCCGCTCACGCGCAAGTTGATCAAGTTCATCTCATTTGGCGTGGGATGGCTTGCTGATTCTGGCGTATCCGCCAGTCAGAGCTAAATTATAATGCCTCGGACTCACATCCTCTTAAGATAGCAAGGATTCCCCAAGAAGCAGCGATAAGCGTCAGTTCCTCCCAAGCCGAAATCTAGGCGGTGCCGTACCGGCCATCCCTCCCGAGGGATGATCACCTGTTACCTATCTACGAGTTGTGAATGGGCCGCTTATCACAACCACCTTGTGCATCGGAACCAATAAACACTGTCAAGATAGATATATGAGCAACCGATCAGGAAGGTAATACTTGATAGGAGGACTGCTTTGCTTCCCTTGGATAGTTTAACGGCGGTTGATTTTTCCGATCATCGGAGTGCTGACCCGAGTGACCCCATCCTGTTTGAGCCTTGTCTCGAAAAGTGTCGAAAACCCTTGTGAGACATGCCAAGCTCTCCTAGCTAACCACAATAGCTGGGCGGAGACGTAGCATCCGTAATTTGATGCCCTTCGTATCCGACGACCAAGAATGGGACAGGATACGATCGACCTCGACTATAAAGAGTCGGGAAGCCATCATCGTATTAGACCTTATCCCCCCATAGCATGATTTTCCATTGATTGGTCCATCACCAGTGTGAACAAACTGCCCACAATGCTGGCGCCTGCTATCTTTCGTCGGGGGTTTCTTCCAGCCCTTTTGGCTATCATTGTATGTGCTGGACATGCTGCCGCAGCCAAGGAAGTCTATATCCCCTCGTCCTGGGCTAGCACAGGCGAAGTCCCATGGACTCAGGACCGTACCAAGCAGTCGAACAACTTCATTTTGTTGTGGGGTGAGAAGTCTGGCACCAACCCAGTCTCGGCACCATCCGACTATGCCTTCGACCCTGATGATATTATTGCCCAGCTCGAGAAACTCTATTCGTTCTACGTCAATGACATGAAATTCACCCCTGAAGCCGGCCTTCTAGCACAGTATAAGATCATCGTCATCATCACCCGAACATGGAACCGCGTGGAGTTGGATGGATGGGCTACAGGTGGTAGCGCCGAAGGCAAAGTCGGCGTGATCAATGTTGCTCCTGGTGCTGCATTACCTGGTTCCTGGGGTCTTGCTCACGAACTCGGACACGTCTTCCAGAATCTTGCGTTCCTGGGCAAGTCCGGACTCGGTTTCACAGACGCATCGTCGGGAACCTTCTGGGAGGCGAGTGCCGAATATATGGCCATGCAGGTCTACCCTGATGGAGGAGCCGGTGATCTTACTCGCTTCCTGCGCACCGAGAACCTCGCCTACTCATCAAGCAGGCATCATTATGGTGCCTGGATGTGGATTCAGTATATCGTCGACAAGAACAACAGCATTGCGACCTTCAACCGCTTGTGGAATGAGGCAAAGAATACCGAGAATCCTCTGCAGACCTACGAGCGACTTGCCGGCCTCACTCACCAGCAATTCAATGAGCGGATGGGCGAGTATGGGCAGCACCAAGTGACGTACGACTACACCAACAACGCCACCTTTATGCCATTCATCGAGAGCGTGTACGGCTACGAGTTCATCAATGCATACAACGGTATCGCCGTCGATGCGGTGAATAAGAATGCCGGGCACTACGCTGTCCCAACAGCCCTCGCACCATCTGACTACGGCTACAACAAGATCAAGCTGGTGCCTAGCAGTTCTGGTGCTTTGATCAAGCTCCACTTCAAGGGCCATGAGAACAGTGCTGCGGGTTCCGGCTGGAGCTACGGCTTCGTCGGCGTGACGAACAAGACCCCTCGCTACGGACCAATCTATACCGCAGCGGACACTCAGATCGAGTTCCAAACCAAGGCCGGCGAGGAGGTTTACCTTGTTGTGGTGGGCGCGCCCTCGACTGTGCACAAGTATAGCTTCGAGAGCGGTTACACCAACCAGTATCGGTATCCATACGAGTTCGGCATCAGCGGTGCGGTACCCTCTGGTTATGAATCCGGCTACACCAAGCCAGCGGCCGTCGGTGGCAGCTGGCATAGCAACGGTGGCGGCTGGGTCAGCAGCCGAGCAACGGTTGCTTCAACCGCATATGTAGGTCCACGAGCGGCAGTGTACGGAAGCTCGACTGTTAGTGGAAATGCTCGTATCGAGGGGCTGGCCTGGGTCAATTCGGGTGCAACCATCAGTGGCAATGCCGTGGTCAAGGACAATGCTCTTATCCAGGGCGGCGCCAACCTGTCTGGCTCGATGGTTGTCGGTGGTGATGCTGAGCTGGCCATCGCCTGTTCTTCCGGCACGTACTTGAGATTTGATGGAGAACGTGGATGTGACGGAAAGGCAGGGGAAACGGATGTCAATCCCTCAATAACGTATTTTACTGATGCTCAGGTGGCTATAAGCTAGTCTCATAGGGAATTATCAATACTCCTTAAAGATTTACGCATCTGTTCTATAAATAGGAGGGCCGTCTGCACGAGCGAACCTCTGAATGGTGACATTGATTCCGCCGCCCACCATTCGGTTTTGCCTGTGTAGAAATTTGGAATAATGAGACAGCAAGTGGTATGCTTGTAATGGTTATTGACCAGATCCCTGCTCAATGAACGGCTGAAGTCTATTCTAACTCGTATAAAGACAGCGGAGTTAACCCTTGGCTTTCCCGAATCACAAAGTGTTCTTGTAATAATCTTGATTCTGAAAATAGTATATCTTGGCATCAAAATTTCTAGTGAATTAGAGTTTGTTATTGCAAAGAAAAGCTAGACACTCTATGAGTAATACTTTGCCTATGAGTACTCAAATCTAGGACTTCTATCTGTATTAGATATTCTGGGTTCGACTGGCACCGTTACCAAACTCAATAATCCCAACAGCCTATAACTGCATGGTGTGGCTTTGCTGGGCTCTCTGATCTCCCATCAGCGCCTATTATGAGAGACCTGTAGCAGCAAGCGATCCAAGGCTTCCTGATCGAGACGATCGCACACAAGCCACTCATGCACCTCTTGAAAATACGGAGGGGTTCCTTTCATGTAATTTCTAGGGTCGAATTTGAGGCCGTCTGCGGTAAAATCATGGTAGCGTTCGTTGAAGATTCTATTCTGGATCTCGGGTTCCCCATCAAACGGCATGGACGGTCTTTCTCGATCCCTAATTACTCGCAAAGCCTGCCGAGGGAGATGGCGTAAAGGGTCCCACCCCCAGCTGCTCCCAAAACGGAAGTATCGTAGGGATTGGAGTCCCTCGATGAATCGGTCAAAGATATGGTGCCATCGTGTTGAGTAGGTAACACATCGAGCTGAGATGATGGCGTTATCAACTTCAAGCTCAGGATTAAATGTCGCCGAATCTTGACTGGGATACCCGTCTTCAGCCAACCAGCTATCATATGAGAATTCAATTTTAGGTATTATAAAGCAGTGATCCAAGGATAGAGACTGAAGCGTTGCGCCGTGCGAAATGATCCAGTCGAATTCAGAGTTATGCGAGAAGGAAAAGTGACCGAGTGTCAACGACTTCAGACTAGAAAAATGTATAGACGAAAGATAGATCCTGGGCATGAATCCAAAGGGGATATCGGAGTAGAGCACTAATTCTTGAAGTCTGCCAGTCATTGGCGAGAGAACAGTCGATGGGAAGGAGTTCCAAAATTCTTGGCAGTCAAAGATCTAGCAAGTCAGCTCTCGTGGTCTCTTACATGGGTATTTCAAGATCACATGCTATACCTCGGGATCAAGGCCAACCTTGGGAGCCCAAGGCGGATGCACGACGCTGATAGAGAATCGTCGAAGTCTTCTTAGCAACGTTCGATATTCTCCAAAGTACTGGAGCTGGTCGACGAGGGCACCCTTAAAATTTCGGAACGTCAGACCATTCAGCACTCTTCCACGGCGACGACCGTGTTCTAATATAACAAGAAATCGGACAAGCACATCTTTGCGGACGGAATGGTCGTTTAGCAGCCCCCCGCGTCTGTCAGCACGCCGCAATGGCGGTCGAAGCATAAAGCAATGCTGCGTAGACAGGGAAAATCGAGAATCTCATAGAGGGTTTCGTACCACATCATATCGAAGTGCGCACCATACCAGTACCCGTCTTGTGGGTCTCGATCCTTGGTTGAAATTTCGTCGTTAGTTGTAACCAACAAGTTGGAGCAGGGTGAGCATCAGCTTACGCAGTCAGTATCACAAATATAAACGTTTAGGCTTCGCACATGATTCCCGATATCACGATGCCTAATGATGTTTCTAAAGAAGATGGAATCATATGGTCTGGGATGTACCGGTGTACGAACTTGGAGTAAGCAACGCGGATCCCAGTGCGGATACAGACAGACGGTCGAGAAGAGCTCCCTCGTTGCAAAGTAGCCGAACTTCCGGTTGACTAGCCTAATATTGGGTAAGTCGGATTTCTCGGCCTGTCCGATGATCAAAGCCAGGATTTCTGGCAGAAATTGTCGTGAGAAAGACATCGACAAGCGTAATTCTAGCGGAAGGAACCGCGGAACGTGAGGAGGGGCAGTGATTATCCGCGCTGTCAAATGAGTGCCCGACAAATAAAGCAGGCAGAACAGTTACTCTGACTGCAAGCATGCAAGCAGATCAGCTGGAGGACTGGCTGGGAAGGATAAGGCTGATGTGTGTAGCGTCAAATCGGTGCAAAAGTGCAGAGTGGAAGGTGAAGAGAGGAGCAGAGGGAGGGGAGAAGGCCAAGGAACCAGAAAATCGGTACCTTCCATTGGTGGTGATTATTTAGACAGATACTTCAAAGGCAGGTAGCGGCACGTATTTTGAATTACCTAAATCTTGCTATATGATGATTTAAGTTATTACGCGGATGCAATTCACCCAGCGCCTTCCGTGGAGGACGAATAGAGCCAGCTAAGGAGCGTCGGTGAACAACAACAGCCAAGTGCGTCCAACTTGGTTGCCGCCTTCTCCACAAGCAATGCTACCAATAAAGGTCTCCTTGGGGTACGCAACGATCGTGATTTTGTGCTGTGAGGTGATTTTGTTGTTTGTAACCGGACTTTTGTCTAGCAGGGTCCTGTCGAACTCGATTCGTCGTTGAAATGTCTTTTCTCTCTTTACGAATGCACCTTTACAGCTGATTTCCTGCAAACATAAGGGTTACGCGTTGAAATCCATGTACATGTAGGGTGGATGTGGAAGTAGGGTTGAGAACAACAAAAGGAATAATAGAAGAATGTATTCATCAGGCTAATCACTTATGCAATACTCCCACCCGCTATAAATCATGCCCGCTCTGGTAAACAAGAACCCTTCCCGTTCGGCAAAAACTCTTCGCTCATTAATCGTATCGTTCACTGTTAAAGAAGCCAAGATAAGGCCATTACAGCGCATATGCCGGCTGTGTACTTGGCTCTAACCATAGTGCCGGCAGAGCACCGTTCCTGGTCCGCCACGGCCATCCCGTCGTCGCAAATATGAAAGGTAGGTGTGGAAGTAGATGATGAACTTGGTGTAGGAGTATAAGCTACTGAAGCCGCAGTCTTCCACGCAGATGACTGTGAAGCCTCTACCGTGGTTATTGTGGCTGCATTCGTTCCGGATTGCACGTTGCAAACAGCGCTCCTTCGAGGTTTGGTAGCACGCCCTTGACGACACGTGTATGTAGAGCCAGCCCTGTATTCAAGAATGATCAGTAATTAGGAAACGGCAAAGGACAAATTTCATCTGGAAAATCCGGTCCCATTAATTAGCTTAAACGCACATCTCAACTGTCACATTACTGCTAGAACCGTCGGTGAAGGTCTGCCCAGTGAACAAAGCGCAGCTAGATGCCGCAGGGGTCGGTTGGCAGGTAAGTATGTATTCTGTGCTGCTCAGATTACGGTTTACAACGGACGCATAGAGCGTCTCCGTTGTGGCATTGGCAATATGTATGCCAGGTATCCATAGCGAGTAGGTTGTTGTAGACAGCTGGATGCTGCTGGTGCTAAGAGGCGTGGCAATGCTAGTAGTCGAAGTCATTGGAGTGTAAGAAACGAAAAAAGAGTTATCACGAGAATTTTAAAACTAACGAGGGAACGACTGGGTCGTTTACTTTTCTTATTTAACGGTCAACCGAAGGTCTAGAGCAATTGTCGTCATTGCAGACAGGGTATGGCTGTTGAGGACGATCTTTGCTGTGTCAAGCAATCTAATGATGATAAGCATAACCGGTGCTAACAAGAGAGGCAATGTCCGAGAGCTTGGCGGCTGTGTTCGCCACTTTTGCTCACGAAGTGTAGGGGTCAAAGTCCTATCGACGTCATCAGGATCAATTTTAACCGGTGATGTGGAAATTAATACGTCGAGAATCCTAAAATATGGACTGTAGACAGCATGAAACCTATTACTTCTATTCTCTGCTCAGATATTCTATGATGACTGGTCTACGGTGCCATGCGGCTATTGTTTTTCTTCCCCGACGAATTCATACTACAATCAAACCAAGCACTAGAATTTTCGGGTTAACGACCTGGAGTTTATCAAATGCTGGCGATCGGATGAATGCCAAGCAGGCCAGCCCAAGCGCCCGCGCACAGCCCCCAAGGCAGACCTGGCAGGGCGATCGATCACACATCAATTCTGAGTCCTCAGCCTCTCATCATCTTTGCATCGACCAGGCTAATCATGAAGAAAAGAACACGCAAGTGCGTCTAATGGGGAGATTTATAGACAGACAGAGCAAGTGTTTGCCTGGCCTGGCGCAGCAGAGGATGAAAGCGGTTCGGTCATCGACTTCATGAAATCAATATTGGGATTGATGGATGTCCTTGACACTGAGAGAAAACCTCGAATACGCCGACATGTCTGGCAAGGCTTGATCTATGAAGTTCCAAAATCCCCACTTGATAGATCATATGTCGCATTCACCGCCTCAGATGGGACCATTCACGGTGAATCTTAGACCGGCTTGAACAACTGGTCCTATTTAATCTATGGCTCTCACAAGCAAGGCGGTTCAATATCAATCCCCGCCATCCAAAGGCTACTCAGCCGACCATGAAGAGGGCATAAATTGGTTTTGCAGGAGATCGCCTTTCAAAGAGGGCTGTCTTCGTCTGGAAATGCTAACTATGAAAATTAGTGCAAAGAGTCTGGATAGACTTCCATTTATTACCAGAAATAAACATCTGGTCGTTGCATACGACTACACGAAGAAAGGAGACACAATGGCAATTCGTGGACGAAGCCTATGTTGACGGTATCATGGATCTTTGCTCGCATCAGGAGGAGAGATGGTAAGCAGAGAGTTGAGGGCCTTACTGCATCTGGAAACTTGCGCGAGTAATTCCCGGTTTGGGAAGTGTCTCGCAAAGTACAGTAGAGAAGCAGGGACAAGAAGGACATAGTGAATGGTTTTATACAAACCAATAATCATATATGCCATCGATATCTCTATGAGGAAAGTTCTTCCTGATTGCCACTTGGCCACCTCTTAATGTACGATGTGGTTGTAGGTGGGATTCTGCCCAATGTTACCTCCACTGTACATGTCGGGGAGCCCTGCTCTCAGCCATGCCTACTACTAGAACATTCCATTTTCAACGAACAAGCTGTGAACTCATCTCAGTTCTATGCTTCCTGGGCCAACAATAGGGGATACGAATGTCAGAAAATCTCAAGACCACACTGTATTGAAATATACTTGTTCACGCTATCAGTCCAGCGAGTAGATGGACACGTGAATGGGTTATGTTGGATTGTGGGGCAGTGAGAAACTCATTGGTCTTTTCGTCATAGCCCTCAATCCATACCCTCAAGATTCAAGCAAGAGTCAACGGATCCCAGAATCCTTTTCTTGACACCAATCAGCAACAGGGCCTCGGTGGACGCTCTAGAAAACTCTGCAAAAAGATGCCCGGCATTCCAAAGTCGCGAGGATGTCAGGTTTGCAAGCGGAGGAAAGTCAAGGTATTCTGCCCGCCACCACACAAAGCCAATATCGATTGACTGACTGATTTCTTCAAGTGTGACGAGATTTGGCCCTCATGTGGCCAGTGTACGCAAATTAAGACTGATTGCCCTGGGCCGACAAACCTAGTCAAGTTTATCAACAAGACCACTGGCGGCCCTCCCAGAGATGGGATTGCAGAGGGCACCGCTGTCAGTAGACCGAGTTCGCCAATGCTTCACATGCGCAAGGTGCGCTATTCCAATGTCAATGACGCGGGCGCGGGATACGGACGCCTTCAAATGGCCCTGCCCCGGGGCAACCCTACGACAGTGGCTGATCGTGTTGGCCACCGCCTCGCCTCGACCCTGGAGCGAGGTCCGGCAGAAGTCGTCACCACATTCATGGGTTATCTCCCCGAGATTCCGAAGCGAATAGCTGGGAGCCCTTGCTTGCGCGACTCAGTTGACTTGTTTTGTACTGCATGGGCGGGGTTTCGCTCTCAGCTTCCACGGAAACCGCTCATCGCGATGGCACAATACGGTAAGTTGTTGCGTAGTCTGCAAAAGGCGTTGACCAACGGCGAGACTCACCGAATCGAGACCCTGGCTGCCATGACGTTGCTCGAACGAACTGCGCGGTTGTTCGACCTGGGCTCTGAGAACATGGACTTTCATCTCAAAGGAATCAGACAAGTATTTGTTAAGAAGAGTCTGCCGAATCCAGATGATCAGCTGGACGTCAAGCTCACCAACGAAGTTTATGCACTGCTAGTAAGGACCTCCAAGCCATAGCTTAGCCAATGCATTACTAAGGCTCTTGTGCTAACTCAAGTCATAGCTGAGGGATTGGCCTGGGTCAAGTGAGGACATGACCATACTCACTTCTGCACAGAAGGAGGCTCTGAGCCAGTGTGCAAGTTCACAGCTTTCTAATGTGGAAAGTCGTCCGTTCTTGGAGAGTGACATCATGGTTCTATATACCTGCGCCGAGAAGTTTATCAAGCTGCTTGCCGACTTTCAGCAGGTATTCTGCAACCCGGAGAAGATAGAAATGGCCAGCTCTGTTCGCCGAGGGCTACATGAGATGAAGAACGAGGGACGACAAGCCGCTGCCGATTCACTAGCTAGGTGGATCGAAGACGGCGCCATCGAAGAGAAACTCGATCCAGCCTTTGTGGCAGGCAAGCGGTACCAGATCAGTTCTATGTATCTCATTGGTTTGTATCATGCCATGATCATGTGTCAACTGATTCCCTTGAGTGTACTGCACCACCTGGATGTCATGTGTGGTACTCTAGACAGCACCACCATAGACGAATCGAGGCAGGTTAGTGCTGAAATGTGGAAGATGATGCCAGCGATAAAGTCGCTTGAGCCAGTCATCGCTATCGCCATGATGGATGGGGCTTGCATGAGTTACGAGTTTGCGGATGAGCGGGGGAGGGAGTATGTGCTGGAAACGATTCTTGATATTGACAGTTCTGTTGGACGATATCCAAAGGAGAAGGAATCACTGCGCGGCGCGGTCATGGATAGAATACGATTGTTGACCGGGCGAAACCTGAACCAGCCTATTCAAGGCCTTGTTCTAAGTTAACCTGAAATAACGAAAGCCTTGATATTGATCAAGATGCCAGAAGATTTATTGCAGGATTTTTACTGCAGCCAACTCGGACATTCTTGCGTCAAAGCTTCTCTCGTCTTTTCAATGTCGCGACTAAGCTAAGTATGCTACGAGAGCGATCATTCAACGCTCAACTAACTAATGATTAATCGATTTCATCACCTGACTCTTCCCACTCTTCCTCCTCTTCGCCAGAGCCATCCTCGTCATCCTCTTCTGCAGTGTCATCTTCATCAGCTCCGTCCCCAAACTCAAGCTGCTCAAACTGCCTGAGATAGAAAAGCACCTCGTCATCCTCATACTCGGACATGAGGTACCTGACATGTTGTCTGTCTACATTGTTTTTCCTCATTCCATTAATCATTATTTTTAATAACTTTTTCTCACCCCCTATATCCGTTTGGCACGCAATCTCCAGTGCCGACAGCAGATTGCCTACCGGACCACACGCGTACCCCATGTCCACGAGAGGCTCGACGAAAAGCCTTAGCTTGTCTGCGTCCATTTCCAGCGGCACATTTCCGACCCCAATAGCCCGCAAGTAGGCAGCCAGCAGCGACTCCGAGTCTCCGTTGGGATACGTTACCGGAATTTCCAGTCTGGCTCCATATTGGATCATATATATGACCCATTCGGGCTTCAGCCGAGTCTCCAGCTCTTCAAAACCGTCCAGATAGTATCCGACTGGAAGGATGTCTTGAGAGTTGGGCGCTTCGGGTAGACCGAGGTCCGGGATACCGTTGAAATAGGAATCCAGGGTTTTCATGTCTTGCGCCAACCATGCCAGTTCTGTTGGCGGGAGATCATCTATGACCTTGACTGCGATTCTGTGGGCGGCCAGCTCTTTGACCACCTCAATATACATAGCGAAGGATGCACGCTCACGGTACCTCAGGAAGGCCGCGTCCAACATACTTTCAGCGGCTGGGGGTTCGGCACCCTCTGAGATCATCCATGCCGCAATGCGGAATAGGCCATGGTTTAGAGCGCGTCGAACGGGAGTCTCTCCTAGGTCGTCCACCAAATCCATGGAGGCACCGCCCTCGACCAGAACTTGGACTAGGTCTTCCATATGATTCTCCTTGATGCGGTATGGGAAGAATTTATCCCCGATCCTTTTGCTGGGTATAACTCCATATCTACTGCAGGCGGCGTGCAGCGCTGTGTTGCCTTTCTCGTCTTGGGCATCAATGTCGATTTCAGGACGTGTAGCCAGAAGTTCTCGCAACACGTCGGGCGATCCCTCCTCTATAGCAACAGTGAACAGCAAATTGAGATGCCCAAGACCTACTTGGGTAGGGGCTTCCTTGATTCTCTGGTCTTCCAAGAGCATAAAAGCTAGATCGGATCTCTTATTACCGCAGGCGTACTGCAAGGCAGTCTCGCCATCGCTGGTTACTGCTAGCGGGTCGATGTCGGGATGGTCCAAAAGCATCTGCACTACTTCTGGAAGCTCTTCTTCTATCGTGAGATCTTTTATCTCCCTTTGGTGCTCGAGAGCATAATGTAGAACTGTCTCTCCCCGGTTTGTCACTGCACCGACATCCACTCCGGGCAAGTTCAAAATCAGATCAACTATTTCTTTACCACGGACAACAGCGCGATGTAGTGGTGTTGTACCAGATTTATTGGCCTTGTACTCGAATTCTGGGCGCGACGTGAGGACCCTAGCAGTTTCAACCGCACCGCCAAGCGTCGCAAGTAGCAGAAGGTTGTTGCCATCCTCCAGCTCCATATTGGCATCCAATTCAGGCCGGTCAAGAAGCAGTTCGAGGAAGCCAAAATCGCTCTTCATCGACATAACTAGATAATGGAGGATAGTCATGCCACCTCCAGACCAAGGGAGAGAGTCTGGGACAGGCTCCGAGAGATCGAAATGGGGATACTTTAGTAGGATGGCTCTCGCCAGATCATAGCGTCCTGCCCCGACAGCACAATGGAATGCTTTGATTCTCTCCCGCCCATCTGCTTCCTCGAGTAAGTCAAATACCATGGCCTGGTCATAACCAGTTATGACAAGGTCGAGCGGCTGAAGTCTGGTGGTTCCGGAGAAGTGGCGCGCTCCCTGCTTGATGAGAGCCTTTGCATAATAGTGAGCGTTCCCCTTGACCTCGGGACGGTTCTTTTGGAAGTATAGATGTATTGGGTAACATCCCACCGCAAGACCGCAAGGGCAGCCCTGACTCGGGACGTTGAAATCGACTCCCTGGGCCATCAGATAGTCAAAAACGTTTCGGTTGTCGAGATCCATAGCGGCGAAGAGGGCTGTGAAGTGCCCATTGTTCGTGCTCCAGTCAAAGCCGTCCTCTTCCTGGTCGGGAACACCATTAGAGCTCAGATCAGCGCCATACTCGACAGCCCGTTTGATTGTTTCCAAGCGCCCATTCTGGGCCGCCCACAGGACACAGGACGCCCGGTGCGGATCACGCTTGAGGTTTCGTTTGTAGAGCCCCTCATTGAGGACTGCGTACAAGTCACGACAGGTGCGTGCAAGCGCCGCGTGGTTCCGTGCATATGATGCCGGCATAGAGTCGGAATCGCAACCCCAAGTGCAAGCCTCGGCAATCTGCTCGAGGACGCTGGTGGGGAGGTTCAGGATGTGCGCCATTTTCGTAGAGATTTATCTATCAAAGGATGATGATGGAAAGAGGGAAATCATCAGCGGCGACGCGGGGTCTGGGAAAGAAATGAGGCGCGTGGCAGGCAACCAACAACCCGATCACAACCAACAGCCAACGAATTTTTTTGACCAAGCAATTCATTCACGTTTGCTAAAAATAAGCACATGGGTCCTCTTTGCATGAGCACTAACAGTTGTTCACGCCTGATTCGTGAGTGAATTCTGAGTGCTTATGAAACCAGGGTCGAAAATTGTGTCGAAGTCGCTCTAGATTGTGTCAAAAGTAGTGAGTCGAGGGGACGCAAATGCTTGTAGATTGAATATCTGGCAGATGCCTTTTTATCATATCATATTTGATCCACGATGGTGAATCTTTTTGGATAGTCGCATGTCTTACTTTGGCTCTCTGGAAAACGTTGCCTTGTTTCCGCAGCACGAAAGTTGTAAAAGCAAGTTTCTACTTTACAAACAGGGCGAGATGTGTTGGTAGCCTTTTGTATTATGCGCCTGTGTCTTCCCCAACACGCGTATTTCAGCAGGGCTTCACTTGCTTTGAGAGTGCCTAACAAGATCTGCTTCTCATTGGTGCTTATGCAACCATTGCTGACATGAGAGGTGCAGCTGAGACAGACTTCTTCCCCGCCTTCAAGTTGGGCAGACACGGTCGCGTTTTGTCAGGCTTCCCTTCCTCTGCATCACACCCTTTTGTGTGACTCGGACAATGATATTTTGATGCCCTGGGTATATGTGAGGGGATCTCTCAGGTCAGCATTCTACCACCCCATGTTCTGAATACATTGGAACTGTGCACGTCGCCTGCGAGCCTATTATTTGTTCTCTTGATACCCAAAAACTTCTCTCGTCGAAATTCAGCAACCAAAAACTACACCTTAGGCCAACCGAAATTTGGGGCAAGAGCTTGAGAGCAAATCTGCGAAATAACCCTCTTACAAGTTTAAAACATGTCGGATAATGTCAACTTGATCGAGGAGGACCAAATGGCTACAGCCGTTAGGCAAAAGCTGAAAGCAGATGATGACGCTCGTCACAAGCTCATGACACATGGAGATTACACTGTGGGATGGGTCTGCGCGTTGCCCAAAGAGCAAACCGCCGCGACGGCCATGCTTGATGAAACACATCCCGACTTACCAAAGCCATTGAACGACTCGAATACATACACTCTGGGACGTATCGGAAAGCACGACGTTGTAATAGCCTGCCTTCCGAAAGGCCAGATTGGCACAAACTCGGCAGCAACCGTTGCCACACAAATGATAAGAACGTTTTCTTCTATTAGGATCGGTCTTATGGTCGGCATAGGAGGTGGCATTCCATCCAAAGTCAGACTCGGCGATGTAGTGGTCGGCACACCTTCAGGCCAGTTTTCTGGCGTCGTTCAATGGGACTTTGGAAAGGCCCATGAAGGCGGCACGTTCGAGAGGACCGGATCACTGAACTCTACACCTGCTTCGCTTGGGACAGCTTTGACCAAGTTGGAAACAAAACATGATTTGGAAGGGAGCAAAATACCAGAGTACCTGGATGGATTCAAACGGAAATGGCCGGATTACGCTTCGAAGCATCTCCGTTCTGACGCCCTGATAGATCCCTTCGACACGGTAAATCGTTCACATGATACTTCCAAGAGATGGCTAGCTGTATTCTCAATGATGTGGGCTAGCTTGTTGGTTATTCTTCGATATCTATCTGGCTCGCAAACGTTTCCCGTCCTGAATAACACAACTAGGCAAGTGGAAAACTCGCCACTCCCCGCTGTGGATAGAGAGCAAAGGAGACCTGGAGAGGTACGAGTGCATCATGGCCTAATTGCGTCCGGCAATCAAGTCATTAAGGATGCCATCCTCCGAGATAAACTCAACAAGGATCTTGGCGGGCATGTGTATTGTGTCGAAATGGAAGCGGCTGGGTTGATGAACAATTTTCCATGCGTTGTCATTCGAGGCATTTGTGACTACGCAGATGCACAAAAGAATAAAACCTGGCAGGAATATGCCGCACTAGTTGCAGCCGCCTTTGCCAAGGAACTTCTGGTGAACGTACAAACAAGCGAAGTGCATGGAGAGCGAACAGCGAAGGATATTATTGAGGTCAGTAAGCAGTCTCTATAGAACTTGATATTTCATTCCTGTGTATTAATATTCGAAAGCTGTAAAGGTTCTTGATGAATTGCGACACGAAGTTGTCAGCACGAGAGAAAAGATCGAAAAGAAAGAGGAACTTGATATTCTCAAATGGCTCACACCAATCAACCATAAGGCTCAGCATAGTGACATTCTCCAGAAAAAGCAGTCAGGAACTTGTCAGTGGTTCTTAAATTCTACGAAATTTAAGAACTGGATAGAGAAGGAAAAGGGCATATTATATTGCCCCGGAATCCCGGGTGCGGGGAAGACAATCCTCACAGCTGCCACCATTGAGGATCTTACTTTACGGTATCAGAACAACCAGAATGTTGGCATCGCATACATTTATTGCAACTTCCGTCGAACTGATGAACAACAGGTAGAAGACTTACTTGCAACCCTCCTAAAGCAACTATGCCAACAACGGTCGTCTCTCCCAGATAGTGTTAGACTGCTTCAAGCTGATACACTGAAAGCCAATAGAGCAAGGCCGACGTTGAATGAACTTGCAGAAACTCTTCATTTGGTCGTCTCTATGTATTCTCGGGTGTTTATTATAATTGATGCACTCGATGAATGCCAAGTCAAAGATGGCTGTCGCATAACATTTTTAAACGAGGTTTTTAAACTTCAAACAAAGACCAGAACAAATCTGTTTGCGACCTCAAGGCCAAGCCCAGAAATCGAACTCAACTTTGAAGGATGTGATTGGTGCAGGATCAGTGCGAGTGAGGCCGACATCCGTGCGTATTTGAACGGAAATATGTGGCAAATGTTAGGATTTGTCCAAAAAAGATCAGATCTAAAGGATGATATTGAGGAAGGTGTCGCAACAGCAGCACAAGGAATGTAGGTTTCTTTCTATGCTCTCATATCAGGTTCTGTTCCGCTGAGTATCTTGTAGGTTCCTTTTAGCCAGACTGTATTTCGACTCACTCAAAGACAAAACATCAGCCACGGAGATAAAAACATTACTAAGAAAGCTTCGGGAAAGAAGCCAATCGAAAGTAAATACTGATGAAAAGCTCGATCTACTAGCCCAAGCATATGATGAAGCTGTGGATAGAATCCGTATGCAACAACCTGGCTTTCAACACCTCGCAACAAAAGTTTTGTCTTGGGTCATTTTTGCAAGGCGGCAGCTTACCATTTTGGAGCTTCAACATGCCCTTGCCGTATCTGTCGGAGACAAGAAATTAGACGAAGACAATGTTAGGGATATCAAGGATATTGTTTCAGTCTGCCTTGGATTGGTAATTGTTGACGAACAAAGCGGTATTGTTCGTCTGGTTCACTACACCACCCAAGAATACTTTGAGCAAACCAAAACGCGGTTATTTCCAAATGCGGAATTCGAACTCGCGACTATCTGTGTGGCTTATATCTCGTTCAGTGTTTTTGAAGCTGGCCTCTGTGAAACAGAAGCAGAATTTCGGGATCGATTGGAATCAAACCCACCTTACAGCTATGCCGCACAAAACTGGGGCCATCATGCTCGATTCGCTGCGACATCTATCCCGGGAGTTGAGCAGTTTCTAAGCAACAGGGCTCTAGTCAAGGCCTCCAATCAAGCATTCCCTGATAATATATTGTTCAAATATCTAGGGCACAGTCAAATTTTGACAAGAAAATTGACGGCAATCCATTTTGCGGCATATTTCGGGCTTACTCCAGAGGTAGCTAGCCTACTTGAAGACAAAGGGGAGGTCGATTCGCTGGACGATTATGATCGCACACCACTTACGTATGCCTCTAAGAATGGACACGAGGCTACCGCAAAATTTCTCCTGGAGCAAGGCGCGAAAGTTGACGCACTGGATATGCACCATGAGACTCCACTTAGCTATGCCGTTGAGCGTGGGCATGAGGTTATTGTGAAGTTACTTATCGAGAAAGGAGCCGATCTTGCGGGCGGGGGCTCATACCAAATGGCACCACTATATATTGCTACTAGAGACGGGCACGAGGCTATTGCAAAGTTTCTTATCGAGAAAGGAGCCGATCTTGAGTGCAGGGACCAGCTACAAATGACGCCACTATGTATTGCTGCCGAATCCGGGTATACGGCTATTGCAAAGTTGCTTATCGAGAAGGGAGCTGATCTTGAGTGCTGCAACCAGCTACAAATGACGCCACTGTGTATTGCTACAGAGGAAAACCACGAGGCCATCGTCGAAATGCTTCTAATCAGAGGTGCCGAGTTCAAGTCTAAGTCGATTTATGGCCAAACCCTAATATCTTGGGCTGCTCAACATGGATGCGGGGGCATCTTCAAGCTGCTTCTGGATAAGGGGGCCAAGTTCGACTGCATGGATGATGATGGTGGGACAGCGTTAACGTGCGCTGCCAGGGGAGGGCAATTGATCATCACTAAACATCTATTAGCAATCCCCAATATCAATATTGACTGGAGGGATAAATTTGGGCGCACCCCACTATCCTGGGCCGCTTCTGGTGGTCATGCAGCTATCATCAAACTGCTGCTAAATAGCGGCGCCAATATTGAATCCGAGAGTAAATATGGCCGGACACCATTAACATTTGCTGCCCAATCAGGGCACCAGGACGCAGTTGAGTTGTTTCTGGAAACAGGCGATGTAAATGTCTACTCTCGAGATATCTTTGGCCGAAACCCGCTGCATTGGGCTTCGAGGGGTGGGCACGATGAAGTTATCATGAATCTGATCCTAAATGGAGGATGTGACCCCAACTCAATGGACATTTACTGCTCAACTCCGATTTCAATAGCCGCACGACACAATCATGCACATTTGATAAAGCAGCTCTTGGATACAGGAAGGATCAACGTTACTTCTCAGGATTGCTTTGGACGGACGCCACTGTGGTACGCTCGACGATATGAAAATGCTGAAGCTCAACAACTTCTACTTGAATATATCGAGAAGAATGGTACGTTAGGTCCTCAGGATGATTCAGTTGTAAAAAGATATGAAGGATTGAGATCCCCTGGACTACCAAGATACACAACATGTGATATCTGCACCATGGGTACTGAAATAGGTGGGGTTTACTACCACTGCCAAATTTGTAATGGTGACAATTTGGATATTTGTTCAGATTGCTATCAGGCCGGGGGACGTTGCTTAGGGCTTGGCCATGAGCTAATTAAGGTCGGAAAAGATTATCAATTCCAGCGGTAAGATCTCTGGACCAAGTATTGAGTTTACTATCGATAAATTGTCAATCCAATTCGGGCCCTGATGATCACAATATTTCAAACATGCTCTATACCAGTTAGCCCAGGATTTGTAGATGAATCCAGATCCGCCACAGCCGTCCTGCAACCTTGAACCAAGTAGAGTGGGCTCCTCGCAATCATTTCTCCAACCATTTAAACCAAGAGGGAACTTATAGAACGGCGGCAACGAGGCCGGCGGCAGCAACTACGGCAGCGGCCATGCCAGTCTCTCTGGCACCAATACCCTCAGAGGTGGAAGAACTGGCAGTGCCCTTAGTCTGGCTGCCCGTAACGGATGCTTCACTGCCTGAAGCGGACACACTAGCAGCGCTCGTGATAGTTGCAGAGGAGGCACCACCCGTAGCCTTGCCGGTGTTGGCCGCCACGAGAGCCTTGCCACACCCACCGACCTCCGTGAACACCCCAATCTCCGAGCAGGACGCCATTCCACTTTTGATCTCGGCCGAGTGGCTACTGTACCACTTCTGGAGTGCGGAGCCGTAACTAGCAATCTCAGAGGTAATAGAGGAGGGGAAGGTGGTAGAGCACTGAGTGCTGGCACTAAAGTTGACGAGAGTACCGAGAGCCTCAGGGGGTTCAGGGAAACCGGTCAAGAGGGGAAGTACCATTGAATTACAGGTCGAGGGGAACCTGTTGGCGGTAGTAGTCGCTGCGGTAGCAGTGGCAGCAGCGGCTGAGAGAAGGAAAGCTTTGGTGTGCATCTTGGTGCTGAGTGAAATGTTAAACAAAAGTAAGGATTATATTTTCTTGAATCAAATGGATTATGGTCGAGGTTTATAGTTTGTAATGTAACGCAGGAAAAAATCCAGCCCAGCGGAGAGGGTGGCCTTGCTTTATAGAAAATGATATGGACAGAACCCAGGCCAACAGTTCATTCTCATCCGCCAACTTACCTTCAATTTCAAACATGCATGTTTTGCGAGATGAATTTTTAGACAAGGTTGTCTCAATAGCGTTACTCGTACTCGACGAATGGCATGTCTGCTATCCTAAAAGCTGACCACCGGAGGGCGGCTGGCGGCAACCGGCTCGCTACACGCCACATTCATGGTTTCAGGGTCTTACTTGACCTTTTTCTGGCAGATTATCCAAGTGCGGGCTATCCGTAGGCGTTGTGATGCATCTATTTAGCAGGGAGCCACGTCTCATACACAATATTAGATATTTCATGGCCATATTAGACTACTCTAATCTATCTAATCTAGGAAACTCCAACTGAGAAAACCAGACAAAGAAAAGACAGACTTGGTCGTCATGATGGCTATAAAATAGTACATGTTTACTGTTCGGTGCCGCCGTTGGACTGCGTTTGCATTGAGCGGTGACCTACACCTTGAAAGCATTCCATGGCCCCGTTTCATGATCCAGGAAGGTCCTTCTCTATTCTTGATCATCCAGGGACCTGAGTTCATATTTTCCAGAATGACAAAGATGAGGTCTGCTCTGTCTAGCCTTCCGCCCCATCGTCAAGGCGATTGTTGCGAGGGCTTATCTGACAGTCTCATCTTGACTAGGGGTGCGCACTGACACGTTGGCTCGCAAAAAAGTTACCAGGTTAGATACTTTTGGAGTACGCTGTTTGGTTGCATGAACTTCATTTTCATAATGGCCCCTCCCTAATAGCTATTTCGCTCAGAGGAGTTGGAGACTTTTTCGTTGCCACCATTCTATTGTGGACTGCTGGGCTCGTCGGGATGAGCCTTGTGTCTAATCATATATACCACACAAGAAGGCACCTCGCACTAAATGCCAATTGGAGATTCTTTTGCGAGCCATTGTATGATCCCTTGGTGTGCACCAGGCTCTTCCCAAGAATAATGAGATAACTGCACAGGGAAATTGCGAGAGCTCTAAGATCTCGAAGCCTGATCGGCACTTGCTGGTTTTGAACCATAATACATTGCCTTACCTTGGTACTTAGACGGATATGAGGACAGTTAAACATAATGATACATGAGATGCTATGCCTTTATTAGAAAGAAGGAGCAAAAGGGGTCAACCCAGCACAGAAAATCATATTTAAATAGTTATATTAACCAATATCAAGGCAAACTCCGTAACAGAGCCAATTCAAGTCATAGCCATGGCCCCGTTTACCTCCATTATGCCCCCGCGTTTTACTGATCCAAGTCTGCATCCTTGATCATGCCCTTTATCATGTCAAAATATTCATCTTTGAAGTCATCCATTCCGAGAAGGCCGAGTGCCGAGCAAGCCCAGCCGTGAATCTCGGACCACAAATTGCAGGCGTACTGGAAGCCGTCGAACCCCTCGAGCATGTGCGTCCACAGCGAGGACTCGTCGTTCCGCTTGTCCTTTACGTACTGGGCCAGCTTCTTCATATCATCCTTGTCGATATCGCCCGAGAGAATGGCCTTGCCAAACGGCACAGGTGTTTGTTCGTCCTGCTTGTACTCACGCGTGTCGTAGTCGATGCCCTCGCAGGCCAAGAGGATCTTGGACACGCGCTGGATTTGCTTCTCCTCTTCCTCTTGTGCTGCCATCTCCTTGGCTTCACGCGCTGCCTTGTTGGCTTCGTAGGACGCCTTCTGCTGGGCCATCTGGTCTGGGTCCCAGTAGGTTCTCCCGTTGTCCATGTTGTAGTACGCTTTGCCTTGGAGGACTTCACGCATCGTCTCCCAGTCGCTGGCATTATGGTCCATTCCCACTGGAGAGTAACACAAACGATCAGCTATGTACCAAAGACTTGGGCTTGCGCGGGGTAAAAAAAAAACGTTCAAGAGAGGATGAAAAGGGGGAAGGGGGTGGGGGGGATCGACTCACTGCCCGTGACGAAGACGGCATTGGGTCCTCGGTTCCAACCAGCGCCGCAGGAGCTGCAAGTCTCATCCTGATACTTTTCGACAGTTCTGCCATGGCCGCTCCTAGTGGCGGCGTCAACCATGGCGGCGACGACGCTGATGTTCTGCTTGACGTGCCACCAGCCGCAGCCGCTGTAGGCGTAGCTCCGCTGGACGGCAAACTGCTTGGCCGTATCGGCTCGGAAGTACAGCGGCACGATCCACCGAAAGGCAAACTCGGTGCAGGCCTCGCCGATGTTGAGCTTCGACTCCCAACCGATAGTGTCCCAGTTTTCCTCGGCGTGCTCGATGCGCTTCCATTCACCTAAATTCCCATGGAACATATCGAGCAGGCCTTTAGTCACCCACTCAAGGTCGTCACGGCTGATGTCGTCGCCGATATCGTACTGAGCGAACTTCCAGGGCGTGAAGAGCTTGACCTGCTTGCCCATGGTGAGAGATGGAAAGGAGATGGCGGTTTACTAGAATACGATGATGGAATGATGCCGCAGAAATAAGATATCGCACGTGTATGACGAAGAGATGTAGGGAACTGTTGCGGAACACAGAAAATCCGGCATTCCCAGGGCATAGCTATGTATGTTATATGCGCTGCTTCTTCAAGTTACTTGACGCCTCACCACTGCCATATCATCGTCTGTGTGTCACTAGCCTGATTCGTGAGGAAGAGTCTCGCCTGCCAGAGCCTTTTGTCGAATCGTAGCGCTCAAAAGGCTCATGCAGTCAATAGCATTGAATCATGGAAATGCACGACCGTCGAAGAGGGAAAGATGTTCTTGGGCCTAGCTGCCACCCGCAAGCTGATGTCTCAGTTCGCGCGGAGCGCTAGCAGTCGGTAGTGCGGTAGGAAAAAGCAACGCTCCATCGGTTCGCTGGGGCCGTCCGATGATCAACGTTATTCCAGGCGACCGGCACATGAGTAGCTTTGTCCTGACTGGGTGCTGAATCCTTCACAGGACACAGCGCCTGCCCACATCAGGAGCTGATATCGACAATGACGTAGGATGAAGAGGATTTTCTAGCATGTTGTGGTTCCCTACGGAATTGATAGGCTAAGATAGCTTGTTTGGCTGATGCTAATGTATAACTAGTTTGCTCCGAAGCTGCCACGTCACATTCGTGATCCTCGGCGACGGCCAAGGATGATCATCGGACCGTTAGGCAAGACAGTATCACTTTCGGCCACATACATGGTCTAAGACGAGCTGAAGTGAGACGCGCTGGACCGGAAATGATCGAGTAAAAAGTGGGCTGTCTTTCAGCATTTCTCGTCCCCAACTTCGCTGCGTCATTACCTCCTGACTCTACAGGAGGTCTGCCCGCCTTTGCGTTTGATAGCTGGCGGATTGTCTCTAGCTGAATAGCCCGCGCCGACCTGTGTGAGCCAAGTAGCCTGAGCCAAATGACCGCCGAACTGTGCCTAGGCTACATCGCTCGAGCATCGCTGAGCTTGACCCAGCTAGGTTTCTAGCGATAGCAGAGAAGACTTTTTGGTTTGTCAGAGCCTGGAAGTATAAGAAAGCCCAAGAGTCTTTCTAGGAAGAGCTGGTTGATCAGGTTAGTCCACGTAGCTTGCGCTTATTCCTGAGTCACGCAAGTCTTCAGGCCCTGGTTGTTGGGACAGTGTAACATACTACAGCCCGATCAGCAGACCAAGCAGCTAAACAGCTCAGAATAACAGATTAAAGTCTGCAGACTGACAAGCTTTTGGACATGGAGCAGACTAACTACATAATTTGTGGCATTACACTACTAGTAATGTGTTGATACGTATTTGTTCCCACGTGTCTGCCCTGTAGCCTACGACTTTCAAGCATAATTACGACTAGCCAAGCCTCCTCCCCTGTTACTCGAGGTGTGCCGGACTAAGGCCAACGACACAGCCTTATTCCGGCTCCAAGCAGAAACAGGAACCTATGGAAATGCAATGATGCCATTATTAGTGTTTCTGGATGACAGGGGCAAATGCTATTTGTGTTTGAGCAGGGGCCGTTGTGGTGCCTCAACACGCAACATCTTAGGTGGACAGTGAAGATTACCATGAAGCTGACGATTAATCCACGATGCAACTAATAAGTTGCAATATCCTGTGTAGATTTGTCACCAGGTTCAAGTGTGCTCCCAAGCACCAAGGAGGCGTGTTGGCGAATCGGGTTTGAGATCGCACTCGGGAACCAGGGGTAGGTGGATCAAGGATCTGAGCCTCTCTGACGGGTCCCATCCTGACATGATCCCCTGGGAATCTTCACCCCAGCTCAAATAAGGCGACAAACAGCGCGGGAATCTGTCCCGAGGACACGCGTCTTGGACAGATAGGGGAGAAACCGCGCTGTAGGATGCACCTCATCACCAACCCGCAGCTATGCTGACGAGTAAACCCGGCTGTCCCCCACATCCCATTTCAGGGATCAATGCATTTCGAAGCCGACGTAAACGCTGTGGAGGCAGTGCAAGAGTTTGGCTTCGCACCGGGAGAACGAGTCCGAGTGGAATGGCAATTGGTGACAGAATTGGGGCATTTTCAGCGACACACCTCCGCATAATATTTTTCCTATTGTTAGAAAAGCTTAATTGATTGATATATAAAAGGACATTCCAGCTCCAATTCAGTACATTCATCTCATTCATCACAACGCAAGATCAAAAACCCAACAAACAGCGTTACTTATCCAAGCCGAAGAGCCGCCCACTAAAGCAACCCCTGAAGTGCCGAGTCTTTAGTTTCGCCTCTACATTCTGTTTCTCGGCAACGCAGTCATGGCAACACTTCCGAACGGGCTCATCTCTTTTGGCCCAGATGCCAACTGCACTCTTGAGCTCTGTCCCATCGAATGGAGTGTCTACACATACAGACCATCTTTAGTTGCCAACATCGCCTTGCCAATAATCTTCGGCGTCCTAGGCCTGATACATACATACCTAGGAATCAGATGGAAAAGTTGGGGGTTCATGGTGGGCATGCAGCTTGGTTCGGTCTCAGCGATCATCGGCTATGGCGGTCGAATCATGATGTATAATGACCCGTTTTCTTTCGCAGCGTTCATCATGCAGACGCGTGAGTCTATAAAAGCCCTGTTTCAGCTTTCAACCTCCTACTGCACCATACATCTACTAATACCAGTCTCGTCGTCTAGTCTGCCTCACAGTCGCCCCCGTCTTCTACACTGCATCGATATACGTCACTCTTTCCAAGACTGTCATTTTCTTCGACCCCAGCCTTTCCAGATTCAAGCCGAAACTATTCTATTGGATCTTTCTCCCTCTCGATATTCTCTGCCTTATACTACAGTCGGCAGGTGGCGCGTTGTCATCCATCCTTGATGACCCCGATGTTGGCGTTGGTGTTTCCCTGGCTGGACTTGTGTTGCAGGTTGTCGTCCTGTTCTTCTTCAGTGTCGCGTTTACCGATTACATTATCCGGTATTGGATGACTGGGCGAGCATCTGCATTTGACTGGCGTGTCAAGGCCTTCCTCTCGGGCCTGGCCATCGCTGTTATTTTGATCTTGGCACGTTCTGCTTACCGAGTGGCGGAGCTCCGTGATGGCTACCATGGGGAGATGATGAAGCACGAGATCCCTTTTATTGTTCTTGAAGGTGTTTTGATCGTTCTGTCGGGCGTGGCGCTCTTGTTCAGCCACCCTGGATTTGTCTTCAATCGACCAAAGGGCATCCCTATTAGTTCATCTTCGGAGAGTGAGATGGATATGATTCCCGTTCATCAGGATGGTCGCTCGGCCCACGGTGCGAGTCGAGTGTGACGGGACGGGGCAATCAAACGGCACGAAACAGCGCCGATTGGGCGATTCGAGGAGTCTTCTTGTTTCATTTTTCTATTTCTTCTTGTTTCTCTACCTTGCTTCCCTTTTCCCTTTATTTTTCTCATTTTTCCCTTTGTCATTTCACAGCTCCATCTAGATAGAATGTTGAAGACCGAACTACATCCAACAATAGCATAGAATTTCAATTGAATGGTTAATATTTTTCAGAATCACATATCCAACTATGAAAGCAGAAATTCTTCACAGCATGTTGTCTCGTAGCTGGCCTAAGCTCTGGTGTTAAGATACAATTAGCCTCTAGCCTTTGCCGTTTGATAAAAGAGCCCAATACTGAGTGGGAAGTTCCTAATGAGAAGACATGTTAAACGCCCGCCGATTCCCAAATACCGTGGACAATGCCTAATGACATAGAAAAGAACCCCAAGCTAGATATACCAAACCTAATGCAGGGCTGCTGGCGACGACGCTTGTTATTAGAGGGGCCTAAAGCCGATCCAACTTTGTCAAACCCAGCACCATTTTAGTCCATCTCCAGGGTGTTTCCCCTCGGTCCATGAGACATTGTCTACTATCCCTATTCGAGAGAATACTATTAATAGTTCTGCTGAAATCTAAGGCTGTTAGTTGACTTTGGCTCAAAGAGGATACATGAATCGTCTGTCGGGTTTCAGCCTCACGCTCAGATGAGTCATTTCCCGTACATAGCGTGGATGGACATGCTCTACATTGAGGGGCTACCGGTACTATTGAGCTCTTCTTAAAATGCTGCAGTAGTGCTTACCTGTTCATTTTTGCAACATATTAGGTAGATGTCCCCGCCCACAATCAGCTCCCAAATCATCTCTGCTTGTCATTCCCACCATCCTGTGCCCAGAACTGTCAAGCATGTCAAGCCCGTCTGCGCTCTTAGCATCTCGCAGCATGCGAAGTCATTCTTCCGTATGCTCTGCCATTACAAGGCCAATCACAACAGGCGAGGAGTTCGATCAAGCCTGGGAATCCCTTAACTACATCTACGACCTGCCGCTCAAGGACCTCCCACCCTATGAGTCAGCACTGCAAATCCTCTCCAAAATCGACATTTCTAAAGCACCCCCAGGTAAAGGCCTGTACGGGCTTGCCAGCGGCGCGGGGGATGTCGTCAAATTTATGAACAACCCAACGATGGTCTGGGTCCCCCAACACAAGTTCGACTACATGGCGGAAAGGTCTCTGGCAGAACGCGTCTCGACGGCGGAGCAGATGCGGCCTCATATGGCGGGACTATTTGGCTGGCTGGCCGATTACAACTGGCCCCCGTATGCTGGATGCTACAAACAGCTTTCAAGGTTCCCTGAAGCTACCGTTGGCACTATCAAGGAGATGTGTGCTGGTGACCTCAATGATGGGGAGTTGGTGGAGCATGTTTTGGACTTTGTCATGGACAAAGTGCCAAAGGGTTCGGCTTGGGAGGAGCTAGCGCCAGTTGTGCTCTCATTGCAGGAAAAATCAGCAGCAAAGATCAAAGAAGAGGATGACGAGTGGAGCGAGCTGTTGAATCGAGCTACCGAATGGCTAGAGGAATACGAGACCTGGAAGAAAGAAACAAAGGGCTGAAGTACTTATATATCATATGATGCAAAACTTGCAAAATCTAACTCACTGAACTCCCAGGATTGGACATAAATCAAAAGCTCCATTGCTGCATCCAGTTCGCCATCCATTCGTTTCCAACGGGCTTTAATCCTGCCATACTAAGAGACGTCTTTACAGCAGTCTTTGTATCCAGAGAAACGCTCCTCTCTGTATTCTCGAGTAAGCCTTCATAAAATGAGACGAGCTTGGATGCCGGGTTTTGGTCAATATCCTCAAGCTTCGAAGAGCTCTCCCGCAAGTCGGTCACCCAATCCTTGAGACTTGCCATTTGGATCATCGCTCCACTGTGCTCAAAGTACTTCTGTATAGTAGAGACAACGTCACGCCAGAGGCTTTGATTTGGATTCACCATGTGATATACTCGAGCTCCGGTTTCTAAACCATCCGTCTTGGCGGTGGCGAGCTCAATAATTCCTTGAGCAAGTATATCCACGGGAATCCATTCAATCACTTCCATTTCTCCAAGGCTTTCGGGCAGTTTTCCCAAATACTTTGAGCTAGCAATCAAACTGGGAACCCACTCCTGCTTAGGCCAGATCCCGTCCGATGTCGTGGGGCCAGCAATCTGCCCAACACGACAAATGACAGCCGGTATCCCTGATTCCCTGGCGGCCCTATCCAGAAGCACTTCAGAGACGAATTTTGATCTCGCGTAACCCATGTTTTGTGGCGTGTCCCATTCAGTATACAGCTCCTCAGAAACACGCCCGGAGAGCCCGGATACTGTACTCAGGCTTGAGACAAAAAGAATTCGTGCCGCATGCCGTGATTGAACAGAAAACTCAATCAAGCGCCTGACGCCAGCGATCTGTCCTGCGAAAGACTCAAGTGAAAGATTGAAATTAACTCTCCAGGCGTTGTGGACAATATGCGTGACGTTTCGTATGAGCTCTCTATATGTCGATGGTTCAAGACCAAAATGACGAAGAGACAAATCAACCTCCAGGCAAGTCACCTTTTCTGTCAGGGAATGAAGCCCCTTGGCTTTCAGTGATGTTTCTTGTCGTTCTAAACTTCCAGGGCCTCGGTTCAGGATATAAATATGTCTGACTTCTGGGTTGCGCTGCAATCCGTCCAGGATATAGGAACCCAGAGACCCGGTGGACCCGGTGAGTAAAAAGACAAAGCTTCCCGGTGCGCTTTCATGCGCATCCCTCGCAGAAATCGGGATATCTTCTGCAAATTTGTCGAATATTTTCTGCATTGAACTCTGGGGAGCCTCGAGGCTGGATTCTTCTCCGGTGAGGATGGCGGATACTGAAGCAGCTAATGTTTGAAGCGAGGGATTCCTGTAAATTATTTTCGTATCGAAGGACATAGGCTTCCCCTTGTTCACTAGAAGTTGGTTAATTTTCTTCGCGATTACACTAACTTGCAGTGAATCCAGTCCATGAGAGAAAAGGTCAGTTTCGGGGGTCAATGTAGCAACATTTATCTCCGTCGACTGTGTTACAATCTCTTCAATGGCCTTCTCCAAGCTCTGGCCCTTGGAGCCTTCAGTCTGGCACAAGGCCTGTTCGTTATGTCCGCTATACAGATTATCGATTTCCGACGAATACATCTCCAGTGTCAGTTGTCGTTGAACTGTGCCCTTTCCAGCTCGTAACATTGGCTTCTCTGGAGTCGTAAAAAGGATCATGTCTCTGAGAATCTTAGCATGAGATGGGCTAATCTGATTCGCACGCTTAACTGAAGCGCATATTGACTCAAAACTCTGGTCCCTATCCTCCTTGGATTCCGGTTGTTGGGAGAGCTCAACAAGCAGGTGTGATTGAAATCGACACTGACCTCCAATGAGGGCAGCGCTCACGAGCGAATTTTCATTGATTATGTCCTCCATGTCAATTGGATTCAACTTCTCTCCCGTGGAAAATACGACAATATCGTCAGCTCGCCCCCGATGTATCCATTCCCCTTCATTTGTTAGATGTTTCGAATACAGATCCTTCATCGGCCATTCCTGCAACTCCGGAAACGTACAAAACACGCCTTGGTACAGATCAAGTTCTGGCTTTCGCACGACGACCTGCTCGTATAACTCTCCAGAAAAGTGTCGGTATTCGTGGCCTAGCACGGGACTGGTTTTCATAGACGCAGGATCCTTGCAGCGCTCGATAGGATGCATACCACTTTCCGTCGATCCAAGAGTGTTTTGTATCCTGGTTTTGGTAGAGACGAGTTCCGAGACAGAAGCTGGGCATGGCCCACCGCCATAAGCTATTTGTTCGAGGCGAGCCAGATTCTCAAGGTACTCGGGTGATTTTGTGAGGTCCGAGATGACGGTTGGGGGTATAAGACTGTGTTGTACGTTTGCGTGTACGTGCATAGCATTCGCAGTCTCCGCAGAAGGCGGGAACGGCCCAAGAACGACTGTAAAACCCGCATAGATGGATGCGGGGAGAAGGAGACATACTCCAGCACTGTGGAACAGCGGGAAGGCGGAGTATACTCGAGTTCCCCTGCATAGGACCGGGAACGTATCCGCTAATCCGAGGGAAGGGAGAGACGCAAAAGCATCCAGAGGGGAATTTGTCCCATGAGTCATGATAATAGCTTTTGGGAGACCCGTGGAGCCGGATGTGTGCATCACAACAAAAGGTTCCAACCTCGCCTCGGCGAAAGATTTGTTGTATGGATATGGCTCGTACGGGCCATCCTGCAGCCAGTGTTCCAACGAAGGGATCTCTACTTCCCTCATCGGTCTGGCCTCTAGAATTTGTCTCACTGCCGGCAATACGAAGTCTGGAGGGTGGAGGAAAATGTCGCAGTTGGTTTTCTCTAACAAATGCAAATGAGCTTCCAGGGTGTTTCTCGGAGAGTTGAGCAGCATTTTATAGCCGGCCTTAACGGAGGCTACAATTATTATGCCATAGACGAGATCCTGCGGTCCCATGTAAGTGATTGTTGGAAATCCTTCTCCCTGTCCCAATCTTTCCCTGATATGCCATGCGCAGCGGTCGACGGCTCTGGCGAACTCTTTAGCAGTAATATTCCGGAATCCATCAGCAGGGTTGCTCGTTCTGGTGATGGAGTAGAAGACCCGCTCGGGATCAGATTCGGCAATCTCATCGATGAGAGAAGGTAGTAGCCGCTGGCCAATGTTTCCGGGTGGTGGAGGGAGCGACATGGTGCTTGACTACAGTTGAAGGAGAAGGGCCCAGGGTTAACCATTACCAACCCCCTTACAGGAAGAGTTCGAGCAGGGTGGTCCAGAATTTAAAGCCGTGGCGGAATGCCCAAGACGATGGGTCCAGGGTCTTTTTCCCCTTGTACCAACGCCACCGGCACTTGTTTAACATCGAAGATTCAAAACATTACATCTACGTAGCGTCATTAGTAGTGGATGTCACATGGGACCACAACGGGCCGAGTTTAAGGCACCTGAAGATGCCCTAAAGAGAAGTTCAGCTCCAATGAAACGCAAATAATTCTCAAAGAGGCTAGATAGAGTGGGATACTTTCGGCATACCGAGATAACTCCCACGTTTGCTGCATCCAAATGAACATTACTGGCCAAAACCCGTCATCGAGATGGAGATCGTTTCAGCTCATTCCCACTTGGCTCAGGTGAGGTGGAAAGGCACGGGCGCTAAAGCATGAGCAATAATTGGCAAGTTAAGAGCTAAAGACACGGCTATCTGTGAGGCCAGCACCAGACAAAAACAGCTAGACGCTTTAGATATCGCCATGTTTTCAATCTATCACTCGATATATTACTCAGCTGGTGGGCAAGTGATTATCCAGAAAGGGCAGTATTACGCTGATCTAGCTTCATACCATGGTCATCCATGGGCCACACTTCAAGTTGTCCGATCATCTCACGATCATCTGAGATCTCATGGTTCTTGGTGCATTCCAACGGGGGCGTCTAGAACACCGTAGACCCGGCAAATGGCATTTTGTGTCTCGTTATGCCTTTTTAGCTCCACGATTTTCCATGCCTCCTATTAAGAATTATCTTCGCCGAGCATTTAACCTCACCATGCACCCCTCGGCTGGGAGAGGAATTAATTGTGCGCCAGGTCAATGTCTACCCTTCATTGGCAGCTGAGAGAATGACTTCCAGTCTCGGTCGAAATCAAATCTTAGACATGCCGAAAACCATCCAATTTATGAGACCATCGTCCGTCCCTTAGAGTTACACATGACTGTCATCTAGCCAGATGGTATCCAGAGAGAGACAACTCTCCATAACTTGATCGCTCTGAAAGGCACGTATGCTGTCTTATGTTATGGGTCGAAAGTGGCTTCAAACACAGCACAAGGGGGTAGGGCTGTGACAACGAAGGCTTTATAATTAACAGTCACCCATTGATAGCCACAATCGACCACTGACAGACAGTTCAAGACGAATGCATACAGATGGGCAACGCTCCAATTATGAAAATACGTTGCAATTAAAGAAAGACATGAAGCCCCCGGTTTTGTTTTGTCCAGAATCCAACCCGGAATTGTCTTGTTTCTCGGTTACTTACCAAGAAGTGACCATTCTCCGTCAGCAAAGACAGTCTCGTATTCGAGCGCTAAAGATAGACAGATCTCACACATGACCAGAGGGCTGGAACAACGTTTTGTGAGACGCTTCTCTAATGTACCAATCATATGTCATGCGCTTCTAATGAACCCTGTTTCATATGAGAGTGGGACATGGAATAGAAAGACAGTCGACTCTGAACGCGCTCTAGAACTAAGCCAGAGCAGGGGACGATTCTAAATACTAACAGCAAATTAGAAACAACCATCATGCGATTTCCCCATGCCGATAACAAATAATTTGGTTTCCAAGACTTTGCCATTGTCAAATTTTCTTACCAGATGCAATGACTCGATGTCTATGGCGGTCGTTCTTTTATGCATGACAATACTGCCCGTGGATTCCGCTCACCAACCAGCCGGATCGGGGAATCATGCGCGGTTCACTACCATTTTAGCACGAGCAAAACTAAGCGACGTCAGTAGAGGTGTAAGATTGCCCCTGGCTAACTCATCGGCGCCATTAGGGGCTGACATAGTCCCTCATCCTTGGCCTGGAGCCGTCAGAAATATGGGGTCTTCGCAACTTTATATCCCCATTGAGGAATTACGGTGTTGCCATCAGACTGGTGTTTGCTTGTTATTCGTTGCCAACTACGTAGCGGTCGCAAACTAAAATAGCAATTCAAGGATTATTTAGACGATCCATGCATAGAATTAAAGCCATTAATCAAAAGAACATAATATAAAATCAGATCTTGTCTCCTCGCCTTGCATCCACATCATACTGAGCTGGGGAACTGGTCGCAATGAGCCATCCCAACAGCAACTTCGAGTTTGAAAGGCTCAACGAGCATCCCCCAACCATAGACAAAGTACGTATCTCGCATTTTGGGCCTACCCGGAAGAGATCCAATAGAGAACCATTATCCTTGTTGCTAACCTGATGGCCATGCTCGTTCAGTATTTTGAAGCGGTTGAGAGACCCGAACATCCAACATCATTTCATTCCAACTCAAGGCCAATCGGACCTGGCTTCCATATGGATACTAATGACTCTAATCACCGGTATGATCAAGGTAAGTTCGAGATTCGCTGGATGTCCCATGGGTTCAGAGGTCCAGGCTTACCTTGTTAGTCCCAATAGAGGGCAAACCGTCCTATCCCTCACCCGAGATATCACGAAGCGGCACGTTCAAGAAGGAAGGTAAGAAGGAAGTATGGAGCGATAAGAGGCACGCAGGTCTGGTGAATTTCCTCTTATTCCACCTCCCTTCAATCGCCGTCACTATCAGTCTCTTCTGTCTCTATCTACGCGAGGTGACATGGAAACCTCCTGGGCCTGGCTCCGAGGTCCTCGGCATACTCCAGTTCGCAGCCAAGGCGCACGAAGGGTTGATCGTCGTCTCGCTGAGCGACATTCTTCTTCACCGTGTTCGATGGGGCCTCTTGGGTCAGGAGGGAGTCCCGCTGGGCTTCCTCTCCTCGGCGCATCATCTGCCTGCTCCTTTACTGTACTTATTCAGCTGGGAGTTCTGGGGCACGGTCGCCTATCCAGTCAGTAACAGGGCATCTCATTTCATCAGCGTCGCTGCGATCATCATCCTCACACTCATCGGAATCGGTGCAGCTCCAACATCGGCGGTCACTATGATTCCCCGAGAAATCTGGCAGCCTATCAAGATTGACACTTCTTCAGATCAGATCGCCTCCAGTCTAAATCTAACGCATTTCGGAGCTGATTTGGGAACTCTCTACTTGAACAGCAGTATATATAAAATGAATCTCGGGAGCGGCGAGGAAGATGCGCCTATTGGTTCCGGTGACTGTCTGTCTGCGCTTGCACTCGACCAAGAGACTGGGTGTTTTGATGTCAGTCCCATGATGCAGAATTTCTGGGCCTCGATCACGCTGCTTCCCGGCAACACTCGCTCGCAAACAAGCATCCCAGTGACCCGGCTGGGGCGATGGGCTCCATTTCGACCAATCGAGTATTCTTCGTTTGACGGATTCGAAACCCAAACGGCCTGGGCGACGGGACCGATGTATGGCATATCTTATGTGCTTTCAAGGGCTGGCCCCAGAGTGTCGTCCCACCCCGATCGCGACTTCAAGATTGAAGCTAAGATCAAGGATTCTGAGGAAGAAAAGTGGAAGCAGCCTGTGGTTGTCGTCAGCTGCAGGGAGCCAGAGACGGGCAGATCGAACAATGATTCTCTGACATTCAAGTGGACTGATGACGATGCCTTTGGCAGTTTCAACTTGACACTCGACCTGACGGAGGAATCATTGACATCATTCCGTGGCGAGAGCGTCAAATCCCATTACGCCGCTCTTGATCTCCAAGATCGTATCGACACACCGTTGAGTGCGTCAATGTTACTCGCAGGACGACAGCGGGTGCAAGAAGGGCCTACTAACAACACTTTGGTCTATAACCTCTGTCTAATCCAAGCTCGTTGGATGGAGGCAGACATTTGGGTCAATACAGGACAGGCAGTTGGCGCACAGACAGACTTGGGCATCGACAAGAACGATATCCCAAGCCACATGAGAAAGACATCCTCATCTGAGAATGTGATCCAGATGAGCAGTAGCTGGCTAGACCGGATAGGCGCACAAAACTCTACAGGAAGTGAAGACAATAACGCAATAGACAACCAGGCATATATTCAAATCTACGAGGGTGCCATGAGGTTCCTAAGCCGAGCTGGGAGCACCTCCACCGTCCGCGCCACTTTCCTGCCAGAGATGCTCTCCATCTACTTTGTAGACGCTCTTACCGACCTGAACGGATGGAGTCTGTGGGACAAGGACGCTAAAGAGACCGACTCCAATAGAACCCCAGGCGCCGACGACCAGGTTCTTGACTTCGCATTTTCCTCGCATCTATACGGTTATGCCCTCGGCGGGGGATACGTCTTGCCTCTCTCCATATCCGTCCTGGGGATACATGTTATCATTGTGGTGATTCATCATTGCCTCCTCTTCTTCGCCCCGAGACCGTGGTTCAGCTCGCGATGGGAGAGTTGGGGCGATCTCGTGACACTCGCGATGCGTTCCAGGCCGCCACCGGAATCGAGGATGCATAACATTGGTGCAGGAGTGGGCAGTGCCGAAACTTGGGCTATTTCTGTTGTCGTCCGGGACTTGGACAACCAGGGCAGGTTGGAGATGGTACTGAAGGAGGATGTCGCAAGCGCCTTGGGCGTCGGGGAGGATATGGAGGCGCACCCTTTGATGGGACTTGTGAGGCCGGGTGTGAAATACGGTTAAGGGTGGCATAGCAGCATGTTATTTTCAATATTGGCAGTTGATTGACGCAGAGAGGCATTCGCGAGCGGGTTATTGCGTTACCTACTAGTATAACTAATGAAGTCAGGATGGATATATCACTGGAGAGCGTAAAGAGCGATTATTCATTGTGGTTTGTCTCGTCCCGCCGACACCAGCGCGCATTCAATTCTCTAACGAGATCAAAGATCACATACTACGGGTTTGTATATGAATAATGCTTGGTCTACTGACATTTTGAAATGGATGCGTCCTGGCGAGTGCATGTCAGGCCATCCTGACAGTAATGGCTTCCATTCCACTCGATGCCACCGCACTGCGCGCCTTCTGAGCCACCAGAAGCAGGTTCAAGCGCCAAAATCCTCTCCGTTGCCTTCTCAGAAATAGATACAATGTAGGACTGGATATTGGGTGTAACCATGCCTGGAATGACGGAAGCATCGACGACAAAGATGTTGTCGGATCCCCAAACTTTGGTATTGAGGTCAACCACCGCGTCGCCACCTTGACGCCCATCTTCAGTTCCAAGTTTGTTGGTTCCAATCCAGTGATTGGCACCACGCCCGGATGTAGTTGACATCTAATTAAAAGTTAGTCGGGTAAAAAGCCCATAAGATGGGGCGAGACGAAGAAGCATGAGCCAGCACTTACAGCATTGACATATTCCCGGGAGGTTTGGTTGGCAGCAGGTGCTAGCCATGTCAAGCCTTCGACACCTGAGAGCGCTTCACGCATGTTATCAAGGCCAGTGATGATCGCTTCGATATCCTCTGGGTCATGGAGGTATGGAGGCTCATTGACGACCGTGCTGAGGTCGGAAGCAAGTGTCATTCTCCCTCGTGACTTGGACCCACGACCAAGATACTGGCTCATAGTGATAGCATCTGTCCGTTCGTTAGTCAGGTTATCTTTCTTGTATTTTGTAAGGCCTCGGTCCACATACATTCATCCACAAGGTTAAAACTTGCTTCGACACGCGAGGTCCACTGCAGTGAACGAACGATGCCATCTGCTCCCGCAATTTCGTCGTACATCACGGGGCCGATATTGGGGGCAGCCTGCGCCAAAATACCGGAACGGGAATCTACATAGAATTAGCCATTGAATGCAATAAATAATTGACTGCAAAGAATTCTTACTGAGGTAGGCTTGCGCATCACTCTCGATAGGGTCTGTATAAGCGGCGTAAAAGTCATAGAATTTAACGCTTGGGTGGCTGACAACAGTGTCCGTCTACATCCCATTAGCATCTTCAAATCGTTTGACTAAATGGCAACTTACGTTGGTGTGGTCTTCAAGGTTGTGGCCAACGGGAAGCAAAATCCACTGATCATCAGAGATGAAATCCGGACCGTCGGTGGTCGAGTTTGCGACAACCTCCAGCTGGTCCTGAGGGCCAATACCGCCTGTAACGATCAGCCAAATTGCTCTCTTAAAGAAAATCAACCGGCATATTTAAACTTACTTCTCATGAGAAGCCTGGCGCTACCAAAGGCGCCTGCTGAGACAATAACGCGACCAGTCCCAGGAGTTAACTGGACTGTGCCCTCATAGCCGTTGCCCTCGTAAGGCTCGACCTCAAGGCCTGTGGCATGTCCACCCGAGCGTACAATCCTCTTCACCTGCGTGGCGGTCCAAAGGTCGAAGTTGTCGCGCTCGGCGGCGCTGGCTAGATATGTCGCCAAAGCGCCACCTCGCTGGCCATTAATAAACATGAAGGCAGCGTCAGTGTATGTTTTGTTTTTCTTCTCTGGCTCGGTAAATGGGTTGAACTCGGACCAGCCCGAGGATTTGACACCCTCAGAAAGAACCTTGTATCCCTCATCGTAATAGCGAATGCCATCCTGTGATGATCTCCTTGTGCCGGGGATCTTTGTGAAGGCACGCTCAACAGCTCCAGACATGTCAGATGATTTCCAGCCGTCGGGGAAATTGTAGTCCCAATCCTCAGCAGAAGGTTTCCACCACAATCCGGCATTCACTGCAGTGCCACCGCCGAGGAGGCAGCCGGCCATCTGGTCGGTGTCGCGGCAGGCAATACCATCAGAGTCCACCCAGATCTGGTTGCAGAGGCCTGGAACATCAAACCGGGTCAGATCTGTGCCCGCGAGCCAGTCAGGCTTCCAAGCAGACTTGGCTGGGCCACCCCATTGACCTGTTGACGCAGGTCCCTTCTCGATGAGAAGGACCTTCTTTCCAGCCTCGCTAAGTCTATCAGCAGCAGGAAGCCCACCAGCACCACTTCCAATCACGACGTAGTCATATACGGCATCAGTAGGAACGGGAGTGCCAGTGGGGCCTGGGATGGAAGTTGTGGTAGATGGAGTGTCATCGCAGTGACCAGGAACAACCTTGTCGGCGAGAGAGGTCCACTCCTGGTACTTCTCGCTGACAGCGTTCGAGGAAAATGTGCCAGTAATGGTGCCGGCACCGTTATGCTGCCCTGCCGAGATGCTGGTAGGGCACCTCGCACCCGTTGGCGTCACACTGTGGATGGCCCAACCTACTAGAAAGGTGCTGGCTGTTGTTGAGAGACTACCTTGGCTGCCATTATGATTCCACTTCAAGCAGTTCTGGCATCGGTACAGAATCTCGAAGTAACCATCTTCTATCTTGGACGATATTTGCGTCAATTGCGCATCGCCGGCATAGAACCCAGGAGGCCTGTACCCGGTCGCCCACTGGAAAACAGTGAGTACCTCATCCTCGTATGGGTAAGTGGTGAGAAGTAACTTGTTGGTCATAGAGCCTCCCAGAGAGAGAGCACAGTACCCAGTCCCCTTTGTTGCTGTATCACATCTCTACGGGCATTAAATGTCAGCTCTTCCTGGTGATCTTCCAACAGAGGGAAAGATTTGAGCATGGCACGAACCAGATAGCCAATATATTCGCTTGCATCAGTCTGAAGGGCATCTGTGGGCAGAGCGAATCCAAATGTCAACCCGCTCTCTGTCCAGGTATCGAATACAATACCCGTGTCCGAGTCTGTATACGTCGAAGGTGCCCTTTGACCCAGGACATTTTGCGAGACTGTGTCCAGTTAGCAAGGCAAAGAATTCTTGGAGCTGAGGAGTCACTCACAAGAAGCCAAGGCCAGCAGAAGCGAGGAAATTCCTAGAGGCCGCATTGTGAATGATGCTCTCAAAAAGGCTCAAGACACCATATACTAGACAGTTCCGAGGCGATATTGAATGAGACCGGCACTTATATATAAGATTTCAAAGCTGCCAAGATCCCTCCGGGACTGGAATGACTCAGTTGTCAACGGAAACGTCGGGATAGTGCTCCAACACATTGATCCGAAGACACCGTTCAAACTTGCAGTGCTCCCACAGGGATATCGGCCCATGTAAATACAAGGCAGTCCTTCATTTTACGATGTCGTGTGTACAAGATCCAGCAATAAGCCAACTCCATTGGTAGAAGCCAATACGAACGGGGGCAGTCGGTTGTGAGACACTGGGCGGGCCTTGCTTCCTGTGAGCAACGAATGGGATAGGTTCCGGATTACGGTGAAATCCCGTCCTCTCATCATCATCCACCTTGATACAATCGACCCATTGCTCCCCAGGCGGCGGTGAAGGTTCCGAGAGTTGGAAGTCATCCTGTATTGCACCCAGGCCCTGACTCACTCAGTTATCTCGTGGGGGTCTCTGGAGAGAAGTTGGGGAAATTCCTGATTTGGCACCGGAGGCGCGTCCCCGCAGGAGGATGAAGCAGGGCTCTGACCAAGCGCGGGCCTGCGCTCCGGAATTCCTCTGGCAAGGCACGGATCTCCTCCACTAACGCCATTGGAATTTGTAAAACATCGGCTGGCTCGCAATTAACCGCGACTGAAGACCTTTGGTGTGCTTGTAGGGTGCCTGGATGTCAGGGGGCTAAATGAAATAAGCCCTGGGAGTTGGCACGGGA
Organism: Clonostachys solani; assembly: GCA_902141235.2. Classification (NCBI taxonomy): domain Eukaryota; kingdom Fungi; phylum Ascomycota; class Sordariomycetes; order Hypocreales; family Bionectriaceae; genus Clonostachys; species Clonostachys solani. The sequence continues at coordinate 726,544 of CABFOC020000018.1, read as the reverse complement.
GTTGACGGGCATGGCAGGGGTTAACAAGGAAATGCAACGTCGAACTCCTGTTCAAATATTGGCCGTCTGACTGGCCAATGTTCTCCGGTGGCTCGAGAAAGGGACTATTGGTAACTTCCCTATCAGCAATCTGGCGTGATTCGGTGCAAGCCCAAGAGCGAGGTGCCTGGTGAGCTTGACGTGGATGTGCTTGACCATGGCCTTGGGACACTGTGGGAGGACGAAGACGTCATATGTCATCTCGGCCTGCATTGTGACGGGTTCCAGGGTCCTGCGGGCGCCGAGGGTACAGAGACGATTGCACCGCCGTATTCGATCGCATTGAAACTCGCTCACTCGCAAGCGCGTCTGCTGATGCAGATCTGAGAATGACAGATTGCAGACTCGGTCGGTCTGGTCCCTCTCAACTAGGCCAGCGCCGAACTTGAGCAGGGCCCATCCTCGCATGCCGCCATTCAGCGCACCTGCAATGGAAAAAGCTGCAATAAAGAGGCGGGGATTGGTGCTGCATCTCGGAATGGCGGGAGAAAGGGCTCAGGCTGACTGAATGGACAGCAGACGGTGGGGGAAGGCCATCAGCATCAGAGTGAGATACTTCAATGAGCAGGGGCGAAACGACGAGGGACCTGGTTTGCTGCTCCAATGTGCCTTCATCACTGTGCCTGCTGACGGAACTCTTAGAGATGGATTTCAGATCAAGTTCCAGGTTCGCGGCTTTGGCGCCTCTTCAGCCTTGCAACTCGCGCCTACCCTAAATGATTCGCACAGTGCAATTGGTGACTCTATTGACACTGTATAGTTGCATCTGTTTCGCAGCCATTCATACTGTGCTCACGTTGCATTCACACTGGCTGTTGCCTCGCCCGGTCCTCGTCTTTCTCCTCCAGCAAATGTCCCACGCTCTGATCCTGGAAACTCCGTCTCTCCTCCCAAGTGCCTGTCGATCACCCCTTGCAATTGGACCCCTCGAATCCACAGCCCTGGATTACGATGCCGTGATACAGAGGGGATTCGGACACTTCACAGTAGGTCCCCTCCTGCGGGCCACTGTCTCTCTGCTTCCTGCCTGCCTGATACCCCACCTCACGCTCTCTCCGAGCTCTCGATGAAGGCAGCTTTCTGCAAGAATAACGTGAGCTGACCGGCCTAGAGCTTTCCGATCAGCGGCCATGTCCACATTTAACGGCCTCGTAGCCGAATTCCCGGACATCAGAAGTGAGCTCTTCCCTCATCCTCTGCTCATCATCCTCGCGATGGCGAACATGCCGTTAATTAGCCTCTGCAGTCGACCACTTCCGCTCCCACTCACACCTTCGGCCACCGCTGGCATGCTTCCTCAGTCACGTCCACAGCGACCATCTGGCCGGGCTCGAGACCCTCCGGTCACCGTTGTGAGTTTCCCAGAGGACAGCTCCCGCCAACTTCGTTTTCGGTCCCTCAGTGCTGATCCGCCAACCGCAAAGTGTCTACTGCTCAGCCGCGACACGTGCGATACTACTCCGGCTCGAGAGATATCCTTGCCGCATTAATTATGCGCTGGGAATCCTCGAGACCCGGCAGCAGACGTACAAGCATCTCCACAAAGTCCTGGTAAGGCCAACACTACCTGCCGTTTCTGACAGTGCGCTCAATTGGGAATCTTCTAACTAACTCGGCCGATGTTCTAGAAACCCTTGCCACTAGACACTCCAACATGCATCGAGCTCCAGCCCGGACATCAAATCCAAGTGACGCTATTGGACGCAAACCATTGTCCTGGGTCGGTGATGTTCCGTATGTGATTCTGCCGAGGCTTTAACCGCCGGCCTGACTAATTTTCGTCCGATAACATGTAGTAATTGAAGGCGATGGAAGAGCAATATTGTATACTGGAGATATCCGAAGTGAGCCATGGTTCGTCAATTCGGTTCAGCGGAATCCCGCCATCCTCGAGTATACTCTCGGCTCCAAGACTCTTGACAAGATATATCTTGACACGTCATTTATCGACGACGTCCGGTTCCCTACCAAGGCCGAGGGCATCGTGGAGCTCCTTGAAAAGGTCTCACGCTACCCAGATGATACCACGTTCCATTTCCAAGCATGGACCTACGGCTATGAAGATGTATGGGTTGCCTTGGCGAAAAGCCTGAAAACTGCGGTATGGCTAGAGACTCCTGCTTTCTCGCGGCGCAGCTTCACTAATTGTCACTACAGATCCATGTAGATGATTACAAGATGAGAATATACAAGTCGTTAAAGGCCAATGGCCCAGAGAAATCGCCAAATGCCTTCTCTCACTTGTCACCAGAAGCACCAGCATTAGTTGGTCACATGTGTGGGAACTCGCCACATCCCGGCTGCCTCGCCTCTGCTGAGAATGTCCGAGTCCACAGTTGCGAGAAGGGAAACATGTGCTCCACGGCGAAGGCACCTTCTGTCGTCAAAATTCAACCCATCATCGCTCGCATGCCGACCGGTGCTGAATTGATTGAGGCCGGGATCGGTGGTGGGGGTGAGGATTTGGAGCGTGAGAACGAGCTTGACGCCCTGTCTGCGGATGATTTGCGAAATTTGCAAGAGAAGTGAGCCAAATCTTTCCTCAAATAGTTCCCCCGCCTCTTAATACTGACCTTCTGTCTAGGATCCGCACCTTGTTCAACTTGAGTGAGATAGATGAAGACAAAATGGGAGACTTTCTAAGCAAAGTTGCCTTGAGTGGGCGTACTTTGACGCTCGATCTCCCAGCAACCACAGAGGAACAAACTTCTTTACTCACCATCGACAACGTCATCCAAGCAATCGCCAAGCAGTTATCACCTGCGACTACTGATGTGCCAAAGACGGGGGCAGATATGGACCAGAGAGCCGGAACCTCTCTACCCAGAGTTATTCGTTTTCCCTACTCTCGACATTCATCCTACAACGAACTTTGTCTTCTCGTGGCTGCTTTCAAACCACGGGATGTCTGGCCTTGCACCGTTAATATCGACGAATGGCTAAAAGACGGTAATCCAATCCATCTTACCAATAAATCTGCTCGCGAAAACTAACTTAGTAAATAGATGTGACAATCAGGTGTCTCTTCGGAGAGTACTGCTCCGGGACAACCTATGCTCATGATCTCAAGATGGATGTCTTGCGACAAGCCAGGCTGCCAGTAATGAATCACTCCAGCAATAAGAACTCGCAGGAGACAGATTACTCGCATCCAAGGACGGAATCACCACCAGCCTCTGTCAACCCGCGTCGCTCTGGAGCCCCACCACCGTCTTCGCCTGCATTTCGCAATGTTGAAAACTCAAGAACGAATTGCCCAGAATTGAAATATGCCACACCTAGTGTAGGGGATGATGTGTCTTCCACTTACTCAACCTCTACTCGTGGAACCTCTACTCGTGGTACACATGGCGTAAAGCGTCGATTTGAGGAATCTAACGAGGCCGGAACTACGGATGAGCCTGAAGACGGGCCAGACTCTCAACAGACCGACAAATCATTCGTATCTACCTTGAGCGTGGGTGCTTCTTCAATCCGGAAAGAGGCGTATTTTCGAATGCTCAAAGGCGAGGAATGGGATGGGGATGGTCTGATTTCAACTAACGGCGGACACACCATGATGGAGGAGGAGCTTGGTCATTAGTGATACCAATCTACAAAGGAGTTTTAGGGCTGTTAAAATACGGCAATGGTTATGGGCGGACAAGGGCAACGATGTCATGATATAATGTTTAATGCAATGTTTTCTTTGCAGGAATCCCATCCTTCTGATTTTACGTAGTTTTATAAATCAAATCCGAGGCCAGCCGCGTCTCCTCCCAAGAACACACCAAGCTGCGTGCCCTTTTCCCGCTCCTTGAGAAGAGCGGCCACATCCACTCTTCCGCCCGTGATATACCTCTCGCTCACGCCCAAGTTCACCCTCTGTGTAAGTTCATGCTTCAACTGAGCCCTCAGCGCCCCCATCTCCGCCTTGCTCATCTCCCGCGCCACCTTCTCCTTGCGCTTCCTCCCTCCTCCACGCCCACCCCGGCCCAACTCCTCGTCGTCTGAGTGATACTCAACGCCCAGCTCCTCAGCAGCGTTGCGCATGAACGAGTCATCACTGTTGCTCTTCTCTTTAGCCAGCGCCGCATCCGCCAAAGTCTTGGCCAGAGTCGTCCGGGGCTTCAGCCGAGACACGATCCTCCGGTCGATGGGCAGGGTCTGGATCAAATGGTCCTTCTTGCTCGAGGCCTGGGCGTGCACCTTGGCGGCGAGGCGGCGCGTGGGTATGACCTCGTCGGGGGAGCAGAGGAGGACGCTGACGCCGCTCCGCTCGCCTCTGGCGGTACGGCCGGACCGGTGGACGTAGGTGTCTGCGGCGCGGGGCACGTGGTAGTGCAGGACCATGTCGACCTCGCGGATGTCGAGACCGCGGGCGGCGACGTCGGTGGCGATGAGGACGGAGGCCTTTGTGGCGGCGGTGAATCGTTCGAGGGAGCGGAGCCGGGCCTTCTGGGCCATCTGGGAGTGGAGGGGGAGGGCGTTGACGGCGAGGTTGGTGAGGAAGGGGGTGATTCGGCGGACGGCGGATATGGAGTTTGTGAAGACTACGGTGCGCTGCTTGGGGTTGAGGAGCAGGACAGTGTAGAGGTAGAGATCCTGTATGATAGAGTTAGAAAGCTAACCTTTGAGCGAGGAATATATGTTGGGAATGGGAAACGTACCTTTTCCATTGCGCCGCATTCAATGAGACCCTCCTTGAGCCCCTCGGCCATCTGTCGTACGGGGTTGGCGTCGATGAACTTGGCTTCCCTCCGGAAGTTGAGGCGCTTCATCAGATAGGCCATCTTGTCTTCATCGCCCTTGTGTTTTCGACCAGTGCCAGCGAGCTTGGTCTGAAGATCCTTATCGAAGGTGGCGGAGAAGACCAAGGTCTGTCTGGGGGAGAGATCCTCTTCGTCGTCATCGCTCTCCTCCTCCTCCTCTGGATCCTTTCGATCCAGGGCTCCAAGGATATCTTCGGCTTCCTTGAATTGTCCAGCTTTTAGCAATCGATCAGCCTCATCGACGACAAGGAAGCTTATCTTCGTGAAAGACTCCTGGAGCTTGCCATCGCCCTCGAGGACCTCCCAGAGACGACCAGGTGTTCCGATAACAATATCGGCTTTGGCGAGCTGGCGCTGCTGCTTCTGGATGCTGAGGCCACCGGTGATGACACAGATGTATGGGGCAGAGGGGAGCCCATCGCATAGGGCCTTGAGATGGTCTCCAAGCTGCTTGGCCAATTCTCGCGTTGGACTCAGGACCAGCGCTATCGGGGTCTTTTGTTTCTTTCGTCCGTCCGCGTCGCTGTCTTCATCATCATCGTCATCGTCCGCGCTTTCGTTTTCGTCCGCATCGTCGTCGCTGCTTTCGTCTAGCTCGTCTTGTCGCTTCTCGTGCTCTTCTAACCACCGCTCCACGATGGGAATACCAAAAGCCAGCGTTTTTCCGGAACCTGTCTGGGCCTTTCCGATGACGTCCTCACCGGCCAGAATGTCAGGGATGGTCTTGGTCTGGATCAGGGTGGGCTTTGCAAATTTGAGCTTCGCAATGGCAGAGAGCATCTGGGGCGACAGGTTCAGCGCCGCCCAGGCAGCCATGTCGAGGCCTTCTTCTTCTTGGGCGTCGTCATCTGCCAGGGCCTGGAAGGCGTTACTTTGTGCAGAGGACTTTTTCGAGTTGTTCGGCGCCAGCTTGGCGTCTGCCAGCTGCTGCTTGCTTTGCTTCGGCTGCTTCTGCTTCTGCTTTTGCTTTTGTTTGTCCCCCTTGCCGTCATTACCAGGCCTCTCAGCCTCCAGCCCAGCCTCACGAGCCCCATCTTTGCCCTTGGGGAGATCCCGGCCCTCAACAGGGTCATCCCCAAACCCCTCAAACGACTCGCCCTCATCGTACTTCTTGGCCTCGCGGTGCTCGGGGTTCTGCTGGCTTTCAGAGACTAGGAACTGGACCTTGTTGCCTTGCTTGACAACCTCGACGCCCTCAATAACCTGGAGACCCCCAAACTCTTCCGTGTCGACGGCCTCCCACGCGAGGGCAGCAGCGTCGACAGTCTTGCGCTTCGATTTGGATGCGGCGGTGGAGGGCTTTGATCGCTTCGTGACGCGGTCGGTCGGGGTGGAATGAAGCTTGCGCTTCTTCAATTGCGGTCCCATTTGATTGGCTCGAGGGAATGAAATGGGAAGCTGTCCGATCTGTGGTAATGAAACTTCGCTTTGAGACAAGGGTCTAACAAGGCATGATGTGATTCTCGACCTTCACAATCAACTTTTTTTTTTTGGCGTCCGATTGCTTATCGCTCCACTTTTACGGCAGCTTGAGGGCGCTGGCAGATGGTTGTCAGAAAAGGCGGGGCAGCAAAGGCTACAGGCATACAACGTAGACAGCGGATAACAGTGGCATCCATGGGACTAATATTATGAGATGATCTTTTGTCCTCATATACAACAAGATTGACATTCTGAGCTACCTCCTATCTCTAAATATTATGGCATGTATTGGAAAAACCTCTGTGGTCTCTATTTTCCTGGTACCCACTTGGGCTTATCAGTTAGCGATATCGATAAGACACGACCCTGATAAACTTTGAGAGCTGCCCAGAAATACAATTCTGGGGTGGACAAATAAACTCTATTGACCGGTCTATATTGTATATCTACCGACTACAGCTTGCTTCGACCCTTGAACCCCCAAACATCGCCGCTCTTCAACCAGTCCCATACCATGTCATCGCCTTCAGAACCATTCCCGGCCCAGATGCCATAACCCTGAGTGAGATTCGGCCCAGGATCGTTGAGAGCACCCACCCGCCTCGTATGCTCCTTGCCAACTTCAAGGATTGTCCCTCCGACATTGTCATCCTGCTCCACACACGCCAGCATGGCCTCGGCCACCTCCTCGGGCGTCACCCAACCATCGTTCTTCTGGTCCAGGTTGACGAGCTTCTCTGGATGCTCGGTCCACAGCGGGGTCTTGACGATACCAGGCGCCACGGCGTTGACACGCACCCCGTACGCATCGTCCAGCGACGCCAGACACCGAACGAAGCCCGACACGGCGAACTTGGAGGCTCCGTAGAGCGGGGCGCGAAAGACGGGCAGCTGCCCTGCGACGGACGAGATGTGGACCACGCGTTTGGGGTTCTGAGGAGACGCCTTGGCCGTGTGTGCCTGTACCCGCGGTGCCTTTTCAGGGAACAGCCAGTACGAAAGCGCGATCTGCGTCGCTCGGATCGGGTGCGTCAGGTTGATGTCGAGCAGCGAGTAGTGGCTGCCCTCGACCGGGTCCTTGCTCTCGGCTGAGCCTGGGGGGTGCCAGAAGTTGGACCAGTGCGGCTCGTAGACGCCGGCGCCTGGGCAGACAATGTCGAAGGATCCGAATGCCGCCACTGTCTCGTCGAACATGCGATGGAGGTCGGGCCACTTGGTCACGTCCGTCTTGACGAAGATGGCACGGGGCTTTCTGGAGTCGGTGCCATTGTACTCGGCGATGAGGGCGTCTGCCTCGGGTCGTAGGCTGAGGTCGGCGATCGTGACATTGCATCCGCGGGAGAGAAGCAACTTGGCAAATGAGAAGTTGATTCCTGGTGAGGGTGGTCAATACACAACGTAGACGTAGATGGCCAGTAGTCGTTCGGTCACAATTGCCCCGACAGGGTACTGTAGGAGGTGTCATACCTGAGCCAGCTCCAGTGATGATAGCTGTCTTTCCAGAGACAGAAAATGATGCAGGCGCCATGGTTTCAGCAGAATAACACCTTGTGGTAAAGTGCCAGATTTGTTGATACCGCTGCAAAGGGACAAAGTGCAGACTGTCTCGGCCGTTATAGGAGGACTGCGGGGGAGAAGTCTATTGAGGTGGTCTTCCTCGGCCATTGCTGGACCGAAGCCGGCGATGCGCATCCAACCACACACTTGGTATGATTGTGAACGGTGGGCCATGATGCACAGAGCTGCAAGAGCAGGGAGCTAATGTGCTCTTCGACGGCTCATAATCCATAACTCGGTGGGTGCACGTCAAGTGACCAGCTCATGGGACCCCCAAATCTGCATACAACCCAAGCAGGGAGGAGATTCCCTTCATCCAACAACACCGACAATACGCCCTAGGCTACAGATTTGGTGTTGCTTTGATTTCTCTTTTCTTTTCTTTTCTTTTCTTTTCTTTTCTTTTCTTTTCTTTTCTTTTTCTGTCCTGATGCAGCCGATTTTGCTGTCAGCTAAGCACCGGCCCTTGGCGCGGGTCAAAAGTGCCGTGTAGCAACAGGCACAAGCGTGCGTGTGCTACTTAGGTAGCTTACAGAGTGAGCTCTCTACAGTGCAATGGTTTAGTTCAATTTTAATTACGTGCATAAGCGACAACTAGATAGGCTTTATTTCTTTCGCCACTGGCCCTTAATTAACACTGCCGTAGTATGTTACATACGATTCCTTTCTTGTTGTTTGTATTCGACAATCGCGACATCACTTTGGCTGGCGTATATAGGGTAGGCAAATTCAGAGTGCTTCCAGCCTATCCGCATCACCTTTGCCCTACCCAGGCATGCAGCAAGCTTCTTGTGTATAGGTATCTCTAGATGAAATTCTTCAAAACGGCCGTGAGATCAACCGAATTCCTTTATTTATCTACTATATTATGCTAAGTTACCGCGAATAAGATATTTCGGTGCTGAGTCGGCCTGTTTCAGTGATTCGAGCATCAAGAGGAAAGAACTGGGGCTGGTCATGTGACGCTGGCAAGGGTTCTCTTGATGGTGCTGGCATTGGTCAGCCCTGTCGTTGATTCTCACAGATCTCCAAAACCCAAACCCACGCGATCGTGGAGGGATGTGGGGTCAATTTCCCTAGGAAACTCCATGACGCTCATCCGAAACCTTTCCCTTCGCCGCTCCATCTCGATACGAATCGATAAAACGGCGGCAACGACCTCATCGGAGATAATCACTCGCCTTCCTACCGACGCCGCTGCCTGCCCCACGCGATGCACCTCAGGCACAATGCATCGCGCCGCCACTTTTCTTTTCAGCTTTCAGGGGTAATTTGCGGCTGAGGGGCATAACTTGAGCCGAAAATGCCCTCGCCAAGACGCCATATCTAGCGCGTGCCTGGACGGCCCCCCACTTGCGTCGAAAAACGATAGAGAATGGGCGCTGCTTCTCCAATGGCCGCGCTGGGTCAGGCCGGCGCTGAATTGGGCGCTGCACGGGGTGGGAGGTTGATGGGGAGGGTATGTGTGCGCGCGTCTCTGGGCCATCTCGCTTCTTGACTAGGTCTCCTGCAAGATTTGCGCCTCTGTCCTCTCCGTATAGGAACCGCCGTGTTCGTCCGTTCGACGTACCGACGTCTGGTCCGCCATGTTGCCGTCCCATGTGTCTTTAAGTAGGCTGTCGGTCCTGCTTTGCGTGCCTTTCCTCCCTCTCGGATTGGCCGCCGATGTGGTAGATGTGACGGATATTGGAATCTTCAGTCAACTGGTACGTTGACCACCTTGTCGTTGACCACTAAGCCTGTTGATCTAACCATCGCACGCAGGCTCCTTGTGCTGCCTCCGCCTTATCATGGGCAGTAAACCGCGAGTCCTCGGCCTCGAGCTGCTCTGGCGCGACTCAACTCCAATCATGTGTCTGCTCCAACTCCGCCATATCCAACAAGGTCCTGGCCAGCATGACAACCGACCTGACCTCGAGCTGCGGCGGCCCGGCGACCGATGATATCAACAGTGCGAAGCAAGTATACACCAAGTTCTGTAACCCCGACTCCACCATCACGTTCCCCTCGCCGACTACGAATATTGTCAACGCCTACATCACCGAGCTTTCGGAGATGCAATACATGGCGCCCTGCGCCCAGTCGGGTCTGTCAGCCGCCGTGATGGGACAGGTAGGCTTTATACCGCAAGTTATACCCAGGGTCTTTCGAGATGGAGGTCTGACAACACGTGGGAATAGATGTCAAGATGTCCAAAAGATGCAGATCGCTACGCTCCATGCGTTTGCAGTAAACCGCATGTCACTTCCAGTGTCAGTAACGCGTTAGTGAGCTCGATCAAGTATTATTGCTCCAACACCGAGGACCTCAGCTTCGCCCAGACTTTCTACCACGAATACTGCGCCATGAACAACGGCACGACATCGTTTGCGGTTCCCTCAGGGCCGCCCGGAGACAGTGAGCCACCCTGATATGCTGCAAACCAACTGGAACGCTAACAGAGAACAGTGACCTACTACATATCTGCTCTTCCTCAATTCCAGTCTCTTAGAGGCTGCGCACAGACAGCAGTTGGAAGCGCTTTCGAATATGTGCGTCTTCGCTGAATAGTCTGAAATGTTTGTGTGTATTGCTAACGATTGAACAGCAAACAATGTCCCTTTGCGCACCTGGCCCGCAAGCCTTGGCCTCATGTATCTGCATCAAGTCAGGCATGAAGAGCTTGGTCTCAAGTAGTTTGACGTCCTCCGTCAAGTACTACTGCAGCTCCACCGCCACGGCAGATGTGACATCGGCTCTCAGTGTTCTAGAGTATTATTGCAGCGCAGCCGAGAGCAAGGTCGTCGCCACCGTTGCTCAATCCGTCGCCGAGTCATATCCCACGGTCGAATCTCGCACCGGGCCGACTTCATCGAGCGCAACTCAAACGATTTCCAGTACCAGCGCCGTTGGAGGTGGAGACAATTCTGGGAATAAGAGCAGCGACAATAACTCGTCGACCCAGGTTGGCTCGAAAGTCTCGCAGACTGCCATCATCGCGGCTGGAGTGCTCGGGGCTGTCGTGGTTATTGGTGCGATAACCGCTTTGGGCTGGTTCATCCGTCGCAAGAAACTCAAGAAGGAGGCGGAGAAGGATAACAATTCGGGTTCCTCGCCCCCAGACCGACCTATTTACGAATATCATGGTACGCCAGAGCTCGGTGGAGACAACACTCATGGCCCGATGGGTGTCACTAAGCCGGGAGCCGTGGTCACGACGCGCCCCGAACTTGGAGGAGGACAGCAACAGCACTACTCAGAGTTGGCACCGCAACACCAGTACAAGTCCGAGCTTGGGGATAATGTGTCGGTCTACTCCTACGGCGCCGCGCAGGAACTAGCCAGCCCGGTAAATGGATACCAGCCTCCGCCGTTCAGTAATGGAAGACCAATACAGGAGCTGCCCGGCATGGGCTGGCAGTCTGGGCCGGTAGAGACGTATGAAATGGATGCCCAGCCTGCGCGACGGCACTGACGATGAACGAGGCAATGAAAAATTCACATGTATAAATTGAATCAATTTAAAAGATGTATATGCTCTGATGTGGTCCGCCTCGTGATGAATTTTCTTGTTCCCTTTCTACATTTTAAGAGCACCGGTGCCGTTCCTGAGAATAATTAATGCTTCCCTGGGAAGAAAAACACATCCAGATACTCGACTCCATGATGAGGAGCCTCTACCTACAGCTGCAACCGCTGCAATTGATACCAGTCATCCCTCGTAATGTGCGAGAGCTGTTGAGACTACCTAGGAGATCACCATGCGGATTCGGAGCTCCCAATTAGATCAGCGACAGGGCTACCCGGGCACTCGAACTCCGAAAACGAGAACTAATATTTGTTTATTCCCTTTATTAGTTTGTTGAAATTTGCAGAACGCCTTGCTAGGCAACATTGGGCGCAGCTTTGGCCAAGTAAACAGAAGCCAAAGCATTCCCGTACTAGATTGTTTGTTCTTGAGGTACGTAGGGTAAGGTAGGTACCGACCGATACTTAGCATGATGGGTTACCGTTAGGTGTAGATTTTTACTTGCACAATCTAATGTCGGTAGATGAGGCAGGGCACAAACTGGGGTGGTGAATTCACTGTCTATGGAGACGAGTCGAAGGAAACACGCAACAATTCCTCTTGTCATGGTGGTGATTGAAGATTGAGGCTTTGTCTTTGGTCACACCGCCCTGAGCTCTGCCCTTGATGGCAGAAATGTCCACCTAGAGTCCGGGATAATCTCAAATGTGAGAAGCAAAGTCATGAATATAACGCAGATAGAATCAAATATGATCTAGATCAAAACGGCAACAAGTTATAACATATATATCAGCAGCTAAGGTATCCATGGATGATACAATGAAGCTTCATTGTCAAATTGTCTAAGAGAGACCGGTATAGGGTACCTAGGCGCAGAGATGCTGGCCTGCGAGATGACTAAGGTTCTGGTTTCAATTGTGCAGCGATCATAATTTGAACTGAACACGGCCCGTGCACGCTTTGTGCACCGAATTGTGCGCGTTCAGATGGCCCGTGCACGGTTGGACTGTGCTCTCTGGCAGCCACGACCAACCAAATCACCCCAAGGCTTGCATTGTTTGGTGTTTGGCAGGCGCGAAGCAGCTTTATCCAAAGTCAGCTTCTTCTCGCTTTCTTCATTTCCATCCTCCACCTTCAATTTCAGCCCAACCTTCATTCCTTCACATCACCACCTAGGGCCGCCAGCAATTTGAATTTTGAGCATCTCGCTTTTCTTTTAGGCTGCACACTTCCTTCGCATCGCCTTGTTTTCCCCTGGCCGAGCCGAGTGATGACGAGATTCTAGACCAGTTGGGCTTGCTCAGGATGGCTGCTGCCGACGTGGACGTTGGCTACATTGCAGGCCACCTTGGCCTCGACGAGCCTGTTGTACAGAGTCTCGCCACCGAGCCAACTGTCGACCTTGTAACAGCATTACTGCAGGCGGTTGCGACCAAGGCGCATGAATTCGACGAGTTGTACGCCGCCAAGCTCCAGATTGACATTGAGCTCGAAAACACGGTCCGAGGTGCCGAGTCACGATCCCAGGGATATCAAGAATCGACCAACAAAGCACTCAAGGATTTGGAGGAGGCCCGCCAGAAGCTCAAGGAGGAGGGTAAGCTACCACCACCATACTGTTAATCGCAGATCATTTCGAACTGACCCAAATTTTGCGAGTAGAAACAACCCGACTTTCTCTCGAGAACGAGTTGCAATCCCTTAAGACCAAGGGAACCGGGCACGAAGCGGAGCTCAAGGCGCTAAACGACAAGATTGAGACGCTACAGTCATCAAACCGAACGAGTCTTAGCATCATCGAGTCGAATAACAAGCGTGACCAGGCCTTGTCCGAGGAGCTAACCAAGCAACATCAAAAGAACTCGGAACTGTCGCGTGAAATCACTTCTTTGCAGCAAGCTGAGCAGAATGCCAAGGGCCAACTCAGCAGCGCAAAATACCGTGAGGAGTCGCTTCAGCAGCAGCTTACTCTCGCCCGCAGGAACGCCGAATGGCTTGAGTCCGAGCTCAAGACGAAGAGCGAGGAGGGTCTCAAGTATAGAAAGGAAAAAGGAGCACGGATTGCCGAACTTCAGCGACAAAATGAGGACGCCAAAGCCGATATTGATTCCCTCAAGCGCGGAGAGCAGCAACTGCGTGACCGATTGAGCACCATGCAAGCAAAGGCTGACGAAGCACTTGTGAAGCTCCAGAAGCAGGAGGCCGCCTTCGCGACTACGGTCGAGAGCTACAAGCATGAACTCGGGGATCAAAGGCGGCTTGTTGACATGTCTGACCAGCTCAGCAAGAAGCATCAGCAGAGAGTGAGCGAACTGGAGAGCGAGAAGGATCGACTGAAAGACAACTACGAGAACGAGATTCACCGATTACGACTTGAACTCGAACAGGAGCGACAAGCCAGTTCCGAGCTCGAGGAAAAGATCTCCCAACTCGAGGCACAGATTGAGCAGCTTCAGACCCGACCTGAGTTTGCCCTGCCCCCTTCTCGACCACAAACCCCTCGACCAAACGGCGCAGCCTTCGGCCGTCCTTCGTCCCCCTTTGCCACACCTGGGTCCCTCCGCGGCAAGTCTGTTCTGAGTGCCACCCAGGCCATCGACCAAGCCCACCATTTCAAGGATGAGCTGGCCAAGGAAAGGCGCAAGAACAACAAGCTTCGTGAAGACATTGACGATATGATGGCCGCGCTCGAGGCCAAGGGTCCCGAATTCCAGGATCTCCAGTCCGAAAACGAGACGTTGCGAACCGAAATTACACGAATGTCGGAACTCTCTCAGCAAAGCTTTGAGGAGCGTGATAACGCCAAGAAGGCGGCTAGAAAGGCCGAGAATGCTTTGCAGACTGCCCAGTCTGAAGCTAAAATCTTGCGCATGCAAGTACGAGATCTGGGAACTCAGATCCAGATGCTTGTCTTCAACATCTACGCAATGGAGAAGGGCATGGATCAACTCTCTGAAGAGGAAAAGATTCGCCTGCAGCAGCTTTCCAGGGGTGAGATCACAGAAGAAGCCCTGTCCGATATGTCCGACACGCACCAGTTCATCACCGAAAGACTTGTCGTCTTCAAGGACATTCAATCTCTCCAGCAAAAGAACGAAGAGAATGCCGCCACCATTCGACAATTGGCCGAACAGATGGACAGCGACGAGGCTATCGCGGCAAAACGCCAGGCCAAGGAGGATCACGACAAGGTTCAGCGTTTGGAACAAGAGCTTTCTCACATGGCGGATGAAACAAACTCAATGAAGGCAGTCATAGAGAGCTGCAAGAGAGAGCGTGACATGTTCCGCCGCATTCTTCAACAGAGGGGAGCTGTCGCAGATGACTCGTCTATGCTTCGAGCTTCCTTCAGCGACAGCCAGCGCTTGCCGCTTTCCACCATCGAGCCGGGTGAGCAAGTCGATGCCTTGAACGAGGCTCTTCGAAAACTACAGTCCGAATTCGATGGCTACCGGAGCGCACAAGAGGGTGTGCGCACAGACTTCCGCACCAAGGTAGATAATTTGGCGTCGGAGAAGAACTCGCTTCAGACCGACAAGATTAAGCTGCAAGGCGAGGTCAAGCTCGAGTCGGAGAGGAGAGAGATGCTGCAAGGCAACTATGTCGCCCTCCAGACCCAAAACGTCGAGTTGCAGAAGCGTAGCCAAATCCTGTCCGAGGCGGCCGCAAAGCAAGATATTCGCACTCAGCAGGTTGCTGAGGAGCTCGTCGAGGCTAAGGGTCTCCTTGATAGCATGCGGAACGAGGCTGCCAATCTCAAGGCAGAGAAGAAATTGTGGAGCGACATTCAGGAAAGGTTGACAAAGGACAACGAGACCCTGATTGAAGAGAAAAATCGTCTCAACAATATCATCTCCACCCAGCAGTCTCTCGAGAATGAGCGCACCTTGGCCGAATCCGAGGCTCGCCGCAAAGCCCAAGCCCGAGTGGAGACTTTGGAACGAGAACTGGCCGACACGCACAGGAAGCTGACGCAAGAGGCAGAGGAGACGAAGAACCTTCAATTGAGGAAGGAATATGAGGGCAAGGAGGCCCAGAAGCGTATCGACGAGCTCATGGCAAGTCTGAGCCAGCTTCGCGAGGAGCATGTGGCCACCAAGACCAGCCGCGATCATCTCCAAGCTCGGGTAAATGAGCTGACGGTCGAGCTGCGCAATGCGGAGGAGCGAGTCGGCAGATTGCAGCCTCGTCCCACACCTCGACCAGGGTCGACAGCCGAGAACACGCAACAGCAGCAGGATTCGGCAGCTGAGATCGAAGAACTTAACAACGAGGTGTCCGATCTTAAGCGTGAGCTCGACCTGGCCGGGACCTACCTGGACAACGCAAAGGCTCAGGCAGAGCAATACAGAGAACTCAGCCAGAGCAACGAGGAGGCTTTGGAAGATCTTCGTTCTTCACAAGAACAATACCAGCAAGAAATGGAAGCTATTGTGGAGGAGAAGAACGCGAAGATCAAGGAATTACAGCAACGCATCGATGACGTTTCGTCCGAACTATCCCAGACCAACACGGAGCTCTCATCCTTGCGAGACGCCCAGGGAGAAGTTACCCGCCGATTCCAGGATGAGAAGGCCATTCTGGAGGAGGAGCTGAACCGTCTGAAGGAGGAAAGCTCTAGGCATGTGGAGGCTGCGCGATTCCACCAACAGGACTTGCGTGCCCAGGCTGAAATCGCTTCGAAGGCCCAGCAGGATTATGAGCAGGAACTTGTCAAGCATGCAGAGGCGGCAAAACTTGTTCAGCAATTGCGCACAGAATATAACGAGCTGAAGAGCGAATCTGCCACGCTGCGAGCTGAGGCTGAGTCCGCCAAGGTAGCACTGTCGCAGAGCGAGGGGTCATGGGAAGATCAGCGACAACGCTTGGAGCAAGAGATGCAGGAGCTGAAGGCCCGAAGAGAGGATGTTAATGCCCAGAACAAGCTCCTTCATCAGCAACTCGAGAGTCTAACCGCACAAGTGACGAGTCTTCAGCAAAGCCGATCATCGGAAGACAACGATGAGGCGATGTCGCCCGTTGCATTTGGTGACGTTAGCGAAGGACTGCGCGAGCTCAACAGCTATCTGAGACGTGAGAAGGAAATCCTCGAAGTCCAATACGATCTCAAGACGCAAGAGGCGAAGAGGCTCCAACAACAACTTGAGTATACCCAGACCCAGCTCGATGAAGCTAGGCTCAAGATGGACCAAGAGCGTACCCAGGCATCTCAAAATAACAGAGGGTCAATGTCGCATCACGACCTGATGGAGAAGCTCAATGAGCTCAACCTTTATCGCGAAAGTAGTATGATGCTTCGTAATGAGAACGCAAGGATGAAGGATGCTGTCGCGGAAAAGACTCAGTTGGTTGAGGAGATGGAGGCCAAGATCCAACCCCTGGAAGCTGAGATTGAGAGCCTCAAGGGTCAGCAGTCATTCTTGCAGGAGGAGATCAAACAAGTTCAAGAGGACCGCGATCGCTGGCAGAAGCGGACCGAGGGCATCCTCACCAAGTACGGCCGGGCAGACCCTGCTGAGCTGGAGGGTCTCAAGGAGAAGGTCGCTACTCTGGAGACGGAGAATCAGACCTTGAAGGAGGGCGAGCAGCCACTCAAGGACAAGGTTTCCGAGATTGAGGCATTGCTTGAGTCTGAGCGGGCAGCCTGGGCCAACACTCGAGCCAGGTTGGCAGAGCAATTCAAGGACCGATCGAAGAGACTCACAGGAGAGAAGAATGAAGCCAACCAGCGAGTTACTCAACTGCAGGAGCAGCTGGACAAGGCTACTGAGGAATTGGGCTTGGTTCGGACCCAAGTAGAGGAATTGAACGGCGAAAAATCCGGACTTGAACAGCAGTTGCAAGACCACGAGACACAGGTAGCCCAGTTGCAGCAGCAAGTCCAGGAGGCTCAAAATGCAGCAGCCCAGCAGCCTGCTACCGTCCCGACCCCGGTTCCGGCGGAAACCTCGGCAGCATCAGACGATGTTCGTCAAACCCAGCTCGAGCAGCAGCTCGCGGATGCACGCCAGGAGCTCGAGAGCGTTGGCGTTCAAAAACAGGAAACAGAACAGCAACTCGAGCTCCTTCGTTCCCAACTGCAATCAGCCATGGCCGAGCGCGACGACGCTGTACGTAGTCTCCAAGAGGCCGCTGCCTCCGCTCAAGTACCTGCAGCAGAGCCTGCCAACCAAGTCGACAACACAGGCGAAGCAACTACTGAACCTCTGCAGCCCAATGCTGAATCTGGTCTATCCGAGGCCGAGAAGAAACAGCTGGAGGACAAGATCACAGCAGCTGAGGCAAAGGCCGCAGAAAGTGAACAGAAGGCTGCAGACATTGAGGCCAGGATCAGTGGAATCGTCAAGGAACGCTCTGACCGCATGAAGGAGACGCTCAACAATCGACTCAGAGACACGAAAGCCAAGTTGGAGGAGGAGTTCAAGGGTAAGAGCGATGAGCTCAAACTCAAGTTTGAACAGGAGAAGCAGATTTGGCTGGCTGAAAACTCATCAACAGCTCAGCCAGGAGAGCAACCACCATCCACCCCGGCCAAGACGGAGCCTCCCGCTGGAGGTTTGCCAGCGACTCCCAATACCAACGGACCGGTTGATCTATCGCAGCTTGACGACGCGTCTGTGCGGAGCTTCTTAGCGTCCAATGCTACTGTTAAAAGCATCATCGCCGCGAACATCAAAAAGAAGGTCGAATCAGAGCAAGCCAAGACGGTTTCTGACTATGAGGCAAAGATAGTGTCAGCTCGGGAACAAGCGCAGCTCCTCGAGTCCAAGAAGTCTACTCTTCGAATCAACATGTTCGAAAACAAGCTCAGGCAAGCCAATGCAAAGATCGGCGTTGTCGAAACGGCAGCCAAGGAGACTCCACAGAAGCCTGTTGTTGAGGTCTGGGAAGTGGCTAAGACAACGATCCCGCCGCCAGCAACACCCGCAGCAGCAACACCTGGAGGCCGCCCAACGCCAGCTCGACAGGCATCT
The DNA here is from genome assembly GCA_902141235.2 of Clonostachys solani. NCBI lineage: Eukaryota > Fungi > Ascomycota > Sordariomycetes > Hypocreales > Bionectriaceae > Clonostachys > Clonostachys solani. Next base: position 708,293 of record CABFOC020000018.1, on the reverse strand, counting down.
ACTGCCGGTGCCGCAGGCGGGCCATCGACTCCAACATCCGCGAAGCCAGCTGCAGGCTTTGGGGCTCCAAGCCCAAGCACAGTCCCGACCTTGGCAGCACCTCTGCCTCCCAAACCAGCTGGTCAACAGACTCCCGCGGCAAAAGCGCCTGCACCTGCACCTGCTGCGAGCACACCGGGCCAAGTTAACCCCTTTGCTGTGCCTGCAGACTCGGCAGACAAGAACGCCCCGAATCCCTTTGCAGCTAAGCCGGCAGATCCTGCAACACCTGCTGCACAAGTTCAACAGCGTCCACCGTCTCAACAACAGGATAACAAATCGGGTCAGCAGGCCAACGCGCAACAAGGGCAGCAGGGCCGAACAGGTATTCCATTGCCGCGAGGCGGAGGCCGCGGACGAGGCACTTACGTCGCTCCAGGGCAGCGTAATGCCAGTGCAGGCGACAGCGGGCTACCACAGCCTGGTGGCGGCCGAGGAGGTCGGGGCGGCGCACGAGGGGGACGAGGAGGAATGAATCCAGGAGCGTCCGATTTCCAGCCGGGAAACAAGCGTCCGCGTGGGGATTCGGAAGTTGGAGGTGGTGCAAAGAGGCCCAGGGGCTCGCACTAAGAATTTACGTGATTTTGAATCGGGATTCGATTGGAACTTGTTATACCATCGCACAGCTTTACTATGCATCTTTTTTCTTTACTTTAATTCTCTTTGTACACAAACGACCAGACAAATGCAGTGGGGTTGGACGGGAGATGGAGGCGATCTACATGTTGAGGAATATCAAAAAAGGGCGTGAGAGTATGAATCTGGCTTGTACTATTTGCCTCAGAAACTAACTGTCTGTTAATCAAATTAAAGTTGAGGGTATCTAGGGCTATGATTGTTTTACGGACTGAGCTGGATAATACCACTAGTAGAATGGATGGATATCGATTATTAATGCATTGCAATCATCTTCTTGAACCTTGTGAGCTGTCGCGCGATTATTGCCCATCATGGACTTAACCAAATGAGCCTAATGCCACAACCTCGAGCAATGGGCGACGAACGAGCCTCAATGAGTAATCATGGCCCCAATGTGCGGCTTCTCGCGTCATTTCCACACTGCGGGTCGTCTCTCCCTGGCAGGATCTTGTCCAAATCGCCCGTCTGCAGTGTGGAAAGTTGGCCAGCCTCCGTCGAGGAGGGTGATGAAGCAGCGACCAGAGAGAAAGATACGGACGGTAGCCAGTTCGTGGTTTACAGGAGTGAGTATGGGCCAGACGCCCTTGGAGACGAGGGGCTTGTTCGTACCCTTGGAAGTGCCGCATTGCGACCGGCGCTTCTCGTTCGAGATCCAATCCGAGTGCTTGATGGCTGCGATGACGATGGAATCCAACAAGGATATGCCCGGTATTGCGAGATGGTCAGCCAGTCAACATCTACACACATTGTCCTCTACGAACGGCTACTGCTCAATCGCCCGGCAGAGGTAGCCAGGCTCTGCGACTGGTGGGGGATGCCCTTCCCAGAGAGCATGGCAAGGATGGATGATGGCACAGGAATCACTTTGGAGCAGGATGAAGGGAGATACCGCAATCGCTTGTCCAACGCGCGGAAGGACCAGGCTGAGGAAGCGATGGGGCGGCACTACCTGCGATTCTGGAAGGGCTCGGACTTTGTACGACTGCAGGCCCTGCTGTCGGAGAAGTCGTGGTTTGGGTTCGATCTGGACGACACTCTGCATGAGTTTCGCCGTGCTTCGAGTGCGGCGGTCGAGGCTGTGCTGAGAGCAATGTCAGACCACACCGGCGCTGATCTCTCGCTGCTGAAAGAGACGCATTCTCAGGTGCTCAAGGAGAAGACAGCCAATGCATTCTCCGACGGCAAGACGTCGTTCGATTATCGCAGGGAAAGATTCATGGCCGTTCTCTCGCGTCTCTCCCTGCCATCCGATGACGAGACGTTCCTCGCAAATCTGCTCCAGGTATACGAGACAACGCTGACCAGGTCATTTGAGCTCAAGGCGGGTGCCCTCCAGCTGTTTGAAACGCTGAAAAGGCTGGGCAAGAAGATTGTCGTCATCACTGAAGGGCCGCAGGATGCACAGGAGCGCACCGTCGAGGCACTGGGACTGGCCAAGCACGTTGATTTCCTCGCCACGACGAACCGCTTCCGGGTCAGCAAGACGGACGGGATGTTTGGGAAGGTGCTGGAGCATCTTGACATCTCGCCGGGGGACATGGTTTTCGTCGGGGATAACGAAGAGCGAGATGTCAAGATGGCTACGGCGGCGGGCATATTCTCCATCTATTTTGCTGAGGCTCTGGATGTTTCTCTCATGGCGGATGGGCCGCGTATAAACACACTGCGTAAGCTGCAACATCTGCTGGAGGGTGCTGGTGATACGGAGTGAAGGCTGGATTGGCCGACCCCGGACCATATGCAGAGAGGATGCGACCTCGCCCCCGCTCAAGGGAGCCGATGTACGGGTGCTTCTGCCTGCATGTGTGATGTAGGCGAGAACATGGGAGAGTAGGTCGAAGTGCCCGAGATATAGCGGAATGTGGGCAGCGGTGGATTGTGGTAGCAATCATGGGAGTCCATTTCATACTTGCCTGTAACACATCGTCCCATCGAAGAAAGTGTCCCACTGATTGTTGATTCACACTCGAGCATTTGTAATCATCCTTGAAGGCTGCCTTGTCATGAGTTCCCGAGGAGATGGAAACTGGCGAATCAGCCGTCGTCATCTGTCCTGCACGAGTGAACGTGATCTTCTCCTTTCCTTCCTTGGCCCCTCCATCTCATGCAGAAGATCAAAAATGGCAATGAAGAAACTCTGATAAGGTGGCCGGAAGGGTATTGATACCCGATCCCGCAGATATAAACCCCAATCTTGGCCCGTTCCGTTCTTCTCGCGCCCGCTAGCTGGCTCACTTGAGAGACAATACTACACAATGGGTGCCACAGACCGACTTAAAGGCAAAGTCTGCATCGTCACGGGCTCGTCCTCTGGTATAGGAAGGGCCATCTCGATCGCATACGCTCGTGAGGGAGGACTCCTCGTCTGCTCTGATCTCCAGCCCGAGGCTCGCGTGGACGTGTCGGCCGAGCGCGAGGCCAACACGGATTCCCTGATTGTGCAGAATGGGGGACGGGCCATATTCGTTCGTGCTGATGTGAGGAGCGCCGTCGATATGGAGGCGCTGGTTCGGAAGGCGGTGGAGGAGTACGGGAGGCTGGATGTGTAAGTGCCATCCATATTCTGTTCGATATCGAAATGGAGATGGGAAGCGTTTGCTGAATCTGCATCAGCTTCGTGAATAATGCCGGTGTGTCACTTGAGGCGGGGAGGCCACTTGTCAGGATCCACGAGACGTCTGAAGAGGTGTTTGATACTACCATGGCTGTTAATACCAAGAGCGTGTTCTTGGGATGCAAGTATGCGACGGCACAGATGCTCAAGCAGGATCTGCTGCCGTCGGGCGACAGAGGATGGATCGTCAATATGTGCTCGATATACGGCATCACGGGCGGCTACTGCATGCGTGAGTCTGTATTAGGACCATACAGATACAACGATTCTGACAGTACTTGAACAGCGGCTTATAATGCGTCAAAGGGAGCCGTGGCACTCTTGACGAAGCAGGTGGCGCTCGATTACGCTGCGTCGCGCATCCACTGCAGTGCCATCTGTCCCGGATGTAAGTATCTCACTCCTTCAAAGAGGCTGGTTTTGACGTATTTGTTTATTTCTAGATACCGATACTGCAATCTTTGTCAATACAGTCAAGTCTGCGAACAGGGAACGGCTCGAGGGCAATCATCCGTTAGGGATAGGGCAGCCAAGCGACATTGTAGGCGCCGCGCTGTTCCTTGTTAGCGACGAGGCCAGATGGGTGACGGGGACGCTGCTTAATGTGGATGGAGGATGGCTGGCCGGTAAGAAATAGGAATCATACTGGTCCCGGAGATTCAGCAGAGGGTGTTGAGGCTCTGCTCATTGGTCTTGTATGCGGCAGCTCGCCATTGACCAGCCTGCAGTGCCTGGAGAGGACGGGCATCAGTCGCTTGAAGAGTCGGCGTGTTTCAATTTCTCTTCTTCATTGACCTCTTTTATAGCAAATTGTACAGAAACAATGCGTTTGTCGGCTTGCGTTATTAATATATACATGGCCAAATCCATAATTATTTGCTCCCAACACCTGTCTTATCCTGATCGCCGGCGTCCTTGCCCGCGTGTATTCATTTCAAAACATCCTATATAAAGTCGTGTATGAGGGCGTGTCCATCCCGTGCCGCGTGGTATATACTTACATCCTCCCCAAGAAAGAGATTAACGATGCTTCGATACTCTATGACCACTTGCTATCAAGCTTCAGCTGCGTGTGCACCTTCTTGTCACTCCCCGCCTCCGCCCCATCCCCGACCTTCTTAGAAGACACGGAGATGGCAACCTGCTTCGTGATGCCGCCCAGGCCTTTGGGGTTGAGGCTGAGGTCGGAACTGCTGCGCTCGGCGGCGGGCATGACGCGGGTGGTGATGCCGCGGGACGTCGTGGTGGCCGTCCGGTTGCCCGAGCGCCAGGCGGAGCCGTCGCTGGTGTCGCCGAGCATGATGCTGCCGGGCTCCGGACCGTTCTTCTTGGACTGGGACGAGAGGAGCGAGCCGAGGAAGGGCTTGAGCTTGATCTTGAGCCAGCCCCAGATCATGGGGAGGCACGAGGTGACGACGGCGACGAAGGATTCTCGCACGGCCCAGGCTGAGCCTTCTCTCGGGCCGTCGATTGGGTTCTGATTTCGGATGTCGGTTAGCAGTGTTCTATACGTAGGAGATCCCTGTCTTCCTTTATGCTGGGAAACGGGGCGACGAACCTTAAGGATGAGGATGCCGCGTAGAAGACCGGCAGCCATGACGAACAGGGCTCCGGAGAAGACGACGACGAGCGTGAGTTTCTTGAAGGTGGGAAGCTGGGTTCCCCATAGCATAGGTACGGGGATGAGGATGAGGTAGGCGTCGGTAGTGATGTTGAGAATAACCGACAGAAGGATGTACACCTTGGACAGGGCAGGCTGGCAGAGGTCTGGTTGGAGGCGAGGATGGTCAGCAAAGTCCGCCGTGAAGCCTTTGATTTTGGTTATACCTACTTCCTGGGTCGGGGTAGATTTGCCAAAAGTGGCTGAAAGGCTGACAGCTCAGCAGGTAGCAGAGAATGACGACAAGGTATGTAATTCCGATGATTGCGTATCCTGTGAGGATTCGAACGCGGTAGCCGTGAACGCCATCCTATAAAGATGGCCCGTCAGTCCAGTACTTGATCAAGAATGTTTTGCTTGGGAAACACGCACCGTTAGACGCGAGTAGAAGGCGCACAGGGAGGCTTTAATTGTCCACAAGACTGATGCATACATGCACCAACCTGCGATCTGGACCTTTGACCCTGCTACTCTGTTGTTACCTGTTAGCAATGCTTCTTCTTCCATAGAGATCAATGCAATTCCAGGGCAAAACAAACCTCCAAGCCCACTCCTGGCTATCGGGAGAAAGAGCAGCACGCTCGGCATCGGTCATGCCACTGTTGGTCAATCCATTGAATTGCTGACTGACGGCGTGCGCGAGGACTGTCTCAGTGGTGTAGGGCACAATGGTGAGAAGCATGAAGTAGTCGTCCGCTGTGAGACCCGTGATGCCAACCTGACGGGTTCGAGTAAATGTGCGAAGGAGAATGACGGCGATACCGAGACTGAGGTAGCTGAAAGCCTCGGCTGAGAAGGAGGCCAAGGCGGCCTTCTCACTGTCGTCCATGGTTTACTCGAGGTGCCGATTCGCAGCAGGAGGTCGTCGGGAGGTGGGAAGGATTAGTGGGCGTGTTGTTTCTTTTTCTTGAGAGCTGGGGACCTGGCCCAGTTAAACATCCAAGTCCAGACGAACTGCTCGGGGGCGAGAGCTGTCTGACGCCTGGGGATCGGATATCCCTTTTCGTCAGCCACGAGGAGTAAGGGTCGCTGATGGATACCACCAAGTGCTGATGGCTTCCTTTTAGCGTCTAGATAGAGAAACTGAGGAAGAAAGAAAGAAACGGCTCGCAGAAAAGCAGAGAAGGCAATGGCGGGAGCGTCTCCCTGGCTCCAGGAACCCTGGCCGTCGAGCAACTGCAGGAGACTGCCCTCTACACGCTACTTACCGACGCCAATGCTCCTCGACGGGGGAACCAGGATGCGCGCGCATCTTGGAAACAAAGAGAACCCACTTGCTGGTCCCATCTGCTAGTTCTGAGCGAGTGGCAAGGAGCAAACAACGGCCAGTGGGATGAACAGTGGGATGGGGTCATTACACACGAGAGGCTGCCAGATCAGCCCAAGGCACGTTGGAGCCCGCCTCTGCTCTGCGCCTTTTTACTCGAAGCATTGACCGTGGTCACAGATCCGCGGGTTGGGATGCCTGGTCCTGTCAATGCCCTCTGCAGGCGAGGTGCCATTTTCCCCATCTGCATGAATGGCCTACGTATTAACCGTCTCCAAACCCCAGTGATTTTCCGGGGACTGGAGAAAGGAACAGGAGAAAAAAGAAAAAAGAGCGCACCGAGATCTGGCGTCCAAGAAGCAATACCGAACACCAAATCTATCTGAAGCCTTAGCCGCATCTCTCTCTGCCCACGCGACCAGGATTTCCAAGACATTGCCGAAGATTGCCGGCCGCCCGGCCTCTCACGCTACATGACGCTGACTGCCACAGGTTGAGAGGGCGCGGCGAGTCAAAACGCCCGTTTTGATGGCTGGCACGGGTTCCACGTGTGGTTGAGCTACCCATTTAGCTCATGAATCATCGCACCAGGCCGCAAGGCTAGATGCCAAGAAGCAAGGGTAGCCTTGTCCGATCTGTAGAGCTCGAGTCAGGTTGCGGCAAAGCTCTTGTTTACTCTGATGCGAGACGGCGGGCACCACTGGACGCCTGCATCGGTCGGATGGTGAAGAAGCCAATGGACTTTTTTTATGTAGGAGACTTGCACCTTCGTCTCGAAAGCAAATCTTCTAGTCTGCCATGGCCAATACTTCAGCCCAACAAGCGGGCCGAAGAGAAACTGACCGAGAAGCGAACCCGGTGCCTCTGTCGATCATAAGAGTGGCATCGGATATAAGCCCTGGCCACCCACTCAGACCCCGTTGCGCGACAGGGTAAACAGGGGTTGCATGATTCAACAAAGGGGATCTCGGTGGACCGCCTGGCCTGTGTGGTAGTGCAATATGGGACGCGTGCCACGTTTTTGCCCTGCCGCTGTTTCGACGGTGCGGCCCCCCTATCATCTCATCCAGTGATCAAATGAGCAGTCCCATCGCCCGTCGCTATACTAGACCCTCGAGTCGACGGGCTAGCGAGACTATTCCCCGGCTAGCTCGAGCCTTGCTGAATGATTCATCATGCGAAAATCAGGTACCGTCGCGAGGGCATTTGGCTCGGTAGTGCAGAGTGTCACCAGTGCCGCTATTCACACGACAGACACGCCGCGAGCCATAGACCTAACCCCGTGTTTGTATGTCATTAGCCGTCTCGGAATGAATGTCACCAAACGGTTTCAAACGGGTTTCCCTGTATCAGGGTTATCAGAGACGCTGGTCGGTACAGACATCCAATGGCGAGGCCGAGGATGAATGGAATGGCGATCTTCATTTGCGTTGGGTGGCCGTGATATGGGCAAGACGAGTCTGATATAGCAGCCGGTTGGTCCTCTGTAATCAAACGACGGCGCGCAGGCGGCTGCCGCGAGAATGAGCTCGATAACGCATCCTTCAAACGTACTATGCAGCATCCACCGCCGCCTGTTGCCTTTCTCACTCGTAAAATAATGAGCCTCTATGGGTCTTGAAGGATAGCGTAGGCTGGTGGCTGCGGTGAGATGACACTGTGGATCGAACTAATTAATGGGATGTTGAGAGAATCGAGTGTTCTCCACTACATTCGCTCGTCAACCGCTTGCTAAGGGCCTGGGAGGCTTGTTGCCGTTAGGATGTCTGCTACGATGCGAACCATGTGTTTGACTATGCAGTCGGCCAATGCAGCCAAGGTCATCTTTGTGCTCTTCCACATGCCGTCTTCGGAAACTACCATCAATCGCCTCTCTGCCACGTGCGAACTCACACCTTCGACGGAGTTGGTTTATTGATAATCAGCGGTGGATCTTATGGTGTCCTCCTCCACGCTACGCCACGGCTTACTTGTGATCTACACAGGTGAATGAACCATCTCCGCCCCTAGTGGCACCTTGTTCCGGTCGATGGCAGCCTCAGTTGGGCCTTTTGGAATCTGCTCATTAGTAAACTCCCTGTTAAGGAACAGGGGAACGCAACTATAGCTGGCCGCAGCTGTCGGTTACGGCCAACCCTCCTTCGCTACCAGCAGTTGGACCCTGAGCAGTCTCGAGTGTGCTATACTAGTAAGCACATCCGTCTATCTATGGGCCAGTTCTAGTCTCGGCCCACGAGGCCTCATGATAGGAGGCTGTATAGGTCGGTAAGCTTGGCAGATCACAACATTGCTTGGCTCATGTTGTCGAATCAACTTGCGTATTGCGTACATCACATCCTCGATCTAGTCTACGACCTAGCCACTGTTCGCTTTACCGGAAGTGGAGGGGGAAAAAAAGGAAAGAAAACGAGTAGTGGGTTAATGGTGATAGTAAAGTCTATGGGTCAGGATCTGGGGCAGCCCTGAACGAAATGACCATGTTTGCCTGCTTTGCTGAGCCCTCCTGGACGGTGGCGTTGTATCCTCCACCCCCAACCAAGTCCTTGAGTGTGATCTCCCTCGTCCGCCCCAGCGCCTCCAGCTCGTCTAGGCGCTCCTGTGTCTCATCCAGAAGCTCCTGGAAGCCCTCCTGGTTTACCACCTCTCGGAACACATTCTGCATCGCGACCGAGTCGGCGCGGACCTTGGAGTTGGAGTCGATGGAGAAGATGTTGATGTGATCGTGGGCTTGGATGAAGTCGAAGCGCGTCATGATCTGCCGCGCCTCGTGCAGCGGAAGCTCGGGCAGGGCGAACGGGCTGATGGTCCCGTCCTTCTTCATCTCGTCCTCCTTCGCGACAAGTGCCTTGGCTAGCACCATGGCCGCCATGCAGAAATCCTGCTGCTTCTCCGCCTCGGGATCCATCTCCTTGCCGAGGATCCAGCACTGGTTGAGGAACCACTGCTTCTCCCTCTCGACGATGGATTTGCACGCGCGGTCCATGTCGGCTGCCTTGGCCACCTGGCTAATGAACCGTAGCCTTCCCCCGATCTTGGCGTAGACCTTCTCCACTGCCTCTGCCGTTACCTTCTCGTGGAAGACGCGTGCCCGGAACTCCTTGATAGCGTCTACCGCCGTGTCTCGCGAGATGTCGTGGACAGGGAGAACCCGCATCCGGGTGGCATGCGGCCGTAGACGCTCCTCGATCCAGTACTCGTCGCTGATGAAAACAACCGTAACAAGCATACTGGCAGCCCAAAGCTCCGCCCTCTGCTGTATAGCCTCGAGCAGATGGCGACCCTCGTCATCGTCCCGCAGCAGGTGAGCGCGGTTGATGATGAGCAGCATCGGCCTTCCCGTGAGCTGGCGGCGCCTGAGGGCGATCTTCTCCATCTTGTTGAAGGCGCGCTCAATGTCGAGCAGGGGCGTGGCGTCGCGCGGGCCCTTGAAGCTGAAGAGGCTGCCGATGTAGTCCTCGTGGAAGTCGTAGTTGAGGGCCTTGCCGAGCCGCAGGCGGAACACCTCGAGGTCGCCGTGGGCCTCGAGCATGGCGATGCCCTTGCCCTCGATGCGGCGCATGGCCTTGAGCAGCATCGACGTCTTGCCGGTGCCCTTCTCGCCCGTGATGAGGTGGTACTGGCCCTGCGAGGTGCCGTCGACGATGGCGTCGATGACGCTCTGCTCCTGGCGGGAGATCCAGTTGTCGTCCTCCATGTCCTTGAGGATGACCACCTTGCGGCCCAGGTTGGCGTACGTGTGGCGCGTCAGGGCGGCCAGCTCGGGCGTCGAGTAGCCCTCGTCAAAGGCCTTGTCCATCTTCTGGAGGACGAGCCACTTGTAGTACATCTCGTACGAGTAGCCGATCAGGCCCAGCACCACGACGGACCCGAAGGCCGTCGCGCCGCCCTCCAGCAGCCTCGACTTCCAGCCGCCCTTGGCGTCATCGTCGTGTCCTGGTGAGTGAGGCCGTCGCCGTGAGTTTTTTCCGGAGCCGGACTGCTTCCTGGCGGCAGGATCTGCTTGTTCCACAAAGACGACGCGCTGCGCGTAGGCTGGCCGATCGATCCGTGCCAGACGACCCTGGGAGAGAGGAAAAAGGAAAACGTTTAATCAACCGGCGTGTCCAAAGGGGTCAAGATGGGCGGATGGAGCCGGCCGGGTCCTTACTGATTGAAGCCTTGCGAGGCGGGCGAACCTCGTCATCGGGAGACGGTACGGGCACGGGGCCACGGCAGCCCTGCCCGTCTGTATAGGTAGTATGTAGTATGTAGTATGTAATAGCGCAGGCGGCAGACTCGGCGGGAGATGTGGCAATACGGGATGGACCCAGAGAGCCGGAGGAGAAGTGCGGATGGATGTGCCGTCTTCTGGTCTCGGACCCCGGACTGCGGATTCGGAGATGGTGTAGCCGCAGGGAATGAATTGCCTTCTCTCCTGTTTTCTGCTCTTCTCTTCTCCCGACTGGCTGGTCGTCTCGCTCCAAATTGCGCGCAAAATCTGATGGTTGAAGCGTCAAGTGCCAAGAAGGATCACGTGTCTGGACGCGCGTCGTTGAAGTTGTTGGAGCGTGTAATCGTCGACAGCCAATTGACATCTCATCGACATCCAGGGACCACGATACCTAACAAGAAGCTGCCAGAACTATCTGGCCAATTTTTTTTTTTTTTTTTTTTTTTGGCAGTTCACGATGTAGGGTGTTTGGGGAAAGTCTGAATGACAACTCCTCACAGAGATTCGCGTCACTCGGCGTGTTGGAGGATGGTGACTCGGAGCGCCTCATTCTCATTTAGATCGGAGCACATGCAGCGACACCGCAGCAATAGCTTCACTTCAAGAGTAGTCATCATCTCCTACTGGGACGAAGCTGAGGGTCGGCGTGTTCGGAGTGTTGGTTGGTCTCAGTGGGCCAGGGGAATGCAGCCAGCCGTGTATGCGGGCTGCCAAACACACCTTGCAAGGGCTCATTTGATTTGACCAGCTGTGGATTGAACAAGGTCCGGTCCGGCGCGTTCAATTGGGCGCTGGTCACGCTGGGCAAATGCCTCTGGTGGTGTGCATGTTGGCCACAGGGCGTAACTTGTCGTTGTAAGGCGCGCCTTGTCCGAGCCGGACACAGGCTGGGCCATCCACCAGTGGAACGATTGTGGAACGAATTCTCTGCTTTCTCCGGCGCGGGATTCTCTTCATTGGCTCGACTCTGGCCGTGCTCCATCCAGCCGTCGAGGGATGTCTGCCCCCCAGCCGCACAGTTGAATGTGATTCATCGCCCATGTGGGCGGCAGTTGTCATTGACTAACAGTATTCTTTCTTGTCGGAGAGGATTGTAGAATAATGTCTCGTAATGTCGTCAATTTTTTGGCGGCTGCTCCACATCGTTTGCGGTGGCCTGTCCTGTATATAACCAGATGCGATCCTGGTGATGGCCTCATCCAATGTTTCACCAACAAAGTGCGACTGTTCAACAGGAGGACGAGAAAATCCCAACTTAATTCACCAAGGATACAACAAAAATGCCCTGTTCCAAGATACGACTGGCCAGCCGGACCAAGGGCCGAGCTGAGGTGAACATCGACGGTCACTATGAAAGCAAAATCTACACAAGCGGCTCGCGGATCTCTGGCGAAGTAGTCATCTACCCTTCCGAAGACATCCAACTCCCTTGTGTGCAGGTCAGCCTGATTGGTACAGCCAAGACCATGATGGAAACAGTCCCTGCTCCGCGGGTCACCACTTGCACCTTTCTAGCCATGGACTCACCACTGGCCGATCAATACGATTCCTTCGAGGCTGGCTGCGCCCGCGCCATCCCATTTGATTTCATTATCCCACACGAAATACCGGTCACAGAGTCAACTGTCAACCGACCTACGGGGGTCATGAGGTCATATCAGCAGAAACTACCCCCATCGCTTGGCGGCGGATGGGAGGCGCGAGATATGTCTCCCCTGTGCTGTAGGATTCGATACGATATCAAGGCTATGGTTTCCAAGAAGACAGAAGATGGTAAAATAATCGCTGAGATTGCTGCCAGCCGAGCCATCCACATCCTTCCATCACACCCAGAGGAGCCTCCATCAGGGTTGGGCGAAGACAACGTTGTATACACCCTGAAGAAGAGGAAGACTCACCGAGGGCCGCTATTTAAGAAGCTTGGATACGTTACCGCGACATTGTCTGAGCCGGAAGCGTTGCGGGTAGACCCTCGGGGCGGTATCGTCCCTTATCACGAACACGATCTCTATATCGACATTGGCTATGAGCTTTTGAAGACAAGCAAGCTGGCAGGCTCAAAACCTCTAGAAGTCAACGTTGTCTCGGGCAAGATTGAATCACAAACCTGGTTCAGCGATATAGGGATGACTAAACTACCCAACATGATCCCGCCGCGAACCGCAGCCATTGCATACCAGCCTTTATGCTATACAACCTCGTTACCGATTGATTTCGAAGATGTCTTACAAAAGCCGTGGGCTTCTGAACAGAAGGAGGAGGACCACGGATCCATCCTCCGCACGAGCCTGAAGGTCTCTGTTTCCTCCAAAGCCGACAACATGCTCATGCTACCGACGTTCTACTCGAGAATCATCGCCCGAACATATACTATTCGTCTTACAATCAACGTGGGTGGTGTTGGGGGTGCCAACTTCAACCTGTCTGCCCCGTTACAGGTAGTTGTGCAGCCTTCAGGTGTGAAATTGAGGTCTGATTGCGTGCTGGAAGAAGAGCTTCCGAGTTTCGATTCGGTTGCTCATGCACGGTACGAGTTCGTGTAGATGGAAAAGGGAATGCCCGAGGAGGCTTAGACGAAAATGTGTCAGTAATCTCAAGTATGATACCAAGTAGCGATGGTTTTTGCATTGCCCTCTTTTTTTTTTAAAGGAAATTAATCTCAGTTCAATATATCCATAGCGTTTATAATTTAAAAATAGTTCAAACATAGTTCCCTCTAAGTGGACTCGATGATATCAAGAATGTTGAATGTATTTTGATGAGCTTTATCGACGATTAGGAAGTCAAATCTCGATTCTATTCTATGCAATTTACCCAATTTCCCTCCATGTGAACGCCTTTTCCCTCTAGTTTATCCCATAAGTGGTGAGATCTACATATTATATATATACTGAATAAGTGAGAAGAATTGTAATGAGTTGCGTGGCAGTGGGTTTATCGCCACTTAGTAAATCTGGACGTTGAAAAACGTCTTCTGTCGAATCTTCTCACCATACATGAGGAAGATCACGGGAACGGGAATCATGGCTACAGCAATGAATGCCAGCAGGGAGGTACCCCATCCGTAGCCTAGAGAGTTGTACATTCGTCCGCCAACCAGGGGAAGAAGTGCTCCAACCAGTGATCGGAGAACGGTGGTGGCAGACATGGCTGATGCTGCGTAGCGAGTGTAGGCATCTACAATGTAGACAGAGATACCCATCTTGGAGATTGTCAGCGAGAAATCCAGCGAGAGAAAAGAGGGTTGAGGGCCAACTTACAAATGCGCACATCATTCCGAATCCGAGGAATCCCATCCCGACAATGGGGAGAATCCAGTGCAGGTTTTTCTCAGCAGTCCAGCCGTAGACGAAGAGGCCCAGAGGGACAAAGAAAGATGCGATGATCATTGTAGGGAGTCGGTATTCGGGCTTTGGCTCCCCTCCATTCCTTGCCGTCAATCGCCTCATGAGACGATCTGAAAGACCACCAGAAAGGGCCAGGCCCAGGATGGAACCTACTCCGCTACCGATGTACGTGAGGCCGATCGATCCTGTAGAAAACCCGTACTGTTTTGCATAGAGTGTCGGCAAGGCGGTGAACAAGAGGTACAGATAACCGTAGATAATGGCCATGTACAGAGAGAGGAGGAGGATAATGGGCGAGAATAGGAGCATCTTGGTGGGGCGAATAATGGAGGTTTTGAAGAGCTCTTGGGCCGTCACGCCGGTGTCTGCAGCTGAGCGCAGCTTCTCGTTTCCTGTCTCTTGGCGAAGCTTCTTCGTCTTCTTCTCAAGGATGGTGTAGGCGTAAGTCTCTCGCATGAAAGCAATCCCGATGAGAGTGATGACGCCAGACTGTTCAAGTTAGTCGAGGCCTGGGTTTCTATTGGGGGGTCGCTATATATACTCACCAGCATTGCGACAACCCAGAACGTCCATCGCCAGTCCTTGGCTTGCGTCAAGTATCCTCCGGCTGGAGAGCGATGTTAATAACACGAAAGTGAGCCAAACATCTAGGTGTCTTACCGATAGGGCCAACAATAGGACCAATGATGGGACCCATGGCCCAGAAAGCCATTGCGGTACCTCGTTTCTCCTGAGGGATGATATCTGCAATGGAGCCAGCACCCAGGGTCAGAGGGCAGCACCCAAATATCCCAGCAAGGAAACGGAAGATGATCAAGCCTGCCAAGTTCGGGGCCAAGGCACAAGCGACGTTGAAGATGATGAACAGCACGTTGCAGATGTGGTAAATCCACAACCGCCCGTACATCTCCGACAGAGGAGCGAGGACCAGGGGACCAAAACAGAATCCCAGCAGATACACCGAGACGATGAATGAGGCTAGTTGCTCGTCTGTGGACTTGAATTCGGTCATAACCTGGTTAATAGCGGGCGCAAAGACGGAAGATGCGAGAGGTCTAGGCACTGTTAGAACACCATACATCATCAATAGTTGGCGATTGCTGTGGGAGAACTGACGTGATGAAAGTGATCATGGAAATGAGCGCCACGATGGTGTTTTTCTTCCTCGGCGGCCAATTCATTGGATTTTCCGGATCATCTGGACCGTCCCAGTCCACGACGTTGGGGTCCGTGGACTGGGGAGCTTGTGAATTGATATCGGTTGAGCCTGTCTCGAGATCAAGGTCCTGCTTGTCCGGGATGGGACCGACGAGAGCTTCTTGTTGTTTCTCCATTTTGGCAGTATGCGTTCTTCATCGAGTTGCAGTAGATTCGGTTTCGAGGTCGGATCGGGTCCTTGGTGAGCTTGGCATCTGCAGTGCTCCAGGGAAACGGTCAGCTTGGCGAGGAGGGCATGGCGGGTTTTATTTAATTTTGCGTCCGGGCTTTGACAAAGGTCCGGAAGACGGAAGACGGCACATACGAGGGCCGGGCATCGCATCAGGAGGCACGCACTCTGCAGTAGTCGCGACCTAGGGCCGAGCGTCCGACTCGTTGGCCGTTGCATTTAATCTGACAAAGCTCCAGGATGCTTACGATATTCTCTGGAAATGGGTTTCTTACTTGTCTTCTGATTTTTCCTATATTTACTTGAACAATTATTACTTATTTTCACGATGCCTCGACGTCTCTCTCCAAGTCAACAGATACATCAACCCATCAAAGCCAGCATGGGCCACCGTCAGATTGCTCACTAGACACGCAAACAAAACACTAAACTCAATTAACTATTGGGGTTGATTAGTCTACTGGTGGGTCTTCTGGGGGCACAAATCTTAAATCCGGAAGTTCCATGGAAACTGGATGGAAAGTCCGCGGACTCTCCGTCTTACACCTCCGCCTCACATCTCCGCCGCCAATCTCCGACTCTGTGACCCGTCCGTCCTCATATGCTGCGGTATTGACGGAGGTTGCTTTGGAGCCGAGCCAAGTGTTGCCATCCTCTGAACCAGCCAAGCCAAGCCGCCAGAGCAGAGTCATGCCTCGCCCGTCTCGCCAACGGCCCGTGTCTTGCTCCTTTTGTCGAGTCCGGAAACTGCGCTGCTCTCGGGACTTTCCTTGCACCAACTGCACATCCCGCGGGCGCCAGTGTCCCCATCCCAGCGACGACAAGGATATCCACCAGGCCCCATTGAATGTGAATGCTCTGGCTGCTGCTGTGAGCTCACTGTCCCCGACCTCGAGTGTGGGTGATGGCGCTATTCTAAGTCGCCTGGAGCGACTAGAGGCTCTGTTAGCCACCCACACGAAAGAACCCCAGAGTGCCCATGGACTGCCTGTGGACACGCCGTCATCGGTGGGCAGTCATCAGAGCGAGAAGGCCGTGACTCAACAGATTGCACTACCCCCCATACTACCCCCCAACGCACACAAGCTGGATGCAGATGCCGTCTTACTTGAACAATCCACTTTCGCATCCCCTAATCCCAATGTAAGCAAGCAACTCCGCTCTACTGCTGTTCTTGTTAGTCGGTTGTGTTGATGCTAAATGCCGTGGTCTCTTGATGCTTGGTAGGACACCACCGTCCTTTCAAACTCATATGTCTTCCGCATCTGTCCCATACGCCTAATCACTCCGTCAGCAACACCCTACATTTTCCAGAGTCCACCATGTGGCAGCTTCCCGGAACCAGTAAGATGCATTTGGCTTCCCCAGCGTGAAGAGGCCAAAGAGCTGGTCAACGCCTACATCGATGAGCTCATCTTTCTCCAACACATTACCCATGGCCCAGCGCTTCGCCTCTTAGTTGACCAAGTATACGATAGCTTGCAGTCCGGAGCGGATGTGCACTTGGGCTCTGTTGCCTTGATGCTCTCTGTATGTGCTGACATTACTTATCTCTGGACTCCTGCAATTTCGAGGCCGGCCATCAACTTGTCCGATGCCGAAGCCAGTTGTCAGTCCAGCTTCTGGACAAAGGCTAGCTTGGATGTGTTGGACCATGGCCATCGGAACTCGCATGTTTCGATCGAGGCCATCCAGGCCACCATGATGCTGACCTTCATCATTGGAAATATGGAAGGAATAGCGATCCGATCCCGCACAATTGTAGCCCAGGCCATTACCATGGCCCGTGAGCTGAGTCTCCATCGGATTGACTGCCGCCTCTTGCCTGGCCAACTACCGCGGTACACTGGCATCCAAGCTGAGATCGGCCGGCGCGTGTGGTGGTATCTCGCCGCTACTGATTGGTATGGCCTTGGCCTCCTTTGGCTTTTTCTCCATAAATATCGGCTGATAATGAATGTTGTAGGATGCTATCGCGGTTCTCTGGGCCACACGAAGGCGCATATACCATCTTCCCCAGCCAAATGTCTGTTAACCGCCCTTTAAATATCAACGATGAAGATCTTACCGACGACGGCACGATGGTCGGAAGACCCGTCGAGGAACCAACACATAGCTCATACTTCCTGCAGCGTGTCGAACTTGCAAATCTCCTACGTGTCCTTTCCGACCGAATGCCGCACGGTCCGGCGCACGCCGAGTACAGTGTCATCCTCGAGCTGGATGCCACTATCGATCGCTTCCTCCAAGGGATCCCCTGTTTCCTCAACCTGGACGCAGACGGCCTCGCGCAACAAGAGGCATCATGCCCTCGTCGCAGAGCTCACATCATGATCCAAAAACACACCATTAATTTAATTACCTACAGCCAGCGCTGCAAACTGCATCTCCCCTTTTTTGTGCGCGGTACTTTCGATCCCGCATATGCGTATTCGCGGTCAGTTTGCCTCAAAGCTGCTGGGGACATCCTGAAGATGGAGCGGCTGTTGAGAACAGAGCAGTACCGTTTCGCACTGCGATGTTCCAAGCTTAGCCTGATAATCCACAGCCTGTTCTCTGCTGGTCTCGTCCTGCTGATGGATCTGGGTCTCAAGAACGGGTCCGCTGATAAGTCGGAAAGCCGTAGCCGGATGAGGCAGATCTGGAACGTCCTTGAGGAAGCGAGGGGCCAATCAGGACTTGCGAAGCGATTATTGGAACTACTGAGGCAGGTGATGAAGAAGCACAATGTGCCGGTTCCAACGCCTCATGATGAACCGGGGGTCAGATCGACTGGTTTCGAGCGCGGGCAATCTGCCCTCCCTCTCACGCCAAACTCTGGGATGAGCAAGGGGAGGACATACGGGGATTCACCATCACATCCTGACTCTATAGACTGGGGGAACCTCGGAACTGATATGGACATCGATGGAGTTGATTGGGATAGCCTTATGATTAGTTTTGACGGGCCATTTGTGTAGCGATTAATCCACACCATCTCCGCTCTGTTCAGGATTTCTTGGATCTTGATCCAGGGGTTCGACTTAATCAATACTAACAATGACCTTTGAAGGCACTGTTCGTAACTGACACGCTTTTTACATCTACTAACAGGGATTGATATAGGCACCTAATACACATTAACGACAATTCAGGCATGATTACAGAGAAATCTTCGCTAAACGGTCCATATGTTCTCTAAATCAACACTGCTAGGAGAAAAATGCCCTTTATCGTGGTCATCTCCGGATACATATACTGTCCTACGCCTAAATGGGAGACAAAAAAAATGTCGCACGTAGAATGCTGCACTCAGCCTCTGGTATCCATCAACAAAAGTTACACATTGGGCGATCGAAAATAATCATGGGAACGGAAGAGTCCATGATTTCGAATCTGGCGGTCATATGACTATCATTATTAACAAAAGAGAGCCATATCAACAACTTTTTTATGCCCAAGATTGACAGGCGTGCCACCTTTTTTGTCGCCCATTTTAGCACGAGAAAAAAAAGCACACACGTGACTGCCTCCATATTTTTGCTCTCCTCCATTTCATGCTCGTGGGAAGGAGGCTGGATGTTGCGATATTGATGAGGATAATATCTTCCCCTTGCCTTACGACATATTTATGCATTATTCTCCCTGAACCGGGCTCCCCAGTGCTAGAACCGGCTGCGATATGCGTGCTTTACACCAACATGTCGTCTAATGAAACATCACAGAATGTGGCCCTTCCAAAAGACCTCATGGAAGTCCAATTGGGCCAAGTTGACCTTCTGGTAGCCATGTACTCATCAGATGAGGCCATTTCTCTGGACTCTACGTCGTCTCAATTGGTGGAGACTCTGAGAGCATGGTGTGAGGGTGATGAAGAAACCCCACCAAAGATCGCCGAGCCAGGCATATCAGCACTTCTCAACCTCGAGGTCCCTCAACAGGACGGCTCTCTAACAAGCGAGAATGTCCTCCAGCTTGAGGTTTTATTTCCTTTGGTTCCCCATCCAGATGACGCAGCTGAGGGTGCACTGACCGACCCGCCTCCGCCAAAAGTCAGGGTTCGACAACCTGCTTGGATGAGCAAAGCGGATGCAGCGCGGTTAACTAGTGACATTCCCGAGGAGGATATCTTCACTATTATCGAAGCTGTCAAAGACTTAGCAACTGAGTATCTCGTATCGAAAAACGCATCTGCCCTGGAAAATGCCAAGACGCACACAGATGAGGCAATTGTTCGCGTATGGTTTTACTTCCCCTCGATCAGCACACGCTCGAAACGAGACGACTTAATCAACCATGCACCCGGATACGGCTTGACTGGCTTTCTCTTGGCCGGAAAACCGGGCGTTCTTTGCGTTGAGGGTGGTTCCCAGGCGATAGACGATTACATGAAGTTTATAAAGACGGAGAGCTGGGGAGATATTCCCTCCGGCCACAAGAAAGTCAGTGAGCGATATCGAGAATCTGGGTCTGATATCAAGAGGGCCTTTCTGGATATGCAAGAAATTACAGATGATCTGGGTGAAAGACGAGGGGAGAGAGCAAATCGGAACGACATGAAGGCACTAGAAGCTTGGCTAAACGAGAAGGGAGTTGGAGACGCCTTTAATAAGGTCCTTATCTAGCAACTCAACAAAGAGCAATTTACGAAAATTGTGGGCGTCATTCGAAGAAGGTGTTTTGCTAGGAGCTGAATGGGCAGCCTGCTTCCTTTCTTGCGTCTCCAGTTGATTCCCGGCAACGGAGGACAGTTTTCGCAGCCCGCCACTTTTGCTACCAATACGCCAAGCTTGGCAGGTGGAATAACTAACTCATCGACTAATTAGTCAAGCGCAAAAAGAAGCAAAAATGTGAACCTACAACAGCCGGGATTCGCTGGTCGTCACCGACCCAGCTACTAATCGGCCCCTTGCGAGCTTAACGTACGGAGAGCGAACGGGATCCAGTGCTGTCTCGCAGGTATGGTCGTAGATGTAAGTGGTTGATGCTATTCAGCTGATATTGGTGGTCTCTGACTCTCTGGGCAGTGAAGATGTGTGGCCCCCGCACCCTTCAAACCGTGATGATCGGCGATTCTCCGCAAGCAAGAGTCCGGCAAACCTCCGACCCCACCTCTGAAGGACATTGCGAACCATTTTGAGGAGAAAGGGAATAGCTAATGGTTCCTTGATGATATCCATATCCTTTTACGTGGAATAGATACACCTATTCGATAGCATTATGAAAATTCTCATTACCGGGGCCTCAGGCTTTGTAGGCCAGAACCTGGTCCAGCACCTCCTCGATGATGAAAGCGGGCAGTATAGCTTGGTCCTAACCGACATCGTCCTACCCACAGTTCCAAAGGGTGTCAAGTGGCCAGACAAGGCCAAGTGCATCCAGGCAGATCTCTTTTCCGACGCCGCAGCCGTCGTCTACGAGGACATTGATGCCGTTTACATGTTCCACGGTATCATGTCCTCGGCAGCCGAGGCGGACTTTGATCTTGGTGAGTAAACACGTCAATTGGAAAGACGACAATGGACACAAGCATCTAATACTTTATCCAAGGAATGAGGGTGAATGTTGATTCGACCAGATCATTATTGGAGGTATTGCGAAAGACTCGCCCAGGAGTCAAGGTCATCTATACTTCCGCCGGCGCGGTACATGGTGGCAAGATAACGGAACCGGTCACTGAGGGAGCCCGCACGACACCCCAGAGTTCTTATGGGTGCGAGAAGATGATTTGCGAGTATCTCATCAACGAGTATCACCGCCGGGGGTTCATAAATGCTCTCGTGTTCCGCCTGCCTTCCATATCGGTTCGAGCTGGAAAGCCCACTGCGGCGGCGTCTTCCTTCATCTCAGGCATAATCCGGGAACCTATGCAAGGCCTTCCCTGCGTCGTTCCCATAAAGGACAGACAGTTCAAGCACACCATCTGCACGCCGAGAACCCTTGCCTATAACCTGATTTATGCGCTTAGCATCCCTCGTGATGCGCTCCCAGACTACGACAGGGTAGTTAACATGCCTGGTCTCCTTGTTACTGTGCAAGATCTGCTAGACTCACTCGTCAGAGTCGGTGGAGAAGATAAGTTACAGTATATTACGGAGGTGGAAGACCCTAAGGTGAAGGCGATTCTGTATTCTTGGGCCACCGCGTTTGACCCCAGCAAGGGTCTGAAGCTTGGCCTGAAGATCGACCAGAGTTTTGATGATGCGGTCAGAGATTTCAAAGATACCCTGTAGATCAGTGGATTTGAATGTGGAAGAAGCCTATGAAGGAACTCGCGAATCTGCGGAAGAAAGAGACTGCATTTACCTTAGCCGAGTGCAAAGGTGCCTGACGATCGGTCATCAAGAGAATATCGTAACCGGAAACGTGATTTCAAGGCATATATTACTACATTACTACTAGCCTCCCTCTCCTTGAATCTATACCTCATCTTCCGCAGCATCCATATGGACCCATTCGCTGAGTAACTGATCAAGTTCGGCAGCTTCTTTGTCTGACATAGACTGAAACTTCGACGCTGCTGCACCTTTGGGCCTGCAGTCGGTAGATCCCAGATAATTCAAATGATCTTTAATACGGAACTTCACCGAGCTCCCGTTGCAGTCGGAGTTGTTATTCCCCTCGCAGATTGTGATGTTGGCAATTGGCCAGTTGTTGGGGTCTGCAGGCTTGCCTGTGAGCCAGTATTCAGGAGACACATGACGGTACTTGTAGGGCGTCAAGGCGGAGGGAGGAACACGAGGCACAGGATCGCGGCCGTGTGTGATTCTGTGCTCATTGCCCTTCTGGTTTGTGATGAAATCACTGAGGGCGCCGTTTCCAATGCGAGGAGCACCATAGCTGTATAAGTCCGCGTCGTAGCCTGCTTTGCGAAGATAGGCCGTCGCAATGGTTGCGACAGCACCGCCAAGTGAGTGGCCGGTTGCGATGATCGAGTAGGTTGGATGCTCCTTCTTGGCCTGCTTGACTGCGGCCAATACTCCCACAGATATTTCTTGCCAAGCGTTGCTGAAACCACCATGAATAAGCCCGCCTTCGACGAGGTCCGAATTTTGTGCGACAAACTTGAGATTCGTCAACCAGTTTTTAATGTTGGATGTACCTCGAACGGAAAGAACGATCTGTTTTCGTGAGTCGATGGTGGCAACGTAGGCCGCAATTTTGGTGAGAGGGCCCCTGACCATTTCATAAGCTTGGGATTACTTGGGATTGCTGCGTTACTCACTCAAAGCCTTGGACAATAATAGCCCCGTCTGATTGTACGGTTGGGCAACCGCCCTGGCAAATGACTGGATCTCCAGCATTGGTGGCGTAATTACAATAGGACGCAAGAGCGTATTCGGCATATATATCGAAGTTGCGAACGTCTTTCTCAGTGACAGGTGGAACTAGCACTGGTATCCACTGTTAGATCAACCAGATCAAGCCGAGAGATTTGGAAGTCCTACGACCATCCCTCTGTAGGAGGGGTTTGTTATTGTAGTATGCTGTATCTATCACCGAGGCAGCTGCCAGGGTGGCAAACGGAAAAAGGAGGGTCGGAAGCATCTTGGTCCGAGAAAAGCAACCAACTAGGGAAGAACTTGGGACAAAAATCAGTGTGTAGCTGAAGTTCAGGGGACTACTTCTTCAAAGGAGGTTAGGTGAGAGTTCTGGTGGCTTTAAATGTACACAGGTGCTGTTGAAGAAGGGCCACCGAGTTACCAAGATATGGCACATTCCACATTTTCGGTAGCCAAAAACCCCTTGTTTGATGAATTATTGATCCAATCCATGGAATATCTCTGGTTGGTATCGGTGCTATTATTTCTACATCACTCTGGCTACCTACACAATCTCTATGTAGCCAGCATGTTTCGGATACTTAACATTCATGATCAGCTTCAAGTCAGACGCCAACATTCGTAAAATGAGAGGGTCTCTCAGTCTTCAGGAATGTTGAAATGGGAGTTTTCAGAATTTGAAGCCCTGATTTCTGGAACAAGGGACCGTGGGAAGAGTTCGTGGAGCTCCCTTGTCGATGTCTCGTAATCGAGTCCCTTGAATTTTAGACATACAATCTCCAAGCCAGAGACATTTTTCCAACCGATCTTAGACAGTTGTACCGTGGCCTCGGTTACGGGGATTTATTTCTGCTACGATATATCTTAATATCTCCAGCCCTTATGTATCACCATATTCGGGCCGGGATCTAAGCCAGTGTAGACCTCCTCTTACATTCACCAGATGGCGCTTGGATCTCAGTTCCCGCGGGAAGCGGTGGCGCAAGCTGAGGTGAGCCATCCTCATTCCATTGGACCTGCTGAATAAACGTCTGCCTCTTTGCGTCGCAGCTTCCGTTGGAATTCCTGTTTGCGTGGAAGACCATCCAGTCTTGCTTCCCATCGGGGCTCTTGAAAAACCCGTTGTGCCCTGGGCCGTACATCCCATTCTCAATACTTGTAACAAGCAAGGGCTCCTGGAGCTTGGTCCACGACGAGGCCAGCAACGGATCAGCACCAGGCGAGAGCTTCATGCCTCCTAGCTTGTACTCGGGACCGTTGCAGCTATCGGCGGAATACACCACCCAGACCTCTCCAGAGGGAGACGTGATGCCTGCTGGGCCTTCTAGAACTGCTGAGACCTCGTGCTCCCAGTCTAAGTCTGGATACGCGATCATCGTGGCTGGACCGACAGTTGTAGGGTCCAAAAGCTTGGAAATCCATAGCGAGGCACCATTCGGCGATTCATCGTCGCTGGCCACCGATGAGAACTGGCTCCGAGGTCAGATACTATCAGGTGTCTATGCATCTGAATTACTCACAATGAAATAATCCTGGCCGTCGATATTGTACACGGTCTAACCAAAGTCAATGCTGATCAACAATCAAAAACTGCTTCTTTCAATCTTACCCCATCCAGCATTCCGCCGTGGTAGTTATCGGGGCGTATTTTGCCGACGAGGGAGAACGGTTCGTCTAGGGGCGCTCCGGTGCCTCCTTCCAGGACCCATTGGGTGAGACTTGGAAGCATCTCGCCCCAGGTACCATTTATGCTCGTTGAGAAGTACACATACCAGCGGCCGTTGAGACGCCAGATTTCAGGTGCCCACCAGTTTCTCGTCCTTAAAGGGTCTGATTTATCGTCGTAGATGACAGTCGGGATGGCCGTCTTCAGTCCTTCAATTGTCCGAGCCTTTGTAATTTCGACCGTGGTCCAGCTTGTAGAAGTGAGATAGTAGCTGGGACACGATGGTTACCAATGTATTATTAAGTAGTGGGCAAAAATGAATTACTCACTAGCCGTTATCATATACCATTTGGGGATCACTTCCATTGAGCGTCTTGATTGGGTTCGTGAACGCTAGTGTGAAGGAAGACCAAAGCCAAGCCGCGGTTAAGGCTGATTTGGTGATGTTCAACATGGTGCCGTTCCAAATGATAACTCAAATATGGGAAGTTTGACGAATGAACTTGGGACTTGACAAATAGGAGTTGAAAATGCATGGAAATATGTCATGCTTATAGTCTACTGAGCATGGCCAATGTCGGGGCATAATTGGCCGAGTTAATAACTAGGAAGCCTCATGTGAACCGTAAACGGGACCACTCCTCACTTGGGACTCTTCTTAGTTCTGTGATGAAGATCTAGTCTCGTTTCTTGCCGCCATCACTCATTGGGTCGCTTATTAGAATACCCGCGATGCGACGATGGTGATCCTATGTTCCCCATCTGCTCCAATCCGAGCCAATCCCACTAGTCAAATGATTCGGTAAAAAATGGGTATTGATGCTATGGCGAGTGTCAATTCTACCGGCAAGTCCGTAGGAGCCGCCTCAGACGGGAGATGGCGGCTAAACTGTAAATCATATGGGATTGCTAGCCAGCTTCCTTGTAGAGGATGAGTGAGAATGGCCTCTCTCTCCGAAATTCAAGTTATGGATGAACCCAGCCCTCCTAGCGACAATGTACCATGTCTCAAAGGAAGTAACTTGCGGGGGAAGTAAAAGAATAAAGAGTTCATAATAAGTGCCCCGACATGCCGCGGAACAGCATGTAAAACCATACAAAGCAGACTAAAATCCCGACGGTCGTTCCGATGAAGGAAAGAATGTCCCCCAATCTGGACTCACTCCCTGTTCCGGCCTCAACACAGCACGGGCAGGGTCGAGGGATCTCACGCCTTGCAGTCATTGTCCCATAGCTTTGAGAGTACGGCGGGGGAGGAAGACCAATCCCTGGCCCAGAGGAAGAGTCATCAGGCGGTGGTGGGGGATGAGGCTGAGGAGGATGATGGGGCTGAGGAGGATGATGGGGCTGAGGAGGATGATTGGGCTGAGGAGGATGATTGGGCTGAGGGGGATGATGGGGCTTGTTAGGCCTTTGGGGAGAATGAGGGTGGTGGCAGTGGTGATCGTGTGCATTGTGGCCATAGTGATGGCTGGGCAGATGGTGGGTGTGTTGGTGATGGTGGTAGTGGGTGTGGTTATGGTTCTGGTGTTGGTTGCTATGGTTATGATGAAGGTGAGAGTCGAACTACGGCACTTCAGATCAGGATGTCGGCTCAGTTATTGGGAAGGACATAAATAAACTCACAGCAGAATGCGAGGTCGTATCATGGGTGTGCGTAACATGTGTGAAATGGTCGTGAGATGAGTGTGTGTCGGCGGCTGCTGCCGAGGAATCGCCCCCATCGTGATGCATCGTGTAATGAGTATGAATTAGGTCGATTTTAGGTCAGGAGTGAGTTCTGGTGGTCGGCGATGTGAAAGATGTCAGAAAGCTCGAGTTGAATGAAGATGTTGCGTAAACGAAGAAATCAACCAGCCAAACACGGTGAGGCGTTTCTCTACCAGGATCAGGAGCATGACCCAAACAGCAGCTTCTGCCTAAAATTAGAGCCTGTATTCGCGTTTCATTCTGCTCCGCCTCACTGTTTGGACCACTAATTACAAAAGGCCCAAAAGCATCGCGCGTCGCCCAGCAGCTGACTGACTCCCCTGAAAACCGCCCTGATTCCAATCTAGCCTCCACCTGGCTGTGATATGGCAAGGCAGGAAGGGCAACATATAGGCGTTGATACAGGCCCAGTCACTCCGTTTCAAAATAGAGGTCATAGTGATTTGCGCATCCAGGGTTGAAGGCAGCTTTGCAGGTAGGACAGGTTGAGCCGCTAGACAGATACTCATCAATGCTCAACTCGCCACGACAATTGCCGCAAAGAATGGCCTTGGCATCTCGCTCGTTCCTGGGCCAGACAGCAGGCTCATGCTGGGCAAGAGCCTCGTGGCAGCTGATGCAGGCGTAGTAGCGGCCGCAGCACTTGTGTCTGATGGCGATGATATCGCGACTCGAGTGCCAGTGCGCACATTGCGTGAGGCGAGTCACCTCTAGGCCATGGACGACGGCCTCCTCTCCCGCGGCAACAGTTGGAGAGGCCGGAGAGATCGCCTGGTTCGCTGGACTTGGCGTCTGGGCTTCCGGCATTGAGAAAGACGAGGCGCGGGTGAGGTCGTAGATTTCTGATTGTGAGTTGAGCAGCCAGAAATGACGCAGAAAATCTGCCCCGGATGCTTCCAGTAAAGCAACCAGCCGCCTCTAGTTTAGTACCACACCCAACCCCGGATCTTAGCCCTACCGATGGCTTCACCTCGTCAACACTATTTCTTAGCCCGGTATTTGGGAAAGAATAACTCTTCTATCTTTGATGTTTGCAACCCAAGTCGCTATTAATGGGAGCTAGCTTTAGAGGGATGAGAGACCGAACTAATTTAATATGCAGGTCTTCATCCGCAAGCTGTTGGCAATTTGATGAACCTGGGAGATGAAGCGTGAGTGGAAGAAGAAGAGGACAGTTGGCTGAGTATTCAAAAGCATCTAAGCTTTCATCACATCATTCAATTATAAACATCTGTCATGGGTGAGGGCCCATGGCAGACCTCGGTCTCTCAGCTCTCGGTATGATTTATCCTCCCCATCAGCAATGGTGGTCGTCAGTCCAGCATGACCCAGAAGACTGAAGGCCTCGAAATCCACCATGCCCGTGGGATTTGACACAGCCAGCGGGCCATGTTGGATAAGCCTGCGCCGGAAAGGCGAACATTTGTGACGGAGCAGTGGAACGGCGGAGATGCGCGGGAGAAACCGAGTACAGGGGATTGGCAGATTGCAGCAGCTGCCGAGGATGGGGTATCAAAACGGCTAGATCAATCGTCCATACAAGTAGATTTTATAGTTAAGCAAGTTAATAATGGCAGAAGAGATAAATAGACGAAAAAGAAAAGAGTAAAGGCCGGGTAACTATAAACTTGTAGTTGTGGCGCAACGTCGTGGGCTCAGTGGCCTCTGAACCCTGAGTGATGCATAGTTCCTGGTTGGGCGTCGTTGGGCTTCCTTTCTACTGGCTGCTTCTCATCAGCGTCAAGACCAATGATACCACTCGTACCGCAATACGTGGCAACGTGGCGGTGCAAGCTGCATGCTTATGTCAAATGGCTGCCGGTGTGGTGAAATCATTTCGGCTGTTCTAACCTTTTGATACTTCCACCCCGCATCTCCCGGAAATGAAGCATTGCATTCTAGATACTGGAATATCGGTGGCGTATGAGCCTGAAAACGCCGAACCGATTGTTGAGTGAGCAAACTTTAAGGAGAAGGCATGTGTCAAATCGCTGACCCTCGTTGCATAGCTTTGTTTTCGTACATGGGCTCCATGGCCACCCCTACAAGTCATGGACCAGGTCGATTGAGAAGCGAAAGCCTTCATCTTCAGCACTCGTGGAGAAGGTATCTTCAAATAGAGGCAAGGATGTGAGGAAAAATCCCATCCGCCGTGCTATATCACGTATCGGAAGGTCGTCATCGAAGTCATCGCCAAAGCCGGCTTCCCAGCCTGGCTCAAGCAAAGCAGATGATACAGAGAAAATACTGGAGGCTCTTTTCTGGCCAGCAGAGTTGCTACCACTAGAATGCCCGAATTCTAGAATTCTAATGTATGGATATGACTCAAAAATAACTAAGTACACATCCGGTGCAACCAACAAGAGCAGCTTGTTATCTCACAGCAAAGACCTCTTGTTTTCCCTTGCTAGACATGGGGTCCACAACCGGCCTCTCGTCTTCATTGCCCACAGCCTAGGTGGGATTATCGTCAAAGAAGTAGGGCTCTCCACTGCTGCTGAAATTTTGCTTTCCTAACCAGCTGCAGATGCTTGGACGATCATCTTCATCAGCGGAGGATGACCTCCGCAACATTGTCGAGTCCACCGCGGCCATTGTATTTCTTGGGACGCCTCACAGAGGCAGTCCAGAATTCGCCGCCATAGGAGAATCTCTTCGGTCAATCGTCAGCAGCCTAGGAATGGAGACGACCCCGGCAAATCTTGACGCTCTTGGCTTAAAGACTACTGATCTAGAACGAGCGCAGGAAGCCTTCTCTACAATCTGGAATAAGTATGACTTTAGAGTTAAAACCTTTCAAGAGAGCTTGAGTATGACTGGTATCGGGCTCGGCTCTCTTGGGAACAAGGTTGTGCCTGATCACTCTTCGCTGATTGGAGATGTTCGTGAGCGGGCCGAGACACTTCAAGCAAATCATAAGGATATGTCTCGGTACAGCGGGCTTGATGATCCTAATTACCGCAAGGTTGGTGGAGAATTGAGCTTTTTATATCGGTCATTAGTAAATCTGAATTCACAACTACCTATCCGACCTGACGCTTCGATCGAGCAAAAGAACCCGAGTTACAGTCCTTCCGATGAGACGAAATTGGACCACGCGATGAAGAATTACACACTCGATTCGTTGTGGTCCCCAGCGATGCATTCGCGGTACCAGGACATCGCACACCCCGCGGATACCACATGCTCATGGTTATTCAACCACCAACTATACCAGGACTGGTATGGTAAAAACAGCGGTGACAACCAATCCGGGCTTCTATGGCTCAAGGGGAAGCCTGGAACAGGCAAGTCGGTTCTCATGAAAGAGGCTTTCCGTCTCGCAGTTCAGGACCAGAAAACGTCTAATCATTTGGCGGCGGCGTTCTTTTTTGATTCCAGAGGAACCGAACTACCGGGTTCTGAGTCGATCCTTTTCCGCTCCTTGTTGCATCAGTTGTTACTGAAAAGTGACAAGTTATTCTTGCTCTGGTGTGAGAAACTTCAAGAAGAGTCCACTACGATCGAGTCTATGCTTTGTAAGCCCCAAGAGCTGAAACATTTCTTTCAACATATCGTTTCTCAAGACAGCTCAAAACGAATTATTCTGTATATTGACGCTCTTGACGAATGTGATTCGAAGAGCGTGCGGGAACAAGCGTATTTCTGGCGTGAGATTACCATCAAGGCCCGAACAAGAGGAACGCAATTGAGTGTCTGCCTGTCTAGTAGGCATTTCCCAAACATTTCTTTGGCGGGCTGCCCTGAGATCATCATGGAGGGAAACAACCACCAAGATATCCATCAGTATATTGATGACAGGTTTGGGCTTGTGAACAGAGGCGAAACTCAGGAGTCTCCAAACCGTCTTGTTTGCACAAGGGGGCCCTTGGATGATGAAGAGGGACAAGAGAAAAAACTCAAGGATGTCATATTCCAGAAGTCGAGAGGCGTGTTCTTATGGGTTGTTTTGGTCGTCGAAGAAGTCCTTCGCAATCGAGATGACGGAAAAGATTTCGCTTACTTGCTTGACAAAGTTCATATGGTCCCCGGGCCCCTTGAGAGCTTGTTCAAAGACCTACTGCAATATGCCAGCACAGAGGAGAAACGCATTGCACTGGGTCTTTTCCAATGGGCAATACTTTCGGCCTCCCCTCTTCGGCTGTATGAGTGGCATCATATTTTAGCCTTCATCCGATTCCCATCCCTGTCCTCGCTATCAGAATGGAGGCACAACATTCATTTTACCAAGACGGATGATCAGCTAGAGAGGCAAATTAGAAGTCTTTCAAAGGGGCTGGTTGAAGTGAGAAGGATATCAGCAGACGAGCCCCAAGGAGCAGCGTTTGATTCGCTGTCCCTAGACGCTGGAGCAGGCTCCCTAAACCTCGACTCAGGTGGAACTCGAGTTGTTCAAGTCATCCATGAATCAGTACGTGGGTTTTTCCTGCGCGGAAATGGGTTTGGCATACTGAGTCCGGACTATGTTGATAAACCTATCAGTAAAGCACACATGGAAATCATGAACACATGCCTCAACTATATTTATATCCATGAACTGGATGCACTTGTGGACGCACGGAATCATACAAAAAGATCACCGTTCAAACGAACAAGTTCTACTAAACAGGTGCGACCTGACGAAGCAAGCCACGAGTTGGAGAGAGATGATTTAAACAAACCATGGACCCGACACACTCCAATTGACGGTTCAAGCCTCAATGATCCTAGGATGCCGCCGAAGTTTGACAACCTCACGGTAAAGAAGAAGGCGTTGACTAGTAAAGTATTGGAAATTACGCAGGACCAGGTTTTTCCCGTCGACATCCATCTCTGGATGTCGACTAACAAATCCGCACTGGGCGATCTTTCAACTGACGGAGCCCCAGCTCTCTCTATCGCAAATTCCTCAATATCTGGACTATCCCAAACTCTGGAAGATCACCCAGCTCTGCTCTCATATGCTACGCAACGGTTTTTCACCCATGCTATATTGGCTGATTTGTCGTATTCAGACCCTCACGAGATTCTACATAGACTCCTAAATAAAAAAGCGTGGTCACGTTTGAAAGCCCTGAGGGAAGATATTCCGATTGGGTCCCGGATTTTGGAATATGCCAGTCAACTTGGCCTTGTTTCGTGGGTCGCAGATATCCTTTTATCCCAAATTCAATTTATATCTGGGGATCTCGAAGACATTATCGCCACAGTTCACTCTGAAGACAACTACAGGCGACTTGCTTTGAATTGTCCTCCCTTCCTCGATGATAGATGGCGTCTTTCTCAATTCATCATAGAGGACTTCAAGAAAACCTTTCCTCATTCAAGTAACCGGGTTTTAAGGGAGCTTGAACTGAGAGATTATGTTGAATACCCTGAAGAGCAGTCTGCCGCTCAGGGTGGAAATTTAGAAAGACTCGTCCCCGAAGAGTATTTGGTCTCAGCGAGAAGACCGAGGAAACAAAGAAGTGTTGAAAGTTTTGGCTCAGCCAGCAGCCATTCTGGATCTATACATGGCATCTCTGTTGGATGGAATGACGGATCTCTCTGGGGTACAACCACACCAGAAGGTTTGACTAGGCCTAGCTGGATGTCAGACTTTCAAATATAGTCCGCATCGTCATTTCGTACCAATAATAACTAGACCGGGTGAATCACTTAAATCTTCCTAATATAGATTTGCCAACCGGAAGTTGTTCTATACTTTGTTCATGCACAACATCTCGCGCAAGGGGTGAAGGGTGTTTCCCAGGATGACCTATGATTTCTGGACGAAAGGCAAGATTTGTTTGACTTTCGTTACTGCCTGTCTTACTTATGATAATCTACCCATAGCACGTAACTCAACCACTCTAAAACTCGAACGTCCTGGTTTGATATACGGGCTTTGCCTTTCCATCCAGAGCTTCCTTGGCGAAATCCCTCAAGCCCACAAACTTGAAGTCTGGGTACAGGTCTTTGGAAAGTAAGTAGCCAAGATATGTTCCAGTTTCTGGAAGGTTGTCGCCTCTAACCCAGTTCTGGTTCGCGTACTGGTGGACGATCAACAAGACGAAATTCTTGTACGATGGGTCCTGCTTATATGCCTTGCTGGCTTCTTGGATTGCCGCCTCGAGCGATTCCTCTGGGACACTCTGACGCTCAATAGTTTCCCCGCTCAGCTCCTCAACCAATTTGAAAATCTCATCATGAGTCCAGACTTCGTTGTAGGCAAAGACATACTTGTTCAGAGTGCGGGGGTCTTTGATAATGAGCGCCACATATTTGCCAATATCCCTTATATCAATAACGGAAGTAGAATAGTGCCCATCTCCGTATTGTACATTGGTAGGGATCTTTGTCAGATAGTCGAGCTTGCCCGAAGGAACAATGGGGAGAGAAACTTGAAACCATCCACCAACATCAATGACGGTGTAGGGCAAATGGAGTTTCTTGACATGGTTAATAACCTCCTCTTTCTATACAAGTAATTAGCAAACGTTATTAGAGCATGGGCCATTTCTTCCAAGCTTACTATTTCTCTCAACACATTCACCCCCGTTGGGGGGGCAAGAGGTGCAAAGAAACTTGGAATAAACCTCTTAACGCCCACTTCTTTTGCTGCAGTTGCGAGCTTCTTCTCTATATCAGAGGCATAAGGCATAACGCCAGAGACGATAATTTCTTGTCCTTGGAAGGCCTTGATGATTTCCTCGAGTGGCGCCGCCTCGAGATCAAGCGGGACGATTGGCACTTTCTTGTCCTTGAAGCCTTGAAGCTCTGGCTTCTCGGTGGAGGATGGCCTGACAAACGCAGTGATGGCCTGCGATTCTTAGCGACGAAAACGAGGCTCAGATATGCTAGATCTTACAAATTCTTCACTCTCAAGTAAGGCATTGATAATAGATATGCCGGTTTCGCCGGTTGCGCCAGTAACAGCGACCTTGATCTTCTGAGCAGTCATGGTACGAAAAGGTAATGATGAGGAATACTGTGATATTTGGTTTCTTGATTATGATTTAACTACCGAAGAAAGTTCCATTCTCTTCCATGGGATTGCCCTTTTATATCACAATTGGCGGAGTGTTGTCCAATGACGAGATCGCCTCCTCCGCAGCAACTCCGCACCCGGCTTGAGGTTGTGTTGCCATTGCCCCCTCCCTTCGTGAAGCGAATGCCGGTGTAGTGTTAGACGGTAAGCTGATTTATCGCCTGATTGCATCATTTCCACCGCATTGATTTCAAATCGGGCTCCGACTCCCGCTTAGCGAAGATAATGTTGCAGAAGTCCCCGATCTGACACACACAAATGTCACCAGCTCCGATACCCCAGCCAAATTTTCATGCTGTTGGTGCTCAAAGTGGACATGGCTGAACACATGTGATGCGTACAGGGGTAAAACAAACAATCAAACTTGCAGAAATGCCCATTGAGAAGTCTTTGCGTATTCCAATGGTCTCCTGTTATTTCTGTCGACTGATTAGTGTACTACAGCTTTTATCCAGCGACTTCAGCTTATTTGATCAAATACGTTCAATATTACACGCATTCCATGCAGATAAGGTAATTAGATTGATCTGAGTAAAGCCCTGCCAAGTGCTACGGCACCGCATGACACCACTAATTTGGACAATTACCCGGCTGCAAGTCCGACTGCAAACATGATTAATTTATTTGTCAAAGTTTTGCTGAGAAATCTTTGCGGAGAATCTCTTTTAACACGTAGCAGCCATTTCAGCTGCTGTCGTCTTCAAAATCCGCTGTCTAATGCCAAATGCTCTGAGTAGGTGTATCTTCACTCAACATTGTCACGCCACGATCACTTCAAGGCACTATCATCGCATTGAAGTTTGAATCTTCTGATCACCCGTTACAATATCTCAATCCAAAGGCTGCAAGTCAACTAATTAAGGAAATCGTGCTGCTCTGGCTTAATTCTTGCGTGAGGCTATCTTACAAGTCTGAGATGCAACCCTACTGATGTACATAGGCTATGGTAGCAAGTGTTGGGTTTGAACTTGAATTTAATACTCTATTCAATGTAGAGATACGAAAGAATAGTTATGAAAGTCTCGCACACTAAGTGACAACGTTGACTCATCTTGTGGTTTGTAAGAGCGTTGATATCCATTGTCGTTGGGGATCAAAGATATATGAGAACGCTGGGCCCGGACTCAATATCGCCAAGTTACTGGCTCTCCAATAGAAGCAATAAATCCCAAGACTTACTCATGGTAGTTGAAAGTGACTTTATCATGTGCATCAGTTTGGCGAAAAAGGTACGGAGTATGTTTCAATATATAAGTACATGGGGAGAGGAGGTGGTTCTGAACCCCGCCACTAAACATTTCAGGGCTTCAGGAGTTGCGAGTTCCGTTTCTAGTTTTGATGAAAAAGGACGAGTCCATCTATCCCGACATCTTAAGCTCTCCAAGTTCCCCTTCGTTCATCCCTCAACAATTCTACCTTCCTCAAGGATCGAGCGTATGGCTAGGCCCTCTCGCATCTTGGCCGCTTGTTTCTCGTAGAACTCGGCTTTCTCGGTCTTATGATGCCAATCCTCAAGCCCAACAGCCCGGCTCATAGGCCCAGCAAGTTTGTTCAGTCCCTCCCAGATGTTTCCTTTGGATAGACCTTGAAGATAACCTTCCGTATTGGGCCCGCGCTTGAGAAGGGCATCGCGAAGGAAGCATGATTTTTCCACGTGCTGTGTCACTGGGCCACGACGCTCATTGGTGTAACTTTCAAGAGCGGTATTCAAATCGGCTAGAGGAATAGGTTGATTTGGATAACGGGCACGAAGTCGGCGATAGTGATTGACGAAACTGGCCACTGACTCAATAGCTTGATTACCACCCATTGCGCCATTCGGGACCATCTTTAAGCAAGTCAGTCATTCGTGGCCATATAGCTTGTGGAGAAAAGAAGACTCACCTTATGACAAGAGTCCCCAGCAAGGAACATGCGGCCGGCATGCCATACTGCGGCAATTCCCTCCTCAAGAGACACCGTGGTAATATCTCGCCTGTTCGCATACAAATCACCAAAAGTGACGCCAGGTATGATGATAATATTCTTGCACTTCTCAGCGAGCGCTTCGACATATTCCGGCGTGTACTTGGGAGTCTCTTTGTATTTGATGGGCTCTTTGAAGTCATTAAACAAGAACCAGTAAGGCCTGTCATCCTTTCCGGTGAGAATGAAGAGGCCAGTGTCTTTGCGGTGGCTGTTAAAGAATTGACCACCCGTGATGCCAGCTACGCGATTGGAGCAGCCGAATACGCATGCGGACCTAGATGCAAGATCTAAGTAAGTGAGGATTAGCAGGACGTTGGATAATCGAACATGGTAGGTAAGACAAGAAACATACAGTCTGGAGAAGGTGTGACACCCGCGTAGGCTTCAATCTCACGACGCACCGCGCTGTGAACTCCATCTACCCCGGCGACAATATCACAGGTTATCTTGAATCCATCTTCTGTGGTGACAACAGCGCTGGTCTCGGAGTTTTCAACCTTGGAGACTCTGCTTGAAACCCGCACCTTGGACTTGTCGGGTAGATTTTCGTACAGAATCTTCAACAACGTCTGTCGAGGGATTGCGTGGCTTGAATATCCAAGACTAGGAACGAAGATTAAATCAGCTTTGCTTTTCATATGTGAATCTTTCGCTCACGTACAGAGGTGGCAAGTATCGCCCTGCTGTCATCACTCCATAGAGCGTACCGTCGTCTCCATCACGGTGCTCGAAGTAGTCGTGGGGCACGGCATGCTCCATCAGTTTTTCGTACACACCAAGCTGATCTAGGATTCGGAGTCCGTTGGGCATCAGACCGATACTTGCGGCCCCGGGTGGTGCGATGGCACGATAACTTTCAAGCACCAAGTAAGAGATATTTGCCTGCTCGAGCATGTTCGCCAATGCAAGGCCTGCGACGCCTGCGCCAATGATGGCGACTTCCACTTGAATTTCCGAGGCCATTGCGACTGCAAGATGGTGATTTTGTTTCTGTCAATGTCGATTTGCTTACACAGCCTTGGGGACGTATATAGTGGCGTGGAGAGTTTGACCTTGACACATCGAGACGAGATGGTTGGATATTTATATTCTGTTACTTTTTAAGTTCTACCGTTAATAGGAGGAGTTGAAGCAACAATAAAACGCATCTCTAGCTGGTGATGCCGAGAGCCGAGACTGACGGAGGCTACGATGAGACCGGACATTTCCCCATGCAGATTGACAATTAGTTTGAGGAAATTTTTAACTCCGCGGCCGAGGTGAAACACTATTTTAATGTGTCCCTTTATTCGGAGAGCGGCCGGAGAAAAAAGTACGAGTAGTACCGGGCCGAGCCGATGCAGGTCAGATCAGTGACAAGTTCTGAACATGGGGATTTGATGTGCCCGAGATTGACCAGTTTCGCAGAAATGCAACCTCCGAGCGAGCCGCAACCACCACTACTAGTTGGATGAAGAGCTCTTACTAAACGGGGATGGAAGCATTGACCTGCCCGATCTGCGTTTGGTTTTACCAGCCTGATTAGGGCGTAGCTCCCATAAATTCAAAAAACGAACAGATCGTCACATCTAACAAACACTGATCATATCCATCTTCTCGACAAACTCCCGGGACTCTATTTTTCTCCTCCGAAAAAGCCTACTGGAAGATGCAATCGATTGATTCTTGTCAGTGTTCATGGCATTAGGCTGGATAAGTAAGGTAGAATATCCCCTTGATTGCTTCAAATAAGAGTAGTGTATCACTCGATCCTGGGCTGAACGGGCAACTATCAATTAACACTGATTTGATCGGGATCGGTGTTATTGCGTTCATGCACTTCCGTGGTGGAACTCTCTCTGAATCCTCGATCACTGGCTCGCACTCATCGTACGCATTAGAGATTATTTCGCCCAAACAATCTTCCAAACAGTCTTTGATGTTTGTGTGTTTTCGGCACCCAAGAAAATCCTAGTTAAGGGCATGGAATATCAAGACCACGTAGCTTGGTGATGATCAAATCCACATTCTCTACGATTTCAACGGCAGAGCAGTTCTTATTCAAGACTGAGCATGCGTTACATGCACCTCGGGGTGAATCTACAAAGTCGAGGAACAAATAGCGGCGCCTTTTACGTCGACAAGAAGACGCCAGTCCAGCTTTGGTTATAAGAATCTTCGCTGGGTCCAGCTTTAAAAGAGGGATGCTGGCTTGAGCAGTGGCGATGCTTGTGGGTGTGACCACGCACGGAAAGCCCGGTCGAGGATCAATCGTATATAGAGAAGACAATCATTTTAAGCTAAAATAATTATTATAGATTAAAATTAACGGCATAAAGGTATGTTTTACCACCGAGATTGGACTGTATTAGTTCAGGTAAGGCGAAGAACGTTCACAGCCCAGTGAGCTTCGCTTATGGCAGGTTCTCGACATGGCAGCAGCAGTATATCATTCATCAATTACTGCGAGTGAGACTTCGGGGCAAATCCGCATCATGAAAAGTCTACGTCTAATTAGAGATATATTTCAAGAGCTCGTGAGCCAGGCCAATTAACCCGATTACCTGCAGTTTCGTGTTGTCTGACATAAGGTGGTAGCCTACGAGGTCGTCGCTCGAAAGCATGTAGCAAGTTGGTCAAACGAGAGAAGTGAGTGACCAGGGGCATCATCCTAGCTAGAGTTTGACACCTCCGGCACCGCACGACCTACGCTGCCCTCCGTGACCATCTATATATTTGTATACAGACTGAGAGCTGAGGCTAAGTGGAGAGTGATGAGAAAAACCATCCAAATTCGCCAAAAGAGAGTCTAATGAGTTGAAAATAACAATAGAAAGGAAAGCATCAGCTACTGGATTCTGGACGTGATTTTACAAACTGGAATCTTTAATTAGAAGTATATCCAAAATTTATTCAAATAGCTTCCAATATATAGCCAATGGATTAATTTTCGAATGGAACTGTGGGCTGGCTGTGGATCAATCAACTAAATACCATTTTTGATAAAAGGGGCTTCAAAGATCCAACCTAATCTACCTCAAACAGGAGAAATCTGCATACTTGATCCTCGGTTAGCACGTGCAGTTTTACGGACTCTAGGCTATCTTCAGCTCCAGAGCCTAGGAATGGATAAAATGAAGCGTAGGATGCTTTGCAGGTGGGGAGGACTGGCCCCTGCTTGTCTCGGGGCCTTAGCAATCGGCCATCCTGCAGATTCCATATCTCCTTTGGTTTTCAAGGGTGTCTTCTGCTTGTGAATTGGGAAATCTGAACTAGATTGGGGTGATATTTCTGTCTGTATGCTTGCCAATTCATCGCTGAACTGGTTTTAGAAGCACAGATATGAACCCCTTGAAAACCTTGCCCAAAGTTTTCTCGTAGACTACGGAAGAAAATGACGCGAGATGTGGCGCTTGGTTCTAGGGTGATTTTTAACTTCAGTGTCTCACAACACAGGGTTGGCTACGGATACTGATTTCCCAAGGGTTTATGCTTCATAAACTCAACATACT
Organism: Clonostachys solani; assembly: GCA_902141235.2. Lineage (NCBI taxonomy): Eukaryota > Fungi > Ascomycota > Sordariomycetes > Hypocreales > Bionectriaceae > Clonostachys > Clonostachys solani. The sequence continues at coordinate 670,024 of CABFOC020000018.1, read as the reverse complement.
GGAAAGAGAAGATTTCCTAGCCTAAGCTAATCCAGTGCTTGCAAAATGAAACCGGCTGTTGAATAAAGATAAACAACTAGTATTCCGGCAAGGGGGCATTTGTCAAGTGTTTGAAATACGAGAAGAGTGGTCTCATGGTAAGTTGCCAAGATTTCGGGCCTTACAAATATATTATTCAAGACAACGCAACAAACTAACGTCAATCCCCTCATCGGCTGTGCTGTGGCAGGTGAACGGTGGAGATCTCAGAAACCAGAAAATCTTTGTCGACATGAAAACGGAGTGAAAAGGATTTGCTTCACTATTAAATATTTTATGTCTGATATGTGGTTTCTTCACCGCATATTGGGCAGAACTGAGCTTTAGCTGAGTTGATCTCCCTACGACACAAATTGATTTGATTTTACGTCTCTATTGTGGATCTTTGTTGTCCCTGAGAACTCGTATTTGCGTCTCTCACAGCATCTAGTTCTCCGTGCCTCGTAGAGTCATGTCCTCCGGCTAAAGCGAGTAACCGCACCGTCGAACTGGGCGAGTATCCATCAGCGTATTCCAAGTCTCTGGTTAACCTAACGTGTCTTGCTCGTCCAATGTCGCCGGTCATCATTGATTGGCCGTTGTAAGTCGTTCGCGGAGGATCTCGATGGATTCGATGAAAGGTCATTGCTTCTATTCTAAGAGCTCTAGCTCCGATTTGATTTGGTGATAACTTCGGTATTTCGTATTTGCCTCGGGGGAACTACCGAAATGGATACATGAATCCTTTGGCTGCATATCTACAATTTTGGTATGCCCCCTAACACGTGCCGAATGTATACTATTGGCATATGGACCCTGACGTACAACTGGGGCGTAATAATATGGCGACGACCCCATACGGGCGTCGATGGCTGCCACGCCGGCAGTGGGATCCGAGAACCAGGAGCTGCACATCTATTTAGAGGCCCCCGAAATTACGCAGGATTGCAATCTTGCATGAAGTTTGAAACTGCAATATAACGATCGTGGGCAAGAGAGTCGGGAGCTGGTTTACAACTGAGCGCTAAGATGGAGGCACGATGTCACATCTCGGCTTCCTTTGTGAAGTGAAATCAGATATTAATAGAAAATTACAAGACACGGGGTCATTTCTCCCATCACTAAATGGTGCAACATCGTGTTGGCCATCTTTGTCGGCAGGAATTACAACCAAGTTGCATTCGCCCTTTGAGAGCTTCAGCAGAACCTCACGACAAGATGGGTTCAAGAATTACTCTCAGCAAGGCGTGAAAAGGTTTTTACAAATATCACATGTTCCTTTTGTGCACAGTCCTGTCTCCCCAGAGATCTTCTTTAAATCTATGAAGCATTGCCATCTAAACTTGCGTGCTTGAGCATGACTAACCACATGATGCACTTTCTCCTGAATCGATCAGCTGTCAGTAGATTCATTGACTAGATAGACTAATCCCACCTTGGTATGGAGCTCGACGAGGTGGTCGAAGTGGTAGTGCATATGCATCCTTCCCGGTGTTTGTAATCAGCAGCCCTGTCGGCAGCCTTGCAATAGATTGTCTATGGATATCTTCACAGGACAGGGTTTGATCCTGCCCTATTTTGGTCTACCGACTTCGATACCGCTAGATGCCATGACAAATGTAGCAATAGAAGATTAAGTGCTTCCTAACATGCCATGCTACCTGGGCCACCGCTCCTGAACAGGGCCGCTGGAGTCCATGAAAGGCAGGACATTTGAGCAAAGGGGCACAGGCTGTCTCCCAAGACTCAAACTAGTGGGAGCTAGTGGCGATGTACCGACTCTCAAACATGCACAGCCCACAGAACCGGCAGTTGTGAAGGCTGATCCCCAACAGAGCTCCTTGTGCTCGCTATGGCCTGTGCGTACATGAGCATTGCCGGATTTTGCCTTATTATACACGCATGCGCCAAGCTGGAATGTCATCGGGAGTGTTTCTTTGGAGCCTTTCATATATCCGGATGGATCCCATGCCTTTGCCGCACATGCACAGAAGAGCGTGCAAGGGATGCTCCCTGGAAACACATGACTCCAATTTTGGTCCATGCTGAGCAGTATTAGAAAGCTTGCGTGGCCGTGGTATGAAACCGGGGAGTGGCATCTAAATCCACTCATCTGGCGCAGGGGCCGCAGATGTCGATGCGTTGCAGTCGTTAAAAGTGCATGACAACCCATGGTCTTTATTTTACACGATGCCGGTTCAATGATACGATATGGCGGCAGTCGGCTAAATTTAGATCGAATCTATCTTGTTTAATTTCCATCCCACCATCGGCTCTTGGCCGTGACATGCCATCTGATCGCAGGAACCGTTGGACATCTGGTAGTTCAAATATAGGTACTTTGTGAAACAGTAACGCCTGGACTGGGGCTCTCCGCAAGTCGGGAGCAGGTGCATTGTATAATTTTACCTAGGAAATAGCGCGAAATGGAAGCTTTTAGAGGCCCTACACGATCAGACCAAGAACATCATCATGCCTTGCCGTTGACCTGTGCATTCCTTGAGTGAGATCGTAATTGCCCTGCTATCCAGGGCATGTACACCAACCACGCTTAAGAAGCTTCCCTGTACTTGGATAGAAGTCCGGTATTTGGAATCATATTGAGGGTCCCGGCGGAAGAGCATGCGAGGAGAGAAAAAGGAAAATAAGAATCGCGCAGGGTTGCAGTTTTCTGGATCAACGCCCCCCTCCCCTGTTTCTTAAGGGCGGCCGCGTGGTGGAGAAGACTCCATCTGGCACAGTTCGAATCGAGTTCCTTTTTTATCTAGACGTCACGAAGCAAGCTTAGGCGCGGCATGCTGCGGACTGCACCAGGAGATTCGCGGGCAAGTCTGAGCAGTGTCCGCTTGCTCAGCAGCTTTGGGGAGCCGTGCAGTCCCGGTCTGCTGGCAGAGGCAAATTAAACGCATGGAGGCATCTGCGCCGCATACACAGCTGGTATAGAGGACCCCAGCCCAGGCCAGGGCATCTTCTGAGTGGACGGTGTTGGGGGTTGATATGGGCACGGCCAGGGATCGCCCGGCTCTCGCCGCCTGCTGGGTGGCTTGGAGGCACACTTCTCCTCTTTATGCGTAGCATCCACTGCCGTGCCGCCAGAATCATCTCATCTTGTTCTGCGGCTATTTATCCCCTTATGGAGCCCCAGGGCTGGCTAGAGGCCGTTAATTAACGTGTGTGTGTGTGTGACCCGCGCCAGAAGGATGAAACGTAGACGCGCCCGCGCCGCTCTCACGGCTCTACGCCATTGCCTCGGCACTCTCAATATTGATTGAGGTTGACAAAGTTCATAAGGTGGTGGTGCGCTTAGTTGCCCCCCATCTTGCGCCCCCGGTCAGCGTAGGATCCAGAGACGTTGAGCTCAAAAAGAGGGCTGCTGACACGTGGGCTGCAACCTTGTAGCATGGCTTCCCATTGCCATGCGGCAGATGTAATAGTAGTTGTTTTGCAATGATTAGCCTGGGAGCGGTATGGAAATTGTCTGCACTGCTACCCTCCCACTCGGCCTGGTCCCATCCATCCCACTTGGCTGGCTGGCCTAGGTCTAACTAGAGACGACGGGACGTTTTGTAGTCTGTTCGTATTCACCACCATGCCTGCCCATGCTATCTATAGCTTATTTGGGTCCCAGCCCAAGCTACCTTGACCGGTTATCCGGTTTCTCGGTCGAGTACCCGCGGAGAGCCAGCTTTTGTGTGGGAGAAGGGCCGAATTGCCAGAAGCCCAACTCAGATCGAGTGCCGACGGCTGGGCGGGTCTTCTGTCTAGTCTCCCAGCCCATGGACGGGGAAATCAGGGCAGGGAGGGGGTGAAGGTTGACCGTGTGCCTTTGTACTTGCTTCCCAAAACCGACAGGGCCAACGGGCCAGGGTTGGACCTGAGTAGCCTAAGCGCTTTTTGTCCATTCTACCACTCTCTGCTGTCTTACCCAGCCAGCCTAACTCGTACATCTAGATTTGGAAGGGTAGTGCCTGGGTCTACTTGTTTTATACCTCAATCTCCCCGGGTTATCACAACGGTCGTACAGGTTGTATTCAACGGCGTCGATCAATCACGGCTTCTTTCCTACATATATCTCGTTCCAACCCTTGAGCCGTATTAAATTCTGGACCTCTCTTTCTGGTCCAAGCAGAGCAGTTAAATTCGACACCATTTGCCAAGCCAGTAGTAGAACTGCGCCAAAGTGAGAAGGGCTGAGCGCCGACTACCACTGCCGTCCACCAACGACGCACAACGACAAGCCATCCGCCAGGAGCAATCCCAAAGGGGAAGCATTCAGCTATTTCGTAATATTCACTCATACGCTATTGAGCAGGCATCCGCCACCTCTCAATAGCCATGGACTTTTCCCAGCAGTACCAGTATGGAGGTGGCCCTAGTCACCACCAACCGTTCATGCCTGTCTCGCCGCCCATCGCAAATGCTAGTCAATCCTCATCAGAAGAATACAACAATGACTCCTCACCTGTCAGTACTAAAATCTCGCCCCTCTACATCACTCCCCCAGTTACGCCTCCGGTCATGGTACCACATCGCGAAACAGTTAGTGTGCTTTCCAACCTGGCAAATCACTGGTTTTCTTTTTCCTTGAATCGAATGCTGGAGCTGACCTGAGGCGTGTTTTCTATCATGCAGAAGCTCTATGAGCCGCCTGCGGGTGATTTTCTGCCTACGTATCGATTTGGGCACAACTTCCAACAGCAGCAGGGTGCCAACTTCAGCGGTATCGTAGGATCAAACAGCCCTCTGATGCCATCCTCATCAGCAGGGAAAAGCTCATTCATGCAGCACCAACAACACCCTCAAGCATCATATGACAGTTCCAATGCCAATTATCAAGGTCATGCCTTGGCCCTCCGGGGCAGTCTCAGAGGGGGGCCCCCCAGCTTAGATACCGACGACCAATCCGTTGGCCTTGGTGATGATATGATCATGACCAAGAGGAAGGCCCAAAACCGTGCCGCGTAAGTATTTTGTCTTGCAATTTCCCGATAGTTGTACCAGGCGTATAATACATATTTACTAAACCCAACCCAGCCAACGAGCTTTTCGAGAGAGAAAAGAGAAGCATGTCAAGGACTTGGAGGCCACGCTGAACGAGCTGCGCGAGTCCCAAGAGAAGGCTACTACCGAGAATGAGAAGCTCAAGAAGGACCTCCAGAAAATCACCACAGAAAACCTCATCCTCAGGGCATCAAAGGGATCTGATGATTATTCCTCCGCCGAGGTGCTCGTCACCGGGCCTTCATTACAACAGTTAAATAACTCAGCGTTCGCCTCAGATACGCTGCCAAGCCTAAATAGCAAGGTCTCCCATCGAGTTGTTGAAGCCCCAGACGGCACACGGTTACTAGCTGCCGGTGCAGCATGGGACTACATCGTATCACACCCCCAGTATCAAACCGGCCTCGTCGACATCAGTAGTGTCAGTGATTACCTGATGAAGAACCCCAGTTATGACGGCCAAGGTCCCGTCTTTTCAGAGAAGGATATTGACGACGCTATCGAAAGAAGCATGACCGAGGGATCCGACGACCTTCTTTAATTTTTCTCTACGGCATCTTTAATGACTATTTTCAAAGCCTGAAGCGATTTTCTTTTTACTTTTTCCTCGGTTTGGTCCGCTTCATACACAGCACACGATTTCAAAGAGAGACGGCATGTTCATTCATTTTATGGCAAAATTCTCAAGCATTCCGGCGTCTATATGTTTGGGGGCGATATGAAAAATTACAGCGCCTTTTGGAACTTTGGGGAGTCGCGGATGGAAGGACGGGGGATGATCGATATGATCAGTTATTGCATGGGATAGGATATGTGTTTCAACCGTATCTTGGTAACTTGGTTGCATCTCTGAAATATCACCGCTATTATTAGTAGAGCAATGAATAATTACACTCATAATAGTCCTCTTTCTTGTGAACTTTACAGGATAGGCTACGTAACCGCTTGATGCCTACATGCCAGAGCTCACACTTTGCCCAGGACTGAACCGACCGGTGATACCACCCGCCACCTAAATTGACGGCCTTGAAGAAGACTAATTACCTCTCACCGCCAATATTCGTATTCTCAGAACGGAGGGAGTTCGAGGCCATGTGTCAGTCTCCCCAGATATTGCCATTTTTACTGACTCCTACGCTGCTGGAAAGTTCCACAGCTGCCCCAGTCCCCTCGTTTTGCCCTGTAATGCTTTGATAGCCCGTGGAATTGGATGCTGACATGGGGATTCATCATCTAACTAGCAGCCTAAGCCCTGGCTTAGTCAAGGCACAGATCCCCATCAGGGCGCCCGCCCCCTGCTTGGCAACTACTGGTTAGCAGCACACCGATGACTCCTTATGTCGGTAGTCGCTGGAAATTCCTGGAATGGGCTGAAACCCAGGTTCAAGGAAATCAATCACAAGGTGTTGGACCCATGAAGGACCCATCAGCAACCCCTTCACGCCGGCGGGCGTCGTCAAGCGACTCTCCCTCTCCACCGCGACTGGGCGCCTCGCCCTGCCTCATTCAAGTCGATCCTCGCCGGCCGGACTGCAGTGTGGTCTTTGCTGCGTGAGTACCCCACTGGCGCGCTGTTTCCATCGACTCAGCCCTGGTGGAATGTTTCGGATCTGCTGCGCGAGGATGAAGTAATCAAGGCCGTTTCATTTCCAGCCTTTGTCAGTCGCGTGTTTCCACGGACGTCAATTAACAATCAAGAGGCGCAGGCTTCACCTCTGACGCCGCTAAGCGCTTTGAGGATCTCGCGTGCTGGCACTTACACCGACAGCTCGGCACTGGCCCTGCAGCTCTCGTGCGTCTTGGCTGCCAAAGATGCTACCTCGTATTGTCTATCGCGGGTTTCGGTCCTCACCGCGTCCTTGCTCCTTCCTTGAAGCAACCAAGGCCTTCTCGTATTGAGATGGAGGGCCATTGGCGACACGGAGCCGCAACATGCGTTGCAGATACCCGCCACTCGTAGCCGCACCCTCTTCTTCTGCGCGGCCGCCCTCAGACGAATGAGAGGCTCCAGCCCGCCGTACCGTCTACAGCTCTTATTAGATCATTTGGGCTTGGGGCATTCTGGGTCAAGGATGCATGGGACGTTCCGTCAAGTGGGGGCTACAGACAGGAATCAAGGATGGAAGCTCGAGAGACCAGGGAGCTTGCCTGGGCCAACAAATGACAGCGTTACCCGACGTTCTGGTTGGGTTCTCATTGAAATTGGCGACATACGTAAGAGCACATCACCTAGTGTCACCCGCACTGAGCCATCCGCCCCCTTCAGCCTCCTCTTTTCTCCCATTAGCTCGGCTCTTGTTTCTTTTTAGTACTTTTGTCTGCCGCCCACTTAGATCAGGCCGTTGGGAAAAGCAATAAGGCGGCCGGATCAAGTGACGGATGAGGAAAATTCGACGGAAGGGGTAAGTCGAACCCGCCACGCTTCGCTTAACCTGGCGATGCATTGCAGCGGCAACGCCGTAGAACCAGCGTCGATGAGGGGAGGGGAGTGTGATATTGGCATCTGATATGTGACTGGATTGATTGATGGATTGATGGCTGGCTCAACCATGCGGAGGAGAGGGGAGAGGATGCAGCTCCATCACCCGCCGTTGCATCCAATCCCACCGCCCACACATGTCACGGCGATTCCGGACGTGCACCCATGCCATGGGAGGCTCGCCGAGGACGACACGAGCCCTGATCGCTTGTTTTCCGTGTCCTTCTCCTGCCTGCTGGGTCTTTTTATAGAGGAGACGCCCTCATTAGGACTAGACTCCGATCCTTTCTTTGCCCATAGTATCCGCACATAACGATTGATAAATGCGAACATCATCAGATGATAGATCGGCGAAAGCGGATCACATCACTGGCCTGCGAGTCTAGGTTCACCAGCCGATCGCCCCCTGCCCTGCCCGCCGGTACCTTACGTGCTACCCTACCCACGCCCGTCTCCCGGCACTCCGAACAAAGGGCGGAGGCCACTGCGTGTCTCGCTCTGTGCCAGAGGCGAATACCCTAAGCCCTACTGCATTCGACCTTGCCGCGGAGTGGGCATTTTACCCCTACCCAGTTTGCCAGGTGACTGTAAGGCGGCCGCTGCACAGGCCACGGTCCGGGATGGGCGGAGGAACACTGAATAGGTAAAAGAGTTTGATGCTACACCTCTCGAGCATCTATTAACTTGCTTTGGAAATGTCGCCGCCTTTCTTACGCCGTGGCAGACGCCGAGATGGTGCCAGCAACAACCCGAGAATGGGGCGAGAAGCGAGCGAGTCCAACGTCATCGCACACCCGAGACTGCCATCACCCGACGGATTATTTCTAACAATGACAAACACCCCTCAAACCTCTCTAGCGGTACGACAGTAATCAAGATTACTGTAGAAAATACTACCGGCAAGTGATATCGAGACAACTGGGACGGCATCTGATGCAATGCAGCGCCTCCCATATCCCGGCCCGCTCCTAGTCCCAAACCGCTCATTTTACCGAACGTTGCATGATATGACATGGCACAACACCTTTGCCTCATATTCGTGATAACGCACGGCTGTTGCAGATGTGATGTGCCATTTGAGAGATGCCGAGAGTCCGGGAGAAGAACGCAGAAGGTCTTGATAACAAATCCCTTATGTGAGAGATCTCCTCCGGCGATGATACAATACAGTTACATCTGATGCATACCGACGCCGTAAGCTCCGGATGCCCAAGACGACATAAAACAGCTGTCAACGGCACTGTAGAGAGAGTCTTGATCCCGTCTCGGCACTTCACCAAGCACTCTCGGCCTGAGTTTCAAGCCTTGCATCCCCTTACACTAAGCCCTAATCTTCCCGACACACACACTCCCCCTCTAAGCCACGAGGCCCGTTTCATCCCTCCAAGATGGGTAGCTCGCCATTGAGTAATCCCGCCGCCCCTGGCCTGCCGTACTACACTCCAGCCCAGAACCCCCCGGCTGGCAGTGCGCTGGACCCATCGTCAGCACCCACTCTCTTCCAGCCCCTGCAGATCCGGGGCACGACACTGCACAACCGCTTCGTCGTCTCGCCCATGTGCCAGTACAGCGCCCAAGATGGCATCCTCTCTGACTACCATCTCGTCCACCTGGGCCAGTTCGCCAAGGCCGGCGCCGCCCTCACCATCGTCGAGGCTACCGCCGTCGAGGCTCGTGGCCGCATCAGCCCCCACGACTCCGGGCTGTGGTCCGACGAGCACGTCGCCCCCTTGAAGCGCATCGTCGAGTTCATTCACAGCCAGGGGACCAAGGCCGGCATCCAGCTGAGCCACGCCGGTCGGAAGGCTAGCACTCTGGCCCCGTGGATCAGCGAGGGCCACGGCAAGGCCCTCGCCACGAGCGAGTTTGGGGGATGGCCCGATGACACCGTCAGCGCGAGCGCGATCCCGTTCGCGTCCAACTACGCTACACCGCGAGAGCTCTCCGTGGCAGAGATACAGAGTGTGGTCCAGGCATTCGCTGATGCCGCCAGGCGGGCCGTGACGGCTGGGTTTGACACAATCGAGCTTCACGCTGCGCACGGCTATCTCCTGAACCAGTTTCTATCCCCTCTTTCCAACGTACGTGGTTACATCTTCGAGTCACGCTCCAACGCGTCCAGATGCATACATATCCCTCGCTTGGTGGGCACACCCCCTTTGCTGACCCGATTCCCAGACACGAACAGATGATTATGGTGGCAACTTCGATAACCGCACCCGCCTGCTGCGAGAGGTAATCTCCGCCATTCGCGCCGCAATCCCCGACTCAATGCCCCTCTGGGTACGTATATCCGCCACAGAATGGATGGAATGGGATGGAAAGCCGACCTGGGACATCGAGGAGAGCATCCGCCTCGCCCGCATCCTCCCCAGCCTCGGCGTCGACCTCCTCGACGTGAGCAGCGGCGGCAACGACTCGAGGCAGAAGATCGAGATCTCCAAGTACTACCAGGCGGACTTGGCGGGGAAGATCCGCAAGGTCGTCCAGGACGAGGGCCTCAAGCTGCTCATTGGCGCCGTAGGGTTCATCAGCGAGGCGGAGATGGCTCGAGAGCTGTGCCAGGAAGGGGGTGACATGGCCGTGGCATCCGAGGAGAAGGGGGTTCCCAAGGCAGACCTGGTTATTGTTGCTCGGCAGTTTCTCCGTGATCCTCACTTTGTGTTGCACTCGGCGCAGGAGCTGGGTGTGCCAGTGAAGTGGCCAAACCAGTATCACAGGGCACCCCGCCGAACCCACTAGATGAGGTTGCTCTGTGGTGTGCAAGTCGGGTGATCTTACGGAAGATGGGCTCCTTTTTGACACAAGCTATGATACTACGCTCTCCTTACATTTTTGGGTCGATTCTTGGGCACAGATTTTGCCAATGCTATAACCATAGATCTCAGCCAGTCATCTTAAATACAAAGCCCCCAATTTGGTGCTTCTATGAAGGCCTAGATATCCCCAAACCCCGCTTTATTAGTGAATCTTGATGCTAAACTCCATCACCATATCCAAATAAGCCATCTTGAAATATCTAACGTCACCCGTAGCGGTCAGAGTCCCTTTGCATACACCCATCATTGAAGTGGAGAGAAGAGTAGAGCTACCCCCAGCCTGAGCCCCTGCACCAACGTCTGCCTAGCACAGCTTTTAGCCCTTGCTAATGATCAGCCACGCTAAAGTGACAGACCGACGCCAGGCGGCCGCCGCTAATTCAGGGGCGTTTCTTTTGCTTTTGCTGGGTGACGAATGCCGGGGTGTGTTCAGGCTCTAGCGAAGCGAGTCATGGATGGAGCTACAAGACGGAAGGGTTCCGTAGTCTGATATTGATTTGGAATTCAAGATTCATGCGTCAGAGGTGGTAGCAGGAGAAATGAGACATCTGATGAGAGAGTAGTTATGAACAGACTGCGTTCTACAATTAAGAGAGAAATTCAGGAGTATAAAACAAAATAGCGTAACAATATACAGTATGTTATCTCTTACTTATGTATTATTAACAGTTAATAATCTGATCATACCAGTCGCAGGCTCGAGAATAAGCAGCTTACTATTTGACTTTCTCGATTTCAACGTCACCCACTTGGTGTTGGACAACATCCTGATACTAGTTTCCACACGTGCAATTCCATGTCACGCTGTGCTTCGTCGTGGTTCCAAATGCAAGGTGGACTGATAGGTAATCCGTCGACCTGCATGGATCAGCATTTGTAATATGGGCCGAGTGCAACGTACTACGCATGAGAACCGCCACCGCTGGATTCTAGATCGAAGTGTTGGTGAAAAAATGCAAAAATACTAAGAATAATGTAAAGCTTGGATAATCTCATGAAATGAGGCAAGGTTTCGACTTGGAATTATTGTCGTTGATGCAGTTGCGGTTTACCACCCCAATGCAGCCAGTCTCATCTAATAGGGAATTACACTCTTGATGAGTCTTGCATGACCTGAAACTGAAAATTCGATTCACTCTGATAAATTCAATGTAATCCGTCTATTCTGCAGTATTCTATTATATTCTATCTATATTCATCGGTATAAAGGAAATGCGGTGTCTGGGCTTTTTCTTGTATTTGTTCGACCATAGAACCATACAACTCTTTAGAAGCCTCCTACATATGCAGAATATTCCACTGGTTCTTCAAGCTGACTAGTTGCCTCAGAATGAGCTGAGAGCGTCTCTTGCTTGATGAAGCGACTCAGCATTGAGTCGTCTACAGCTCTTGGCTTGGAATACTCCCAAGATAAGTGGATATTTAAAGGCATGAAAAGGTCCCGGGAGTCTTTTTCAGACGTCGTCTGCGCCATAATAGGCTCAAACTCGGTATTGGGTCCAAATGGCTCAGTACTAACGGCTGTTGTGTTAAACTGAGCCTGTGGTGGGCTTCTGCTGCTCTCAATATTGTAGCAAGGCTGGAACATTGACGTCTCCAACGCATAAGAGAACTCATCGAGCTGTGATGATGGGTAAATTTGATAATTTCCGAGATCGGAATTCTCCGCGAGGGCGAGCTGGTTGCTGGCAGTTCCAATGTTCTCTGGGGTGTAGGACCTCTGTAGAGGGCTGTCCTGGCTCTCAGGGGCCATAACGCACAACTCGTGGTCCAAATCAGAGTGGTATTCAGGGGACATGGCCTCTGTACTGCAGCTACTGAACCCGTCACTGCTCTGATTGGAGCCGTCCTCAGCCTCTAAACCCGCCTGTTGCTTCCTGAGGATATTGGCAAGATGCTTCATGCCCTCCATGTCTTCAGGGAACACAGACTGGACGGGAAGATCGATATCTCCATTGGAACGAATACAGGCCAGCTTCTGGGCAATATTGTGGATGATGGCTTGTCCACGGTCGTTGCAACGGGGTTCCCCAAGATGCCACTCATCATGATTACGAACCATTTCGTAAAGCTTGCGGATCGTCGCGACAAGAACCAATTGGGTGTTCTCCAGTACCTCGGCGTAGCTACTCATTGCCGTTAATAAACTAGGACAAACTCGGTGCAGCACCGTAAGAAAATTGTAATAGCAGATCATGACATACCCGCTTGGCAGCTGTTTGTAACCAGGTCTCTTTCTGACACTCGCAGTGCAGATCAAACCATCATCGTTGCAACGCTGGCAGGGAAATTCACCATCGCACTAATGATACTCACAATTAGTCGACTGCATACGGGAAAGTAAAGTCGATGTGAATGGCTGCATAATTCATACCTTGGTCTTCTTCATGCGGCATCGCTCGCAAGCCTTCCAGACCCGTTTACCTCGACGGCCAGCGCCGCCGTGGGCATGAACGAGGTGGTCATTGTATGACATGGTAGTGTCAACATGAGGATTAGTCCGTTTTGTAACTCTGTGCAAGGATGCCTTGGGCCGTGTAGATGATGGAGAGCTTTTCTTGGATCGCGAGGGCTTCGAGTCCCACGTTGAGACCATTGGCAATTGAATATTTGATGACGACATGATACTTCTAGGCTTCTGTGCTTGTGTTTGCAGCTATGAAGACATATATGGACATGGGATGTGGGGAACCGTTCCTGTTAATTGAGAGTGATAATGTGTCGAAGTAGATCAAAGCTAATCTGGCTCTGCAGTCTACCACGTCCAAAATTGAGGGGAGTGAGATGCTTATATGTAGGGGGAGAGAGATGCCATTCCTTTTCTCGCTAGATGAGGAGCATGAGACATAATCGCGAGTATCTCACCGTTCTCTGGGGGACGCGTTGCCCTGCGGTGAGAATTGACTCAGTTGGGATGCCGGTGCCGGTCCCAATGCCACCCGGAGACGATTCGGCTTGACAGATGGCACTGTCAGCGGGTGTAAAAGAAGACAAAGCCAATGTACTGCTGGGGAGAACGTCACTCCCACCGACGCCCAGTGGGCCCAACGGCATATTTTTTCCGTGCATGATCTTTGTTCTTTTGCTGCACGCTGATTGATCTACATCAGAAACGAATGCATGGAAGTCGTCATGGAAGAACAGAGCAGGGCATCACAGGGACATTGCACACGAATAGCCATGAGGCCCTCCTCCTTACGACATATTGAAGCTTCTTAGGTAGTTACTAATACCCAGTACCACGTAATTTATTTTGTTCATTATCCGCCCATAAATTACTGCAATTCTTTGGGGCCCTGCTGTTACTGCAATAATAAAAAGCTTGTGTGCCCAAGTCCTACTGCCGTGTAGAGAGGGGCTGAAGCTCGGGATTGTTAGCAGCCGTTATGGCCAATCAATGGCTGGCGCAATCCTCCAGTGAAGAGATTGCCCACCGGAATGTGGTGTTGAGGGACGACCCTCCGGAAATCTGTCGGTCGGCTTCGCTGTTCGCGGTTTCGCGTGTAAAGTGCCATGACAGGGGTCTTGTGCCGTGGAATCTTCCATGCTTAATCGACCGGTGTCGATCTCTCGGGGCCCACGGCATCTTCATCTGGATGGCTGAGAATGCCATTCGTCTGGGATGGCGAAACTCAAATCCATATTGCTCCATCTCATTTGTGGGTTCATCTTCTGCCCTGCGAAGGAAACGCTTTCTTGTGCTGGGTGCGTCACTTCGGTCTGCTTACCAGCCATTACACTCACTCATGGTAGCTCTCCTGCAGCCACAGCGCTGCCTGGGCTCCTTCTCGTGTTTCTTTGCTCAACAGGCAGTTCTGGTTGGCGGGCGGCCATAAGCGAGCAACTTGATCGAACAGGGGGACCTGGGAGAACCCGGCTCGCTTCAAAAAGCCCCAGCCAACCTCAAAGAAGAGTGAGTCGGAATCCGAGCACACCAACATGCAGTCTCGTCATTCGTCAGGTTCCGCATTGCAGGCCCTGTAGTTTTGCAGACGGGCGACCATGACGCCATACAGCAGCACCGTCTGGTGCCAGTCCCCGCCACATTTCGAGCTCGGATCCGACAACGCGAGTTTATTTTATTGCCAGCCCTGAATGTGGAAAACCGTCATATTCCCGGTGATGGAGATGCCCGTGAAGCCCCGTTGCCGGTTTCCGGCCGTTAATACGGGTGAACATGCTTGCCTTTCGCCCGCCCGATTGATTCGAGGATCTTATTCAACGAATGAAATGTAGCCCATTATCAAATCTGAGATGGCTTCGGATCGCTCGCGATGTTGCTCGGCGTGAGGATATTAATGGACGAATGAGATGTACCAGATTATTAAGTCTGTAATTGTTGAATCCTTTTGATGCTGCACCACTCGCCCAGTTTTCCATCTTTCATTCCTCGAGCCAACGGCACAAGCATCTACATACGTATGAAACGCCAGCCTTCGCCCTGGTAGTGTTTTGTGTTTACACCCGCCGCTTGAGCTTCCAGCTGAACCAGAGACTCAGCTCAAACCCAGGGTCATCTCGATTAGCTACGAGCACTTACACTCCCCATTTCTTTCGCTTAATTTCCTCACTCAAGAGGGCCGACATAATTAACAGCTAGCTAAGGATTTATTCAACACAGGCACCCAATATCCGGGCATGCGTCCAGTGTGTCCAAGCGTAGACACTGAATAATGGTCGGGCAAAAAACACAATTGATTCGTTCCGGGCGGGAATAATGTCCATGGCAGGTGAGAGAACTGGACGGATCCAATCGCGTTGTGGAAGGTGGCCAGATGACCTCCTCTTCTACCAATATATCCTATGGAAGCAACTCATCTACATGATGTAACGACTCATGCAACAAGACAGACAGATTGATGATGTTATGAACGGCTTCGACTTAGTACAGGGTAGGAGTGCACCGGAATGATGCTGCATTGAGAAGCTGAGTAATTAACTCTAATGGCGCCTAAAACCACCTAAGGCAGAGCCTAATGAGGGCCCTGCCGTAGCCATATTACACAAGAATTGGCCATGTCAAGACGTGGCAGCTGCTGGTCTTTGAAAAAATTATGATAGCTTCTAAGGTAGTCTTTTTTGGATTCAGATGACTCTTCCAAATTGCTCCAATATTAGGTCTTCCAAGTTCCAGGCGATCGGTAAGCCTGAGAAAATGGCATTATTAAGAGACATACAGACTGAGAGTGGCATTAGTAAAGGGTTGCTAAGGCCTGACGGACGCTTCCGAACTTCAGCCGTGTGGCAATCGCGAGCAACCGGAATAGAAGATTCTATTGATATGGTCAGCTTTGTAATATTTCTTGATTATCTTAAGTATAATAATGGCACTCTCTGCATCTCCTACAGCTGTTACCATACCTTTACCAGCCAAGTCACAGGTGAGCCATGAGCTTCCCCCAGACTTGCCTCCGTACCGCCCCTGATCCAGCCGACACCAGTTGAGACCATGAAACCGATTCAACACTCTGTGTTCGTGTTCTTCCTTTCTTCGACTCGTTGACAGACAAGCTACGATTCCATATACTTTGAAGATAAATTCGAGAGCAGAATTCGTTCTGCGGCTTTTCTCATCTCTACCGAGTACGGCCGATGAAGTCCAGTCCGACGCGAAACAATCTCTAAACTCGTGCCTACATCCGAACACAATATCACGACCTCTTTGAACTTGTTTTTCGCTAAAAGGACGTGTAGCAAAAAGTCATTCGATATCATCAAAAAATCTCGATCTACTGGTAAACAAACGACCGTCGACTCGAGTGGGCGCTTGACACTTCCAGAACCGCGTCGATCTACCGATTCAAGAGAACGTCACGACATCAATAAGAATACAAGAAGAGGATTAGGGTTGACGTGAAGCTTAATTGTCTCACACGACGTAATCCTATTCCTAATTACCCAAGATCGCGTACCAAGATTGCGGCGTCATGCGGAGAGCGACATTTTCACGAAGCAACCGACTCAACATCCCCCATCAAACCGATACAAAGCAAACAAGATAGCCGTACAAGACTTGCCGTCCCTATTCTTCTACAACTAGTACTTGTAGCTGTAATACAGGGCTCTTAACGGTCAGAGGAGTGTTAAAAGTTGTAGTGGTCTTGATGGCTTCGATGATGGTAAAACGTTGCGTAGTCTCCAGGGGACACAAGACAGAAAGCTCTCACCATCCTCACACGAGACCCTTCCTCGATTTCGAGTTCCAGTACTCCGTACACAGCCCGAGACAATTTCCATAGTGTATGCTCCCCTAGGTATCTTCTGTTACTTAGTTATCCCCCCTTTTCGTAGTCACAATACGTATGCAACCTAGAGACGCGTACGGCGAGAAGGAGTGAGCTCAATTTTACGGCAGCAAGGTTTTGCAAAGCTACTAATGCAACCTCGTCACGCGGCAAATGATCTTCTCTTTTGTTTGGTCGCACCCAATCAATCCCAGACATGCGGTAATAGATACGAGGTTCCGCATTTGGTCACCTCTCGTCAATCTGTTCCTCGTCGTGGCAACTACGCCGCTTTAATACCGCATCCAGGAGGTAGGAGGCATACATATCAGCAAAATTTCAGAATTCCATAAGATTCTATCTTCACATTACATGACTTTAAATTTGCCACCGAGGAAGCTGACACCTATTGATGATGATGAGAGGCTTGCTCACTCAGATCAGGTAAGCCTTTGTCACCGCCACCAGATTGTTCTCACTAGCGTTTTTTTAGTTGATAGGAGGACATAGGTGTTGTGGGCCTTTGATTTGGAATTCGAGGGGGAGAAAACAGGGAATCAGAAAGGGAATATCATGCCATACCCCTTCTTGTGCATGAATTAGGGGCTGCTCTCTCTCAACCTCGTTCTAGCCAAGTCTCCACCCTTCCAGGCTATACAATGTACCGTCGTCGACCAGCTTTCACACCCCCCTCCTAAGTAGATTAATGGAGAAGGCGGCCGCTGTGCTCGGCACTCGCTCAGAGCGGGCTTGACTTCCAAGTGCAGAGTGAGTGTCCTCCACTTTTCATAGCTTGCCATCCTCTCACACCCGCTGTCTGGTGTCTCAGATTGAAGGAACACCGTCATGTAAGGCCCTGCAGGATGGAGAGATCCGCGCTCCAAACGAAAGATACATAGCACACCGTATACACATGTGTATTTTGGATAGCCAAATTATGAATTGATTAAGGCTATCTTACAGAGTATAATAAGCACATTCAATCCAGGCCTAAACCCAGTAGCATTATCAGGCTGGATCCAAACTTAGCACCCCAGATAACCACCGAGATTTACTGCGGGGGCACATAGGCTGCGATTTGTGCCGTCAGGAACCTTGGGGCAGCTCCGATGGCATCATCCGCATAAAAAAAGTGAGCTGGTATAGGAATCATGATTCCAATACAGACTGCATCGGCATATTCACAAAACACTGCCGTCCTCTCTGGAGGATAGTTTGGAATCACGGCCTTGTTCTCCAAATTTTTGGTGTACCCAAATAGAGTAACCCCCACAATGTTATTCCTGACAGCATGGTCGAGCTCAGAGACTGCATTCCAGATAACAGCTGTTCCCTGGCTACAACAAGTTAGACGATTATCGCATATGTTTTCACGCCTCGGAAGTACTTTACCTATAGCCGCCTGCAACGACTGGAGTCTTTGGACACTTGATGTGGGCCAGTTGGAAGAGTCTCTTGCCCTCATCAATAGACTGGCGGTTTGTCCCGTTCGGAAGGTAGTTGGGAGAAATCAGTGCTGTATATGCGCCACCAACGCCCTGAATCCAGATCTTATCATATTGGGCTTCCAATGTTGCAGCAAGGGCGGGACCAGCCATAAGACCCTATAAACCATGAATACAATGCGTTATTGCGTGAGAGAAGATTGAGTTATACCATGTTACCCGGCTCAGTAGAGCCACGAGCAAAGATAAGAATAACCTCTGGGCATTGAGAGGCAGGTCCGGCTTCAAGATCGTTTTGATTGAGAAACCCCCGCTTCTCGAGATGTGAAACCTCTTCTGAAACTTCAACGGATATCTTGCCAGTTTCTTGTGTTCTTGGGAGCGCATTGGTATGCACAACAGCCAGCGCAGAGAGGAGAGTGATGAGCTTCATGGCAGGCCAGGATTCAGGTTTCGTCAAGCTAGGGATTAAATATTTGAATTGTATGCGGACTCTGATGCAGAATCGATTATTCAGAGAGGCTTCGAGATTATTTATACACAAGTTCTCACGTATGTATCCTAATCTCGGGATATCATATCCGTTGCTTACGGCAAGACAAAAGCACAAACACCTAAGTTCTATGTTCGAAGCGACAGAGCGACGCCGGATGGACTTGGATGTCCCACTTTGTTTTCATTTCCTCCTAGAGACACCAAGTTCAATGTATCTCGGACGATTTTAGTCGGATTCCGATCCTCTTTCTGATAGCATTGATCTGTATGAGATTTATTGAAAATACGACCCCGCTTCTAACCCATATAGAGAGCGAGTGCATAGTCTAAAACAATGACCGTGTCTAGTATGCTTTGTAGCCGAAAAGCCACTCATCTTTTGAGCATGTTTTCGGTATGTTACATGATGATCTATAACAAAGTGCTAAGCCTAGGCCCTTGAGTGTCTTATCGGCGATGCGAGATGACATGATCAAAATAATACAGTTCATATGCATACCCAAGGTCAACTGGAGAGTCATAACCACGTGTCTCCAATAACAACAAGTACTGTGAATGAGGGGGGAAAAGTTCCCCTGAACAAGAGATCCGATGTTACTCTGTACAATAGGCCTGGACTCGAAGAGATACGTTTGATGCGGGCTGTCGGTGGGAGAACTGATACCCCAGTGAACGATATCAATGCAACTTCCATCTAAAGGGGAATTGTTTTGATCGTTCGATGCTCTGCCGAACCCTAAAGCTAATCAGGCATGCTCAGCCCAAAGATTCATGGATTGTTTAGAGTTATCAGCTGCATGAGCCGTCCCTTGGCAAAGTGGATGTTGCAGTACATCAAATATTGTTGTGTGGCCAAGTTTTCAGCTCGCCACTGCCGGCTCACTACCACCATCAGCCTTCGCACTGCATGATCCCCAACAAATTAGACACAACAGAGTGCCTCGGGCTACCCGATCCAGTGTTCCTAATCGGCAATCTGTTGGGCAGATACATTCATGTGATCGCACTGCTGACGGAGCCAACAATCAATCGTATGAGGCACTCCTTGCGAATGCTGTAGTATGGAAAGATCCGGCTTTTCCGAAGGAAAGAATCTTGGGTATGGTCTGAAAGACTTTGCTTCATGCAATCATCTTGTCTTGAATCCCTTATTGTCGAATGCTTCATTGTAGGCAGGGAAAGAGAGAACAGGAGATCGGTGGAGCAAATCTATGTAGGCATATCCAGCATGTAGGTGTCCTTTACCCATCTGAAATCTCGAAGGCAACTGAGGAACCCTAGCTAGCTTTTCCGTCATATCTTTGGCTTATGTGTATCTCGGCCTGTCTTGATATCTGAAGCCAGGTTGAAGTCGCGGAGCACAATGTCCGGGTATTTCATCCCTCCACTGCTGCCCACGAGCTCCGGCATTCGCCAAGCTCCTCCATCTACGACGAGAACATGCCCATTAACATAATTTCCTGTTTCTGAAAATAGATAGACTGTTGCATCTGAGATCTCTCGCACGAGCCCATACCTGCCAAGCGGGACTCCACCGCCCGCTTCACCCGTATCACGCGTCGCCTTGCTTGACAGACGCTCTAGTCCTTCAGTATTGCCGATACCCCCAGGACTGATCACGTTAGAGTTGATACCTCGAGGGCCGTATTCTAAGGCAATGGATGCTGAGAGTGCGTCTACTCCAGCTTTTGCGGAGGAAACGTGTGCTTGAAACGGCATCCCGGCGTAGTGAAAAGTTGTGGACATGAAGACAATCCTTCCGCCAGTGGTGGAGGACGGATTTGGGTTCTTAGACGCTGATTTAACTAGATGTTCAGCCGTAGCCTTGAAAGTGTTGAATGAGCCCATAAGATCGATGTTTACGACTGTCTGGAAAGCATTTGAGGAGAGGCCACTGATGGGAGCCAGGAAGTTCCCCGCGGCACCAGCACTAATTCAATCATTAGCAATGCAAAATCCCACCGGTAGAGGGAGTATTGTAGAAATTACATCACGTAGTCAATCCCGCCTAGCTCGCCTACACAACGTTCAACGGCTTTCTCAAGGCTTTGCAAGTTTCTGACATCCACGCCGCCGATTCCGAGGACCTTAGACCCAGGACGGGCCGTTTCTATCTCGACTGCCATCTGCTGGGTCTTTTCGACATTTCTCCCAACAATGCAGGCATTGGCGCCTAAATGAACAAGAGCACGAACTTGAGCAGACCCGATTGTGCCTGCACCACCGGTGCAGAAGACCACCCTGTCGTCTGTGGGAAGTAGACGTGAGAAGGACTCGACTGACAGTAGGGGGCCGGGCAAGACGACGACTTACCGAAAATCCCGTCTCTCCAAACAGAGGAGACATAATCCTGCTTTGAAACTTTCATAGCTCTGACAGATGGTTCTAAGGCCTTATGATGGTCTGATAGTTTGATCAAGCTTTCCATATAAGGTTCGTACAGGTAGAATCAAGGTATCGAGTGGGCAGATTGCCCGCCCTCACACATGTGTCATCCTTTTATTCCTATGCTATCACATGCGCATAATTTACAAGCCGAAACCGCGGTCTGTGTAACCTGCTCACATGTTTGCTTGACTCAGTTCCGATTGGATGTGAGGGTAGTCGGCATAGCCGGCCACACCTAACACCATCAGTGAGATTGCCGGCTGCACGTCTAAGTCCCTTTTGTCTTACAGGCGGTTCCCAGCTAGCTGAGCCCGGGCGTGCAGGAGCCCAAAGACCGTGCCATCCTTTTTGTTGAGAACATGTATGACCACCTGATTTTGGGCATTTCACGGGGATGAGCATACGCATGCGTTGCTGCTACGAATTCTAACCTTAGGCAAACACTTCACATGTAAGAATCAGATACACCCATGGCCGTACAATGAAAGGTAGTACTTGTTATATGACAATCTGCGCTTCCTCGGCAAAAAATAATTGATCAACCCTGAGGTAACCTGACAGGTAATGTGGTAAAGAATGATGGGGGACCTCGAAAAGAATGTAAAGGGGATAAAATAAGAAAGTTGAGGAGATAATTAGACCCAAAAGAATAAAGAAGACGATAATAAGAAAGACATGAGCCTCACGACTACGGCATCTTGGTCGTCAAAACCTCTTCATGCGTGTACTTCTTCACGCCTGAATCATCCTCCTTCTCAGCCTCGCCGAATCTCTCCTTCAGCCCATCGACCGCCTTCTGGCCCAAAGCCTTCAGGCTACCCACTCCAAGCATCTCTAGTACGCTTATATCTGTACCAAATGATGACTTCCACCAGCTCCTCATCTCAACTGCCACGAGACTGTCAAAGCCTATCTCTTGCAGAGTGCTGTTGACATCAATTTCAGTGTCGTCGTCTACAGGCTTCATCAGAAGCATCATGAGTTGCTTGGCAATCTGGATGGCCACAAAATCGACAGTGGTAGCTTCTGAGAGAACACCAGGGTTGCCAATTACTTGCGACAGGAACACGGAGAGCTCGCTCGACGCTGCGGACGAGCTTGACCCTGCAGCACCAGAGGCACTGTTCAGGTAAACACCTACTCGACGGTCGCCTTTCCAGGGGACACGATTGGAGGCATCAGTCATAGGTGTGGTGCTGCGCATGCCGACGAGTAGTTCACTCTTGCTAACAAACGGTTTATTCGACAAGCGCTCGCGGGTAGTTAGACGAGGTGCGATGATAACGGCGGTGATCGCATCAAGCATCTCGGCAATTCGAATGCCGTATATTCCCTGAGACAAAAGGCGCTCGCGCACGATGGGGTTGTCAGCGACGTAGCCATGGTCAAGCATGACACCAATGTTGACGGCTGAAGCATTCAGTCCGAGGCTCTGTCGATATTGCACGAAACTATCGAGGAAGGTATTGGCACCGGCGTAATTGGCCTGGCCGCGTTGACCCACGACTCCCGAGATGGAGCTGAAGAGCACGAAGAAGTCGAGGTCGAGCTTACGAGAAACAGTTGCGTTGTGTAAGTTCCAAGTCCCGAGAACCTTGGGCTCAACACAATCAACCCAGTCTTCATAAGACATGTTTGCAAAACTCTGATCCCGCAGGACCATGGAGACATTGAGTATTCCTTTGAGGAAGCTGCCGGCCGCCGCAATGGCACGCTCGACGTCGGCAATTCGGCTAACACTGCCCTTGATCGCAGAAGCAGTACAGCCTTGGCTGCGCAGCTCCTCCAAGAAGGCTTTGTCTTCCGCAGTTTCGCCTCCACTGCGCGAGAGGAAGACTAAATGGCGAGCTCCGTGCTCAATCAGCCAGTTAGAGACAGCACGGCCCAAACCGCCCAGGCCACCGACCAGCAAGAAAGAGTGGTAGGGCTGCAGGTCAATCTTACGAGCTGCCTGCCTTGTCTCCAATGATTTCCCTTCTGGAAGGTCCAGCGTGATAATGATCTTGCCAATGTGCTGACCTTTCTGCATATAGCGGAAACAGTCCTCAATCTCGTTTGCTGTGTAAGTCTTGATGGGACGAATAGGTTTGATGTGGCCCTCTTCGAAGTATTTGGCAACTCTCTTGAGTAAACTTGAGAACAGTCATTAGTTTCTCCGCTCATTACTATTGATTTGAATTTCATTAGGGCACTTACTTGTTACCAACATCCATTCGAAGCTCCATGATGTGCCCAAGGTCGATGCCGTGGTAGCTTCGGTTGAGTTCGAACACGTTCAATGCCAACTTTCCGTTCCCGACGAGATCACGTTTACCGATTTCGATCAACTTTCCAAACTCTGCCACACAATCCCACGACGTATGCAGCAGTTCACCGGATAAAGAGTTGAGGACAATATCAACTCCGCGGCCATTTGTTGCTGCCATGACATCGGCAAGGAAAGACTTGTCCCGCGAGTTGAAAATGCGGTCTCTCGACATGCCAAATGTAGACATGAGGTACTGGACCTTCTCTTCATTTCCCACGGTGCAATAGATCTCAGCACCGATCATCTTAGCTATTTGGATAGCCGCAAGCCCGACACCACCGCAAGCAGAGTGGATTAGAACTGTCTGCCCGGCTTGAAGACCTCCCTGGTCAAGAAGTCCGTGAATGACAGTGGCGAAAACGCAAGGCATGGTAGCGGCATCTTCAAAACTGAGGGAATCGGGGATCTTGGCAAAGACTTTCTGCGGTAGAATCAAGTGAGTCGAGAAACAGCCTTCTCCAAATGCGAAAACTCTGTCGCCTGGCTTCAGATCTCCGGCATTCGGGCCAACTTTTCTGACGATACCACATGCTTCGATCCCAAGGGTCGTCTTAACTCGAGCGTCGACAATGCCCATGGCAATCAACACGTCCTGTGCGTTATTGAGTCAGTAAACATCCTATATCGTGAGTATTTTGACCATGGGGTCGCTGCACAAACCTTGAAATTCATTCCAAAAGCCCTCGTTTCAACCAGAATCTCATCATCGATCAACTCCCTCACGGGAATTGCAGTCCACGCCAGAGTGTTGAGACGTCCAAACTTGCCGATTCTCAGGTCGTGGCCCACCTCCGGCCGATTTTCTGTCTCTGACTCGCGCAGCTCCTCGCTGACTGACACGGGGAACAGTCTGGGAATCTGGATCACTCCCTCTATGATGGCGTATTCAAATTCGGGGAGCAGAAGCTCTTCTGAGCGACGGTGATTGAATTTCTTGAACACCTTGACCGCGGCAGACAGATTCTCCGCAGTGGCCTGATCCAGCTCGCAAGTAGCCAAATCGGCATTCAGCTCGCCGCGAATCGTTCTCATGGCACCGATGACTTGTCCCCAGCGAGGATCCTGAGAGTTGAACTGGGAAGATCGTGTAAGCCAGAGGAGACCAACTTCTAGGGCAGCAACCTCTGATAGAAATTCTTGAAGGGCCACAAAAGAGCTCTTGCTAATATTCTCAAAGAACGGTTTGTAAAGGTCTACCACCGCAATCACGTCTTTATCCTTAGGCAGCGGCCCTGAAGCCCAAAGATGTAGGTCCATGGCATAACCCTCAGATTGAAGCTGTCTTGAGAGGCTCTTTGCAAGCTCCATCGTCCCGTAATCATAAACAATAGTGGCAGCCTGGTGTCGTGGAGCTTCGACGGCCGGTCTAGCTGTCATTACAGCCATGAGGTGATTTGGTCGCGGACAGTCGAGAGCTACATGCTCCAGGCCACCGAAACCGGCTTCGATCAGGCTGTTGTGCCAGCTCTCGGGGGAAATATAAGGCTCGTCGATACGATTGTCATCTACACCGAGCCACCAGCCAGGGAAAACCCCCATGACAGAATTGATAGCCTTCACGTCAGAGCACAGCTCTTCCATGTATAACCGGCCTTCCGGATGAAGTAGTTTGCACACATTGGTGAGCGTTTGTTTGAGACTGGGAGTAGCATGGAGAATATTTGCGGCCACGATGAGGTCATACGAGCCTGCCACAAATCCTTGCTCGATCGGATCCTTGGTGACATCTAATGCCTGGAAGTCCATATTGGGGTAAGCTGCAAAACGTTCTTTGGCAGGTCCGAAGAATGCTGGCGAGATATCTGTATATGTATATCTGGAATACATAAGAGAACCGTTCTCAGAGTTCGTCAGATTGTGAAGAAGGGTATTGGTAGTGCCACCAGTACCGGCACCGACCTCAAGAATCCGTAACTGGGGCTTTGAATGCCCAAGTGTCTGGAATAGTTCTTTGCGGTCACAACGATCCAGATAATTGTAGATGTTGGCCAACGTATCGTCTGGCATCAAGATAGCAACAGGATCAACCTCACCCTTGAACATAGGGACAATATTGTCAAGGATTACCCTGAAGGCCACCACGAGGGGATCCATTGTTGTTGCTGAAAGAATACCTTCAAGAGCTTCCCGAGAGCTATCGGGCTTTGGTTGTGGCTGCTTCTTCATCCATTCCAAGAACTGCTGGAAATGGGGAATGTCTGTCGAAATACCTTCAAGCTTGGAAAGTGACTCTTGGATGACGACACGATTCAGCTCTTCACAGAGCTGCAAATATTGCTGTTGTTCTTTATGAGGGGTAATCAGAGAGTCAAAGTTGACAAAGTCCATATCCGGTCTCCAGAACGCTCTGGCACCAGCATGGGGATCCGGGTTCTCAAATGCTTCAGCCCCCTCAATGGGACTAAGTTTCACCCCAGTCATCTTCATTGCCATCTTTCCATCAGTTCCGAAGCCCTCTCCATCACCACAAAGAAGGCCACGTCGAGTCTGAATTGCTTTGATAGCCATGTCGATCTCCAAATCACACTTGTATACTTCAACACTTTGGATGTATGTAGGAACATTCATTCTGTTGAGTTTGTGTGTTAGGCCATTGGTAGCTGCCACACTGAACAACTGAAGGAAGAAGTCAAACTTCGTGGGATGCACGCAGTAGGATGATTCTCCATCGTCCTTAACAGTATGGATCCCTCTTCCTTTGGATAAATTTTGAGTTGTGGAGCAGGATAGGTTAGACAGGCCTTGGAAATCATCTCCATAGTTTGCTCCAACTGTACGGAGAGCCTGGTACCATTTATTGGTTTCCACATGTCGAGAAAGCTTATTAGCGTCTTCTGCTCGTTCTGAGGTTGATAACTCTGTCAATGCGGAAATTTGGGCAGAGCAGTGTTTCATCCACGTTGTTCCGTTGTAGGAGCTTACAACAAAGTCCCACCACACGCTGTCAAGGCTGTCTGTGAGTGCCGCCCGGCGTACGCTGGTGATGATCTCAGTTGACTTGGAGTCTGTCAAAACCATGGCTGTATCGATGACCACGTTACGGAGGGCAAAACCCTCGAAATTTCCCTCACAAAGCTGCCGTGCTGCTTCGCCAGCCATGCCCACGTATGCGGCACAGGGGAATACTACATCCCCTTTGATATTGTGGTCCACAATCCACGGAACAGTTGCTAGTGAGATGACATTCCGGAAGACAGGTTCATTCTCTGTGCTCTCAATGACACGGACACCTAGCAGTTCGTGGTGAGGGAATTTGCGCCAACGCCACTCCTTTACCATGCGATTATCAAACATATACGAGTTGTCGTGATGCCAAGGGTAAGTGGGCAGATTTGGGACAACCTGGGCAGTGTTATTTGGGTTGGTCAGTCGGTCAAAATCGATATCAACGTTTTGGATCCAGAGCTGGCCAACAGCTGAGAGGAATGTTTCACTCGCATTCTTGTTGCGGATGATGCATGACGTGTATGGGTAATTGGCTGAGAATTTGGCCAATATTTGACGAATTGGGCCGCCCAATGCTGAATGGGGGCCTATCTCCAAGAACATGAGGTTCGCCTTGGTAGTTGCACCGTGATGTGCGACAAGATTCGACAGGCCAGTGTTGAACAGCACGGGTGACTCAAGGTTTGACTGCCAGTACCTTGAATCCAGCTGATCGGTATGAGCAAATTGCTTTCCAGAAACAGTAGAGAAGAAAACTGCCTTCTTCTTGGGGACGCTGTGATCTTTGCCGTTCGGGATGTCATGGAGATGATGAGAGGTTAATTTGTGATATCTCTCACCAACCTCTTTCATGTGATGGGAATGATAGGCTGTCCGGACCTTCAGTTTTCGAGCCAGAACGTCTGGATTCTTTGCGCGAACTGATTCCAGGACTTGCTCCAGTGGTTCCGTATCACCCGATATCGTAACGCTCGAGGGCGAATTCTCACAAGCGATAACAACGCCGGGAATCAGGAAAGGCTCCGTCTCTTGCCTTCCCATGCCGATTGCAGCCATGGCTCCAGCTTTCTTTACCTCTGAGGAAACAACGCCGCGGTAGTAGGCTGCAACGATGGCCTCAGAGGCGGTAAGATATCCAGCGGCGTATGAGGCTGCCATCTCACCAGAAGAATGTCCAATAACACCATAAGGCACGATGCCAATCTCGCTTAATGCATCAACGAGGGCAACCTGCAGCGCGGTGCACAGAGGCTGGGAGAAGCAAGCAGTATTCACGTTGCTTGTTTCCGCGGGCTTGGAGAGCTCTTCCATGAGCGACCAGGAAGGAGGGTCGGGTAGACTTTGGAGTACCTGCTCCATAGTTTCAACTGATTTTCTGAAGACAGGATTTGATTCCAAAAGCTCAAGGCCCATCTGAGGCCACTGAGCGCTCTGCCCAGTGAAGACCATGACAACATCAGCTGATGAGGAGGGAGCCTTCGTGAAAGGCGATGTATTTGCTGCTACCCCTTTACCCGCGACTGAGAAAGATCGATGTGGTAGATGGATACGCCTTGAGCTGAGTGTGTAGGCAATATCCTGTGCTGCTGATGGATATTCTTCAAGGTATTTTTGACTCTGCACAACTTGTCGCCTTAATGAATCTGCTGTGTTGGCGGAATATAGCATAAGCTGTGGGTGGTCTGGCAATGCTTCACCCTCACATGGTGAGTCAGTCATGCCAAGGTAAGTTTTGGCCGACTCAATGACTACATGAGCATTCGCACCGCCAATGCCAAAAGAGTTGACAGAGGCACGCTTGTCCCTGTCCTCCGGCCACGGAGTAGGTTCAACAGGAACCTTGAGCTTCTTCTCCTCAAACGGAATCTTGGGGTTGGGTTTATTGAACTTGATGTTTGGGGGGATCGTGTCATTCTCCAAAGCCATGACTGCTTTAATCAAGGAGGTTAGACCAGATGCTCCCTCAGAGTGGCCGACATTGGGCTTGACGGAGCCAATGTAGACACCACTGTCGCCAAAGACACTGGCAACTGCAGATACTTCAATGGGGTCACCGGCTGCTGTTCCGGTACCATGACATTCGACATAGCCAGTCTTTGTGATGTCTTCGATACCAGCAACTTTGTAGGCTCTACGGATCATAGCCTCATGGCATGCTGAGCTTGGGACGCTGAGCCCGAGTGTCTTGCCATCGGCGTTGTTTGATGTTCCACGGATGACAGCACGAATTGGGTTGCCATCGCGGATTGCATGGTCGAGTCGCTTGATGTAGACAACATTGAGAGCCTCGCCACGAGCGTATCCGTCGGCATCAGCATCAAAAGTAAGACTGGAGCCGTTAGGGGATAAGACGCCCTGTTCGGACATGCAAATGGTGAGTCCTGGTGCCATGATGAGGTTGGTGCCAGCCACGAGAGCCGAGTCACATTCGCCGTATCGAATGGATGTGCAGGCCTCGTGGAGGCAGATCAAAGCCGATGAGCAACCTGTGCGGATCACCATGCTGGGACCTTTGAGGTCATACTCATAAGAGATTCGATTGGCAAGTACGAAGTCACCATATCCGGTGATCTTGTAAGTGCCATTGAACTGAGGATCCTTGACGAAGAGCTCGAGCCAGTCCTCTCCAAAGGATCCGACATATGTGCCAATAGTTTTGCCACGATAGTCAGTTTCTCCTGCACTCTCAAAGCACTCTCGGGTGAGTTCAAGGAGAAGACGCTGTTGTGGGTCTGCACGCTCAACTTCAACCTTGGGCATGCTAAAGAAGCTCGTATCAAGAGCTCCAATGTCTACAGACTCATCAAGGAAGTAGCCATATTCGGTGGCGACATGGCCTGGCTTGCGAGTCTTGGAGTAAAAGCTAGATGCTTTGTACCTAGACTCAGGAACAGGTCCTCTCGCGTCTCCCTTGTTGACAAGGAAATCCCAGAACGCTTCTGGGGTAGATATGCCGCCTGGGAGACGAAGTGCCATGCCACAGATGGCGATTGGCATGGCATCATCAGCCTGTCCATTCTCACGGATCATGGGTGATCCCGAGTCCTGAATTGGGAGTTAGCTTATCCTTTCAGTGACTTGTGATCGAGACATACCGAGGATGTTGAAGGGGTTGAGCCCAGGTATGGAGCCATGATACTGTGAGTCCTGCAAGTGAAGGGATAGGTGTAATGAAGTTTATAGAGAGAAATTACAAAAAAAGAAGGGAAAAAAGAGCTGGTGAGAGATTTTCAGAGTATCGTATTTGGATGTGTGTGGGTTTAGTTCAAATCTCTGGAGAGGTTGAAGCAACTTTTTCGAGGGGATCTCGTTGGTAGTTGTATTTGATGTGAATTCTCCCTATCTACTCTCCGATGTTCGTCTAAGTTCACATCATCCTATCAATGTGATGCATGGTTGCATCTGTTTTCGCAATATACCTCATAACATGCACTCTCATTCCAACCGATGCGCAGTTGATTGGATATGGTTTCACATTGCGCGATCATCCATGCATCCCCCTCACCTTACATCAGAATGATCGCAACACCATATCACCATGCATTGAGATAAACGAGCCTTCCAAGCAAGTTGGAGTTTCCAATCATAGATGGAACCTTCTTATCTCCCTACAAGGAACATCGGCACAGATTGCGAACTAATGCAGAGAGAAAGTCTCTCCAGAAACCCAGTTCTCGTCGTGAGTTGAGACAACGTAACGATACAGTTGCAATCCAACTCATACATCACTTCTCCACAACCGGAACTTTTTCACAACCTATCGCGCGATCTCTCAGCACAGAAACCGATAACGTCGTACTCCCTTGGCGAGCACGTACACAACCATCAACGATAGAATGGGCACATATGCACGAACCTCGTATCTGTAATGCCACAGTCTAGTTTCGAATCCGGTTGGTTGGGCATAAACATGTCTCATATCGCGCATCAATGTCGACTGTCGTGTTGAGAAGTAGACTTCGTTCAAGCGTATATGTGCTTGATAATGCATTGATAATGCAGACAAGGAGGCGTTCTCAGCTGCATGCCGTGCAGTCAAATAGTTCGTCGGACTATCTCCCGATTGGTCCAGTTGGAGTAAACATCCGAGTTTGATAAGAACGATCGGCTGAGAACGAGACTCGGTGAACGACTAGATGCATGGACAAGGGTGTTGGGATCTTCTGAGATACCCTCTCAGTGAACGATCCATTAGGGTGTACGGCCTGCAGCTGCAACCGCTCTCCGAACAATATCATTGGCTTCATGCTATGTGCCAGTGCAGGTTGCAATTAGGCTAGCAACGTCGGCCCAGGCAGCGGCAGACGATGTATCAGAAATCGACGCCACAATGATAACGGTTTACGAGCTAGATACCATGATGACTTCAGCATCCAACAACCAACCTACAGATCAGAAACGAGATGGGTACAGTTTGAGGTGCGGTGGTCGGCCCAAAGGCTTGGAAACAAACACCTTTGTTACTCAGATAGGCTCTGATGCGGAGATCTGCATGGAGCTGCACTCTACATGTCTACTATACTCAAAGGAGAATTATGACGATTTCGAGGAGTGATCACGGAACCCCGCACTTCCCACTCTACACTGATATGATGCCGCATGATAACGGTCTTGGCAACATGTCCTCGCATCACGATGAACTATGGAGTGCTAATCAAAGTCTCAGGAGTCAACCAGGGTTCTGTTTCCGTACTCTTGCATGAATGGCCTATTGATCTTCCTATCCCCAGCTACTTGCATTATATGGTTGCTCTACATATTATTGGAAACAGTCCCATCCATCCATCGGAAGTCCCGGCCACTCACTCGCGCACAGGTTTCAAAGATATCCCCACAATACTCTCAACATTCATGTTGTTCCAATCACAGATGCTAGATGCCGCCTTTTCCTGCATGGCAACGTGCAGCAATCCTTCCCAACAGAATATTTATGATGTGTCGATATGTGGCTTGCCTTGCGTGCATGCATATCTCCCTTGAATTTCGCCACAACGGTAAAGGTGCGTCTTAGCCGCAGCTGAAAAGCTCATCACCATCCAATGAAAACCACGAAACAACGCCAGTCAGACGGAGAAACTTGTAATAGTCGGCAGAATGGATGGGAGACTCGCCACTTAAGCCACCAATTCCGAAATAAGTAGGTAATCAACGTAGGAACAAACCTTCCGATGAACTACAGGGTTGCAACACATGGAGACGAGCGGGAACTAATGTGACTCAGCTGTTGTCTCATCCTTCAGACGTAACCGGTGGCGTATCAGGACTGAGTTGGAGGGCCACCACGCCAAGCTGCAAGGTTGCTGGCTGATAATCAGCATCCGGGGAGATCTAGACCAAGGAAGGATCATTGTTTATCATCACTGGAAAGATAGTTTGGGCGGTTGCGTAGCCGATGTTGTATTCGCTGTTGTGCGACTCAATATTAATGCATGCAGGCATACCTAAATGGTCGTGCCGTGCCCAACACCACAGTTACAGTTCGAATATGCGCTTACATTGCAGAATACCGATTGCGTATCTAGCTGAACCTAGATTGTTGGCCCGACCTGTAGAAGCACGAGGATTCGTCTTTTCCGCGGAATACCTTGATAGGCATCCCTTGATGTGTCATAATCAGGCGGTTGAGAAGCTCGCCGCACCCTATCTGGACCTCTCAACATGCCTATCACCAGTGGGTATCTGGATCAAATCACATGCCACATATTGGGTGATAAAGAAGTAGATGATGGACGTTTCATTGCAGGAGCGACGGCGGCATGGTAAAGCGTTGAGGCTGCTGTTTGGTTCGTCAGGATCTTTGATCCACGCACTATGTCCTATCTAACCTCGTATTCTATCGTGTTGAGATAGGGCGCTTACTGTGTTCTCCGTTATTTTGACTTTGGAAGTACCGGGCTGAGCCTTTTTCAACCTGATCTCGGCAATCGGTCTGACCAAGGTATTCGGATGTCCAAATTGTTATGAAACTCTGTTGCTATACGTCACGGAAACCTCCTGCCCCAACCTATGTTGCTTGTGGCCTATCATAGTCATCTAGAGAGGCTATTTACCGAGGTTCATTCGTGAGCTTGCACTTCTAAGAGCTGCTCACAAGTTGAGACTGTACTAGACCACGGCCTTCATTATTCAAACGACTTCGGGGCCGTTTTCTGTTCCACAAGTGCTAGAAACTTATTGGCATTCCTCTCTACTCTGATACCACCAGGTCAAAGCCATTCAAAATAAAGTCAGGCATCTCTGGTCACCCCTCTCTTTCATTGCCTTAGCCCTCCGCCCTGCCGTCTATCAGCGACGAGCCACCCGTCGAAGTCAACAAAATGCAGAAGCCTCCATTCACAATCCCGTCCCCTGGCTATGAGAAGGTCGAGGGAGAGACCCTTCCTCGCCGTAACCGCAAGGCCAAGGATGGCCTTATTGATAGGCCAGCCAAGGGTGTCGGTACTGTCTGGGACCTGATCAGCCGAAGCGCTCGGCTCTATCCAGACCGCAAGGCTGTAGGTAGCAGAAAGCTGATCACGATTCACAACGTGACCAAGGTGAACATGCGGGATGTAGACGGGAAGCTCCAAGAGGTTGAGAGTGAATGGAACTACTTTGAGCTTTCACCCTATCAATTTCTCACCTACGAGCAGTACTACCGTCTCGTTCGGCAGCTGGGCTCTGGCCTTCACAAGCTGGGGATGCCCCGCCACAGTAAACTACACATGTTTGCTACTACCAGGTATGTCTCAACTCGTGTGGCGCTCCAAGGAGATGCCAATTTCTAGAGAATAAGGCTCATTTTGTTCACAACATAGTGTTTGTTGGATGTCACTAGCACATGCATGCGCCTCTCGGTCCATTTGCCTCGTGACCGCCTATGACACTCTCGGGGAGGAAGGCCTCGCACACTCTCTCGTCCAAACAGATGCAACGGTCATGTACATTGATGCACACTTGCTCGCGAAGGCCCAGAAGCCCATCCGTAAATCCCAGATCAAGATTGTCATTGTGAACACCGAATGCATCTTCGGTGGTGGCGATACAGAAGTCGACATTTTCAAGAGAGACAACCCAAATCTCAGAGTGGTTACTTACGAAGAACTCCGCCAGCTGGGTGAGGACAATCCTGCAACACCTTACCCACCTATGCCCGAGGAGACATACTGCATTATGTACACATCTGGATCTACAGGTGTTCCTAAAGGTGTTTCAATCAGACACGAGTCTCTCGTCGCCGGTGGTATGTGACATTTCCCCCTTCTCTCAAAGAACGAAATCCATCTAATTCATGTCTCCAGTCACTGGTCTTTTTTCCTGCGTTGAGGACTGGGTCGGTGATGATGAGTGCATTCTGGCCTATCTCCCATCTGCGCATATATTTGAGTTGGTCGTTGAGAACCTCGTGTTCTTAATCGGCGGCTCTTTGGGATACGGCAGTGCTCGTACTCTTGCCGACGCCTCTGTCCGAAACTGCGCAGGCGACCTCCGGGAGCTCAAGCCCACAGTCTTGGTCGGTGTTCCTCAAGTTTGGGAAACCATTAAGAAGGGCATCATTGGCCAGGTCAATAGCCTCACCAGCTCTGTCCTCCGGGGCATCTTCTGGGGCGCTTTCTACTACAAGGGTTTCATGGTCGATAATAATATCCTCGGAGCTTCCCTGCTTGACTTTGTGTTCAAGGCGATCCGAGAAAAGACTGGCGGTAGGCTGCGGTACATCATGAACGGTGCCAGTGGCATTGCCCCAGATACAAGACGATTTTTGTCTCTTGTTCTTGCCCCTATGTTGGTTGGCTATGGGCTGACCGAGTCGTGCGCCAACGGCGCCTTGACCAATCCATCCCAATACTCACGCAACACAATTGGCCCAATTCCTGCTTCCATTGACTTGAAGCTGGTCTCCATTCCAGACCTGGGTTATGTCACAACTGGTAAGACACCCCAGGGGGAGATATGGATCAAGGGGAAGCCTGTTCTCTCAGAGTATTACCACAACCCGGAGGAAACTGCCAAAGCCGTGACTCCAGATGGCTGGTTCAAAACAGGAGATATCGGCGAGTTTGATGCCAGAAGCGGCAATCTCAATGTGATTGATCGGGTGAAGAACCTTATCAAGATGCAAGGCGGCGAATACATTGCCGTCGAAAAGCTCGAAGCAATCTACCGCAGTGCTCATTCAGTGTCTAATGTCATGGTCCACGCGGAGGACTCATACCCTCGGCCTATTGCCATCGTCATACCCAACCCAAGGGTCGTGATAGACCTGGCGCAAGACCTCCCCAGCGGGTGCAAGTTTAACGAGTCTAATTTGCACTTGAGTCAGGACGCCCAATCAGTGATCCTTCATGATCTCCGGCTGACTGCCTGGGATGCTGGTCTTTCTGGTATCGAGATCATAGCGAATGTAGTCATATCTCACGAAGAGTGGACTCCTGCTACAGTAAGTTGAACTCTTCGCCCCAGGTGGATGATCTAGCCACTGACTCTTTCCATCTGGCAGGGCCTTGTGACTGTTACAGAGAAATTGAACAGAAGAGCCATCGTCAAGACTTATCATAGTCAGATCAAAGAGGCCTTCAAATTAGATCAGTTGCCTCTCAGGTAGGAGAGGGGCACGACAGGTGATTCAACTGGTGCTAGTATTGTCTTCAGTGAGCTCGTACCGCCTAAGGACGAGTAAGCAGAGCATCTACACTGAGTATGCCACATTTCTTTGGCTAATTCCTTCGTTTGAATCTGAGTTCCAAGAGGATTAGTTACAGCGTTTATCAGTCTTGTTTTAAATTGTGAAGTTTCTCTATCTAAGTTACTACTCAAGAAGCTAGGAATATATCTAAATATATTTAGCCGCTCGCTTCATTATTTACTTGGTAAGTAGCGGCGTTCTATGTTTCTATGATATTCATATTATAGCAGACGAGGAATCAGTTCTTTGTCCAAGATTTGATCAGACATCCCAACCAGCCTTCAAGCATTCCTCCCGTAGCTCTTTTACGCTCACCACCTGTTCGACCTTTCCGTTTGTTCCCCATTTGAGTATGTCATAGCCCGTAGTCCCAGACACCTCCGGCCAACCAAGATCTACCAGTCCTCTATTAGGATCAGACATGAACGCCAAGAAGAGATCTTGGATACGCTGGCTCGTTGCTTCCTCTAGATCCGTCGCAGGGCCTTCGGTCCCGTACGTCCCGAATACAAGGGGCAATTCAGAACCATGGAATGCACCCAGCCAGGGACGGGGCGAAATGTCGGAAAAGTTGCCCCCGTACATGTACTGGAATGTTTTGCCACCAGCCACAGCTCGGAGCTGGGCTTCCTGCAGCGTAGTACAGTGGAGGTTGATTTTAAAGCCGTCTGCAACAGGCACATACGCGGCGGGAATTTCAGACGCAGTTTCGCTGCCGTTGAAATTGAAAGGGACCACGGCGGTACCCTCATCAGTGGTTGTACCAATCATGAGTGGAATGTTGGAGGGGAATCTGCCACTATCTCGTTGTATCAGGGACTTGTACTCGGGGAAGATGGTCACGTTGTCCGCGACAGTTCCAAAGAACAGACCATCGTCTACGGCTCCGCCCTTGCCAACGGCTGCCTGCAAATATTGTTGAATGTCTGAGGATGGTACCTTACGCATGCAAGCAAGCTCGTCGGCTGGTGCAAGGTTGCCGCAACCAAGACTCTTTGCGGCGACGGAAAACAGTGCGTTGTTTGTATGGTCGACATTATAGAGAGGTACGGTAACGGCATTCCCGGAGGACGCAATGACGCTGCTCACGATGGGGTCTTTGGCCCATGCATATAGGTAACTATCCGTAGCATAAGCTCCGGCACTCTGGCCCCAGAGGGTGATGCGGCTGGGGTCGCCGCCAAAGCGACCAATATTATCTCGCACCCATTCCACAGCAAGCCTCTGATCCAGAAGCCCCAGATTCAAGTTACGGCCTTCCTGTTCGATGCCGGCCGCGTTTGGAAATCCGAGCAGGTTAAGTCGATATTGAACTTGGACGACGATGTGGCTCTGGCTACGCGAGACCCAGTTGTGAGCGAGTTGGTAGGGAATATTGGTTCCCCCAATGCTGTAACCGCCTCCATGAACCCAGATCAGAACAGGAAGACCCTTGCTGTTAGAGTTGTCTGGCGAGCGAGCTTGGCTTTCTCCAACAAGCTTAGGTGCAAAAACTGACAGGCGAAGGCAGTCCTCGCTTGTGTTTCTATAATCTCCACGCTGGAACGCCAGTGGCTGGTTTCCTGAAAATCCCACGGTGCCCTCCAACGCTGGTAATACATATTGAAAGCAGCCAGGTGGCAGCTGGGTGGCAAGCACCGCCTCAGTGTTGTTTGCAATGCGAGGAACAGGTGGTGCAAACCGAAGTGGTCCCAAGGGGCTTTCAGCGAAAGGGATGTCGAGAAATGATGCTACTTCAGGGTGTTCGCTTGAAAAGTAAGGTAGAAAACGACCAGATGTGGTCTTCACCGGCGATGAGGAGTTGTGTTCCGAGCAACGAGAGGTTGCGGCAACCAGGGGCCCGATTGCCACCAGAAAAAAGGGAAATTTTTGTAGAATCATTGCGTTAGTTGAAATTGAATAATAGTTTCTTTGATGATGAGCCAGAAGATTAATGGTTGTTGGTTTGAATGATTCGTGTGATTATGTATATACTCTTCTAACTGTCTACCTACTCTGAGAATCTCATTGTTCCGCACATAGGAAATGTGCAAAAGTCCGGCCCAGGATTAAAATCTACTAAATCGACCAAATTCTTACGATTTGTAATCCGTTTCAGTAGCTCATTGTGCTGAATTCATCCTTCTGTCCCAAACCCCGGTGCAGAATGTTCCTGACGCCAAAATATCTCCGCTAACTCCGTTTTCTTCCAGCAATCCAGGTTTCCTAAAGCCTTTACATACTGATGAAATTAAAACATTACTCATTACCTAGTATACACATTTGTAATCCATTTCCCGGCATGCATCTGAATAAACTCCTATCGAGTCGGTCTAGACCGACGACACGATGGATCTGGTATCAATGGCTCTAAAACTGAGATCGGTTGAACATCCCTACTTTCACTCCACGGCAAATCCCTACGCTGAAAGCTAGCAATATCTTGTCCCAATTTCTCGCCGAAGAAAATTCGTTTTGGGCTCACAAATCACAAGACCCGGTTGATCAAATGAGCCTACAGTCATACATCAAACCCTTCTAGTCATGTTTCTATGAAATCCTATTTCATTGGGCCTCTCGCGGGACTCAAGTTCACTTACACACCCATTCTGCGGTGCGGCTTCCTAAAGCGCTACTAACTTTTGAGAAAGCGGAACAGGTGTAGGCTTTCTCCGGGAAGAGAGCTCTCGTTGTATTCAAAGTCTTCATTTTCTTTAAGAAATCGGCTGCCCCGAGTCTGAGAAGATGCATGAGTCAACAATCTCGCAGAATATCGCTCTTAAGGAGTCTCTATCCTGCCCGTCTGCAGCCTCAATGACCGCAATGCAGAAGACCGGATGCCAATAACTTCTTATGTACCAATATGGCTTCCGCTCTATGATGCACCTCAAGCCACCTTCCAAACTCGCTGACCTCCATAGCTCCGTTACCCTTCCTCTCTATGTAGACACAAGCTGGTCAACGGTAAGGGCGGGTCTATGAGACACCAGGAAGTCCAGTTTAAATAAATCAAGTATTTCGGTCTCACGAATTTATCTTCATTCTTCGCATTCAACTATCCGAGGTAAGCGTGAATAGCCGGTGTGATAATTGGCTCTCTCCTTTGATGGCTGGTGGCATTCAGTGTTCAATCAATTAGTCTCAATCCTCACAAACGCTACCAGCCATCCTTCCAGTACAAAAAAAAAATGCCCCTGCTCTCCGCCTCAAATCGACCTTCGGCGAAGTCCTTTTGCGGCATGTTCATTGATTAACGGTGGCTGAGGTCAGGTTCCTTCTCCACCGTAGTGATGGGACGTGCTTCGTTAATTAATTCACGGCCTCGGATGGCAATTCGTCACCTTTATGCTGCGTTCCAGAGGCGCTTCTTGTGTCCCAAAAGTGCTCTGGACATCAATGCTGCGACGACACAGATGCCTAGAGACTAGGACAGTTCTCTAGCAATAACAATCATCAATCGCCCTTGATAACTGTTGCCCAAGATGCCTCCCTTCGACCCCAGTCAGCAGTCTGACGCTGTCCGACGCATCCAGCACGACCAGAGCGCCATCACCATCGAGAGCAAGACCCTGCGATATGCCGCCTTCACCATCGGCGAGGCGCCTCCCAGGGGCTTCCCGCTGTACATCGCCCTTCACGGCGGCGGCGGCGCCCCAGCCCACGTCAACGACGAGGCGTGGGAGGGCATGCAGGACTACTACCGCTCCAGCGTCCAGCAGGGCGTGTACGTGGCAGTCCGCGGGATATCCAACACGTGGGACCTCCACTTCCAGGCCGAGTCGTACAAGCTCCTCGAGCGGCTCATCGAGAACATGATCCTCTTCGCCGACGTCGACTCGGACCGCGTCTACCTCCTCGGCTACTCGGCCGGCGGCGACGGCGTCTACCAGCTGAGCCCGCGGCTGGCAGACCGCTTCGCCGCCGTCAACATGTCGGCCGGGCACCACAACTGGGTCAGCCTCGCCAACATGGCCTCGACGCCCATCTGCCTCCAGATGGGCGAGCGGGACGGCGCGTACAACCGCAACAGCGCCACGGCCGAGATGGGCGAGACGCTGGACGTGCTGGCCGAGGTGAACCAGGGCCAGTACCAGCACCAGGTCTTCATCCACAAGGGGCGCCCGCACGGCTTCGTCGACAACGATCCCCGGAGGGGTCTCTACCCCGTGCTGGACTCGCCGCGGCGGTGGCTCAAGGAGGGGGACACGAGCGCCCATCTCACGGACACGAACGCCGTTGCGTGGGTGAGCCAGTTCACGCGCAATGCGCTGCCGTCGCGGGTGGTCTGGGACCTCACCACGCGGGCGGCGCGGACAAGCCGGGGGCTCTGGTACTGGCTGGACATTGGCGACGAGACCGCTGAGAGTTTGGGGACCGAGGTCATCGTCGCCAGGCTGGACGCTGCATCCAACGGCATCACCATCGAAAAGGCCAGGACGATCCTCCGGATACTGCTCAATGACGAGATGCTGGATCTGGACAGGCCGATCCAGGTGTCGGTAGGGCTTCAGAACTTGGAGGTACAGGTCCGAAGAGACGAGCAGCTGCAGGTCGCGACGCTCGCTCAACGTTGTGACACGCGTTGGGTGTTCTCTGCCGCCATTGACTTGATTCAGGATTCAGATGGTTGGCATATTCTGCCACAATGACGGAGACATGGCGGAGTTTCCAGTATGATTCATAGCATTGAATGAAGTAAAGGGAAATTATGGTATCAAATATATCTATCAGATTATTCTATTGACAGATCAGAATGGGTTATGTCGTGAGCCATGTAGAAAGCAGTCAGAACGCCACGCCAACCGAAACAAATCAAGCAAAAACAACTAGAAGTATTCCTCATCCTTGCCGAGCATAAACACATTCCCCTCGTGCTCCTCGTGCTCCAACGCCATTGTCACCTCCCTGTTCATCGTCGACCTCATGGCGACGAGATCGTTCGCCAGCGACGGGCTGAGCGACTTGTAGCCCAGCGTCATCACCGCAGCCGGCGAGGCCGATTTCCAGGCCAGGGCAACCATGTCCTCCATGTCGTTGAGGCCCAGGACCATGTCCACCCGCGTGATGATCAAGCCCACGACGTAGGCCACCACCGTGATGGCATACAGGAACAGGACGACCATGGCGAAGATCATGGCCGCGCCCGACTTCCCGTACCCGTACCCGAACCTCTCCGCGTCGAGGTACATGGTCTGATACTCTTCCTTCCACGTATCCATAAGCCCGTCGAGTGTCGTCACCCCCGCAGGCCACTGCATACTCCCCGTAGAGGTACCGTTCGCGAAGAACTCGGTCCCGTCCTTGGACTGGCCCTGGATATTCTTCAAATTGTTCACGACGATGCTCTTCGCGCTGGGACTCTTCCCCGGCCGCGCAACAGCCGCGCTGATGGACGCCCCCGTCCTGGCGATGGCGTCCGTGACGATCGTGCCCGTCAGCTTCTCGATCGCCAGCTGCACCTGCCTGTCACCGTCCTTGGTCGACTTGCTCGAGCTGCCCGGCGCGAAGATCTGGTGGTCCGAGGTCAGGCCCAGCCCGACCATCGGGTTGAGGAGGTAGGCCATGTTGTCGAAGGCCGTGTAGTTCTTCCCGTTGCTGGACGGCGCGGCCTTGAGGTCGAGGAACGGCAGCCACGTCTTCTCGATGTTGATGTACGACCCGACGGCGACGCGCGGGCTGCTGGCGTTGCGGAGATCGGGGCCGGAGAAGATGCTCAGGTCCGTGACGTTGGACTCGGTCCTGATGTTGTTGCTCGGGTCGACCATGAGGGTTGCTGGGAGCCAGTGGGCCACGTAGCTGCACGTTGCGATCCTCTTGCTGGGCTTGCCCTCGTGGACGTACGGGAGCCTGGCTGTGAAGACGAGGAAGGACAGATCGGCGTTCTGGACTGTCTTGCCGCC
This sequence comes from Clonostachys solani, assembly GCA_902141235.2. Taxonomy (NCBI): domain Eukaryota; kingdom Fungi; phylum Ascomycota; class Sordariomycetes; order Hypocreales; family Bionectriaceae; genus Clonostachys; species Clonostachys solani. Next base: position 629,357 of record CABFOC020000018.1, on the reverse strand, counting down.
GACGACGTTGAAGAGCGTGTCGATGTCGTCCCTGTCCCAGACCACGCTTGGGAGGATCAGCTGGCCGAGCTCGGTCCGGATACGCTGGCATCTGTCGGTGGAGTCGCTGGTGAAGCAGTTGAAGGTATTCGGGAACGACATGGCCGGGATGTCGGCAACCTGGGCATAGTCGTTGCGGTTGTAGATGTTGCACTTGGCCTGGATCAGTGGCTGGAAGGACTGCGACTTGGCCGTCACCTGGATCTTGTAGTCCTTTGTCTGGGAGATGGATCCGACGTTCTCGGCGGCGATGTAGTTGTTCAGCACGCCCAGTGTCCCGACAGACAGGGCGGTCGGGCTGGTGAAGAGAGTGCCGTTCAGCCCGTTGGACCACATGTCCAGCCGACGGCTCACGGTCCCGGACGAGTCTCCGAACGTGACATTGTTGGGGAGGTCTCGCGACGTCCATCCGAACTCCCAGTCATATATGGTCGACAGGCCCGCGGCGGGACAGTTGCTCGTGTAGCTGCCCAGCTGGCCCCTGCAGAACCCGAGAGCCGCATCGTCAAACAGCGATGCGTTGAGGCTGGTGGGATACACGGCCTCCTGCTTCCCAACAAACACGGGCATGTACATGTTCGAGAACGCGCCGGGCAGGGCGTACCATCCCAGCTTGGGGATGACGAGGATAGCGGATGCGGGACCGACGAGTGCGCAGAGAAGGACGCACAGGAAGAGCAGCGCCGACAGCCAGACAGCACGGGGAGCGGCCGACCAGAACCGCGGACGGAGAATATACATAACATCGAAGACCCTGTAGGCTCCCGTCAGGAGGGAGAAAGGCAGCCCCTGGTGCGCAAAGTGCCATTTGAAGATGTCGAGGATCAGGGTGCCGAGGGAGGCGACGACGGAGATTTCGAAGAGCTTGGCGGCGAGCTGGAGGGAGTTGAGGACGCCGTTGACGGGGGTGTTGTAGGAGCCGATATAGGAGCCGCGGTCACGGCCGTCGATGCCGGTGAGCGGGAACCAGTAGAGCTGGGCGAAGTTGATGTAGGCGAGGATCACGGTGCAGGCGATCGGGACGAAGTGCAGGACGACAGCCCACCATCGGGTCCGTCTGCCTTGCACGACAGTTGTCGGTGTGTATGGCGGGTAGACGACCATGGCAACGGGATGTGGGTGGACGTTGCCGGTGTGTGGTTTTGCCGGTCAATTGATCGACGGAGCAATCAGTGGAGGATCAGCGGGTGCCACAGATCAGAGGACTTTGGGGAAGTGGTAATTATTAGATCCAGATGGGAAGATAAAAGAAAAAAGCCGGCACAAAGCGAACCCGCCTCGAGAGATGCAACAAAGACGTGGCCCAGCACAGCCCACAAGGCGGTTCCCAGGCAAAAGAGTGCTCTTCCCAGACAACAAGTCCTTGATCGTTCTGAATGGGTGGCTTGTGCATGAAAAAACAGCCCTCACAAGGAGGGAGCGAGGGCAGCTGTCATGCGTGATTGGTCTGGATGCCGTCTGGAGCTCGGAAGTCTGGACCAAGCCACTCAGCCCAAAGCTGTCACCCGGCCCATCGTTTCCCGCCTATTTCTGCAAGTGTGCCTGGAGCTGAAAACTTAGCCTGGCCCCGGGAGCTGTTGATTCAGTAGTCGACAAGACTATTCACCAGCTGAATCAAGACACTGCCCGGTCCCTTGGCTTCATTCCAAGCAAGAGGCACCGCTGGAGCTTCTTTTTAAGCTCGTTATTGTCTTTCGTCTAGCACCAACATCCATTCTCTGAGGCTTGAGCCAAAATTCAAGCTTACTCTTTGCCTCCGTTAAAACTGACCCCGGCTCTCGCTCACTCAGCTAGCTCGCCTCGACGCGAGATCCCCGCATAAGGTTGGATGGATACTCGTACATGAATATGGATCTTGGACCAGGGTCTGTCCAGTGACGGATCAACACTGCCACCATTATGCTGGCCTGTCTCGGTAGGGCTGGCTTTAGGTCGTGGCTCTGCTCGATAGACACTCCCCAAATAGCCACCAATGATGTAAATTTCAGAGAACCAAGCTAAATTTACAACATCGCTTTGTCCCTATCGGCACCGTCGCCTTGGGTCCAGTGAATTGCCAAGACTGGCCATCTTCTTGGCTGGCACTGCATCGCTCCAATGAGCCTAGATCATCACACTACCTTTGGCCCGGTGTGAACCATCGACAAGATCCATCCATCACTTTACTCTCGCAGCCTTCGTTTACAAGCGTGAAAATATGCTCAGAGTAGAGGGTGCTAGTAAATACCTCGCGCGGGCGATAAGGCTAGATGATCAGATGTTCGAGACCAGATGAGAATTGCTCTGGAATCGTACCCATCCAGCTGGCCTACATTGAGGCTCTATATCATCCATTGTTACGGTCGGCCGCCCAAAAGAGGACGAGACCAGTAATGGAGTTTCACCAACGTCCCGCCTGAATTGCCCCATCTTCCTCGAATTCCTGTCCTTTGTCGCTCTTCAGCTCACATTCTCCCATTGATTGTGCACGATCAATCGGTCATCTACAGGCGCATTGTTGGAAAGGGGCGACCCGGGCCGGAAGGCGGAGGGCCAGAATTGGAGCCCATGATGACACGAACTTCCTCATTTGTGTAAATCTCACCGACATGAAGCTCGTAAAAAAACCCGTGTCAGATCACTGTTGCTCATCAGAATCTACGCGATTTGGAAGTTTTTTATTATTTTCGTATTTGCCGTGAGTCCATGGTATATCTTCAACTCTGCTTTACGTTGGAATCATTTCGCCGATGAGAGCATCTGTAAAAAATCCCGTCACCAGCACGAACCGCTTGCCCATTCAACATCGGAGCGGCCACGCGTTTTCGTCCACTTTTGAATAGGGCTTAGCAGCCCGCAAGTCTCTATCGATGCGCACGAACAAGATGAATCGCTCCGTGATGCCGTTGGGATCTGTTGTTGGACTATTTTTCGGACATTCCAATGCCATGTTGCTCGAAGACACTGTTGTTCGTTCACTGATAGATGACCCGGCCTTGGGCCAAATCCACCAGCCCTTCAAGGGCATCGAACCGAAGATCGTATTGAAGCTGAGATCAGGTCGACGCCTATCAGCAAGGTAGACAAGTCGTTTCTGCCAGTTGTCTGCTGACATCTTCACGGCCGTCTCCGGTGTAATACAGCTGAGATCAAATCGAGCCAGAGTAGCAGCTTCTTGTGTGAACACGTATAGGCTGCCGTGCCATTCCACCTTGTCGCCTGGTGGCTGGATGTTATATGCCCGCATGTGCTTCCAACGACCACCCCATCCCCAAGCACGAGAAAGGCGGTTGTCGTCCAGCCGGACAAATCCAGTGACCTCATTGACATCGTCTGGGCCCCAGTAAACCCCCTGGCGCATGAGTCTAGGAGTATTGCAAGTCCATATTTTCATGACGGCTCGCCATTGGGCTCCCTTTTGCTGTCGCCCCAGCAGCCGGCTTAAGAATGGCTTCTTTGTTTCATATGACTCAAAATGGATCTCTATAGTCGGTAATTTTGACATGTCACATTTATTCCAATCATTTGGGCGAGATCTGATCCATTCTGTCTGAATTCTTGCGCATCGCTCGGCTAGTGCGAAGTCATCTGAGGGTGTGATTTCATCTGGGAATGTTAGCTATGCAATATACATGATGAAAGTCATGAGCGTACCTGTAATGATTTCATGTAAAAACTTGAGCTCAGGTATTCCGTGAGCTTTACCCATTGCTGGAATTTATCTCACCTTGAGAAGAAGGCGACCAAGGGGTGGATATGCGAATGAGGTGAATCTTTCTGATGAAGAACGCGTCTCGTATTGAAGGGCCAAACATGGCTTTATATAGCCCAAATCATGCAGGGACATTCTAGCGGTAGAGTTCGTCATTGCAGAAGTTTAATTTGAAAGTTCCCGTTAGTTAACAATGAAAAAGCCAAATTACACTTTCATCATACCTCCATGAATCGGAGTAGGTAGGTGGAAGACATGATTGATCGCGCCTCAAAAACTCTGAAATGTATTATAAGATCATCGAGCTCAGTTTGTAAACTCTGTAGCGTCCGAACACGGTTCTTGTGACTTTTCAACTTCTCAACCAGCGTCTGCGTCGAAATCAATGGAGACGTTCACCACGCCCAATAACTTACCCATTGAGTTCGACATATTCAGAAGCAACAGAAAAGTTTGTCGCCGGGACAGTATGCATTAAAAAAATCGTTGACAAGTATACGATGAGTTGATGGGATGTCTAATACATACAACCACAAGGTAGGTACCTGGAGGAGAGCTCAGGATCCCATCAAGTGGCTGTCAGAAAAACAGGGACTGCAAAGTCACGTCCATAAAATTATTGTAGCAGCTAGCCACATAACAACGTTTCCTATTAGGTATGTAATAGTAAGTATTATTTAATAATTACTTAATATGTTATCATTGTTGCAAATTATTATCGTGCCGATCTACAGATTTACGCTCAGTGATGATCGAGTTGATCTGATCAAGGAACGCAGATCGTATGATCGACATAGAGTCAAAAGATACATGTATACATGTACATGCCAAGTTGAGAACCATAACCGGTTCTCTCTCTTGATTATTATATTAATTAGGCCATGTTCTATAGATGACACCTGATGGGTCTTCTGGCTTGCCTTCTTGCACCAACATCCAAGGCACAGGGATGTGTCTACCTTACAAACCAGCCAACAGATCGTCAAAGCCATCTCCGATGCACAAATCATAGCCTACGTCAACGTGCCTCTTCTATTTTAAATATATTAAATTTCTTTCTTCTTCTTCGGTCTACCTCTGGGCTTCTTATTGCAGTCCTTGATATGCTCCAGAAAGCAAAGTACATTAGGCGTCTTGAAGCGCTTGCAGATGCAAACATCGACGGCATCCGGCCTAGCGGACGCGCACCCCTTGGCGCTAGAACCGATGTGCCGCTTGATCACATCCTTCCTAGTGGTGTGGTAGCTGCACCTGCACATGTACGACTCTGGGTTGTCGACGTGGGCGCTCTGGATGTGGCGCTTGAGATCTTTGCCGAGCTTGAACACCCTGTCGCACTCTTCGCACTGGTGTCTGGCTCTGCGTGTGACTCTCCGTCAGTAAGATATCCTAGGTTAGGTCAGGGTGAGCAGGGCATGTGGGAACGTACCTAGACGACGCAATCGACGGCGTGCTTCCGTAGATGCTGGTGCGAGGTAGCGAGGAGGAGGCGAGGGAGGAGGCGAGGGAGGATTCATCCCAAACGGAAGGTCTGGTTGACGATTGCCCAGTCGTTGACTCGGGAACTAGCGGATTCTTCCGAACGGGAGAAGACATGCGATCCAGGCCCGGGCGAAGTTCAGGCAGACCACAGGGGAGTGGTGGTAGTAGCACTGCATGAGCGACAGGGTCATGACTGGACCTTGCCAGGTCCGAGTTGTCTGGGATTCGGCTGTCGATCGGACATTCCGACTTGGAACTGATTGAGCTCCGTTGATACTCTCTCATGGCCATCTCGTCTTGGAAAAACGTGGGTAGACCGGGCGAATCGCGATCCCCATTCTCCAACTTCTGCGAGGCTGGCTCGTCGGTGTGCAGGCCAGCTGGTCTGGGTGTTTCTCCTGCAGGCTTGTTATAGAGCCTCCCGGGGAAAGATTCTCCTTGCTTCTTGACCCAATCATTTACATCATGTTCCGAGCCAGAAGGTTGGTGGGCGTCGCAGCTTGGAGGTAGGATGCACACAACGCTTCCCTCTGGGCCTTCCCCGCGTGGGAGAGCCGAAGAGGGAGGTTGGGGATCTTGACAAAGCAGGCTCCCCGAGAGGATGAAGGGGTTTTCCGAGACAACACTGAGGGTCCCGGCGTTTGGGTCTGTGTAAAGGTGGCGGGGGAGTTCGGTCGCGCCCAGTCCGTTGTGCACGATCGAGGCCTCGATCTGGGAGGCCGTGGAGCCCAGGGACTGAGACTGAGGGGGCATGCAATCGCCCTTCCATACGTGTATGCCGTCCGCTTGGCCGGTTACACTGTGCTGCGTCTTGGGCAAGAGGGGCCGGAGGTTCAACGTCTTCCGGTCTCGAGCGCGGGCCATCTTGCGATTGACATGGGATACATTGAACACTGGGACATATTCTATCACGACACCCGTCAATGGACCCCCGAGTCCCCAGAGAGAGATGGTGGGGGGGCAGATGCAACTCGGCTGGCGGGAGGCACAGGATATGGATGTACGTCCCAGAAAAATTCATACGAAGATGAAGATTGCTCGGGCGCGAACTGCAATGTTGGGATTGCGGTGAGTCGCCCTTGGGCCCTCCGCCCATCTGCCAATCAGTCCATGCCGGCCATCGCCCTCGCTGTCCAGGACGCACGTGTACAACACTCGATCGACCAGCTTGGTGGTGAAGAGATGCGGCCAATTATTCGGTTGGCCAATCCGTCCACCACCACGACCGCCACCCGCCCAATGATTGGGCTGCCAATGCAACCCAAACCGCCATTGCCCAGTCCCACGCGGACAGTGCCTGGGGGAGATTGGGCAAAGAGCGCTAGAGCATGGAGCTGCTGATCATTGGTGGCTATTGCTGCAGTCGAGTGTCTTGAATCTGCAACGTTGCGAGGGTTTGGTCCGAGAGACGTGATTTGCAGTCAGAGACGAGTCAAGTCGAGTCACACGAGCGTAGCTGTCGCGGCCTCTTGTAGATGCGAATTCAGTATAATAAAAATACAATGTCGCTCTATTTGTTCATTTATCTATCTATAGATGTATATCCCTCATACGTTCATTAATCCCCCTAGGGCGACGTATACTTGTATCCGTACTTCTCCTTGGCAGCCAGCACCTCCTTCTTCAATGCAGCATTCTTCTCTTGCGTCTCGGCATCACTCTCCTTGTTCAGTCCAAACGGCGGTGGATTGGGAACAGCGAAGCCGCGCTGGACGGCTGGGCGCGCAGTGCATCGCTCGAACCAAGCGACGACGTTGGGGAACAGCCCGTTGTAGTCGATGGCGATGCCGCCAAGGCTGTTGGCCCAGCCCAGGAGAGCGATGTCGGCGATGCTAAACTTGCCACGGCCCTCGCCGACAACGTAGTCGCGGTCAGCCAGGCGTGTGTTGAGGATGCCGTAGAGGCGCTCCGTCTCGCCGACGTAGCGCTGCATGCCGTAGGGGATCTTCTCGCTCGCGAAGCGCACAAAGTGTCCAGCTTGACCTTGCCTGAACAGGGTTTAGATGTTAGCTTCCGATTCATCTCCATGGAGCAAACGGTGGTGGGGGAGGGGCAGATTTGCCAGCACTTACATAGGTCCTACGCCGCCGTGCTGCCAGCCAATCCAGCTCTCGGCAACAGTGTAGTCGTCGGAGTCTACGGGGAACGAGAGGAGGTTCTTGGTGTCGTAGCGACGGGTGAGGTAGCCAAGGATGGCGTTGCCCTCAAAGACGCCGAGGTCGTTGTTGTCGTGGTCGACAATGGCGGGGATTCGGCCATTGGGGTTTACGGCAAGGAACCAGGGCTCCTTCTGGATGTTCTGGCCAATGTTGATGCCCTGCCAGGTGTAGTCGAGGCCGTATGCCTCCTTGAGCTCCTCGAGCAGGATCGAGGCCTTGTAGCCGTTGGGTGTGCCCCAGGTCAGGAGCTCGATGCCCTTCTTGGCGATGAGGCCGGTCGGTCGAGACATATTCTGGCGGCGGTCGGAGGTCTGGGAGAAGGCGGATGGAGAGGAGCTGTGGAATGCGCGGGAGTAGGCAAAGGCTTTGGATGGGTTGGTCGGTTTAAGTGCTGCGAGGCGTGGGGATGCCGATTGAGCTGGGCGGGCGCATCGAAGGCCTCTTAAGAGGAGACGGGGAGCAACAGAATCCATTGCAACGGCCGCAATTGGAAGCCTGATTTATCATCAGAGTTTCAGCCCGCAGCAATAGTGACAGCAACCAGACGCAACACCACCACCCCATCAAGGTCTAAATCCAAAATCCAGACATTGCGACCGCGACGGGGAAAGCGCGGGACTGCGGGGCAGATTAGTCATGACACACGGGAGGCCGGAATTTCCGTCAAGAGATTATCAATCAACCAGCGAAGATGGATTCCCATGCCACCTAGTCGAGCGCTGCACGATGGATACTCGATAGTCTTTCCCATTGAGGGTGGAGGCAGAGAAGCTAGATACGGCTGCACCATTTGTCATTCATCCGGCATGGATGTTCGGACAACGATGGAGAGATGCATTATTAATCGTCGCTTCTGCCCCTCTTCTGCGTCATCTCCACCACCAACAGGTAAGGTTAGCAGGTAAAACAGTGGGTATGCCGCTAATCTGACAGCTGTGCGGCCACATAATCGTTCTTATCGCTGCCAACAGGACCAAAGTATCTCCGACCCTTCTTTTCCATCAATCATGGAAGCGTCCAAACCACGCGACACCCATCCCCTTCAATGCCGTCAAGCTAATGTCGAACTCACCCTTAGCAGCTCTCCTAGCCCATTCAATTCCAAGGCAGACACCCTGTCTCCAGCCCGACCCAGGCGCTCTCGTGCGTTCCCAACTTACGAGACCCGAACCCGCTCGCGTCTCCTCCAATACGAAGCCATCGCGACTCGACCCGTAACGACCGCCAACCGAAGGATGCTGCCAAAGGATGTTGTCCGCTATTCGTAGCGTGTCCAATTGAAATCGCCCTTATACCCAGCACTGTTCATGTCCACCCAGGCAAAGCTAATTCAAAACAGACAACTTGCACCCCCAACGGGCCGAAGATCGATCCTATGAACGACACGATCTGGTACGATGCGATCCGGTACGATGCGATCCGAACGTCATGTTTCAGCCATCGCCCTGTCCCAAGCTGTCGGTGCAATCCCCCACACGCCGCCCAGCTCAGCTCGTAGACATCCATGCAAGGCGCAGCGCTGGATCGGCCAATGTGGCATATGCAATCGGTGTTGCAGATTTATTAGGCAAGCGTAGTGCGTCTGGACGCGACGGCAGAAGGCTTGCGGATACGACAGATGCTCATGAGAGACGCGACATCAATGGACAGAAGAGTACCAAGACTGGGACACCGAACGGCGAGATGGCTGAGGTTTTCGTGGGCCGACCATCCACAGACTCGTCGGTCTTGGAAGGATGCAGCGCGTTGAATCCTTGATGTCCCAACGCCCAGAACTAGGTCGATTAAGGACGGGCATGCGCAATGTCTGTGGTTGAAATGTCCTGATGTCTGTATATTGGCAATGCTCCCTCAAGACCAGACGCGTAGAAGGCTAAGCCTGGGGTCGTAGTCATATCAACGTTTCGCATTCTCCTTGGGATGCTTGAAACTCCAAACGTCCCAAGTGTCCCAGCTGGCTGATCTATCATCCCATCTAGCCACGCCAACTCGTAGGATCATTCCAACCAGTTCAGACGAGCCTCAAACGGTGTCTTGGTCAGCCTTGACCCCAAGCTGCGACTCCACGTGCTGGAGGATTCCTATCATCAGCGCGGCTTACATCGATGATCTGACTGGGAAATTCTCGCGTCGGTAGTCTGAGTGTCCGTCGGACCTTTCACAATGATGCGGCGTACAAACACCAAGTCCAGTAGTCATTTCTTTATTCCCCCCTTCCGGCTCTCCCGCTGCAATTGGCACGCGACAGAGCACATGGCTTTATGCCACGCAATCGTAGTGATCGTCACACATCAGCCCCCAAAGGGATGAATGGACGGACAAGGACCAGATGGAGACGGCGCGCGAAACGCTCACGGCTCCCACGATCGCCTTAATATGCGCACTCCCCTTCTCTCAGGTACAAGATTCGCCCACCACCTGCGAATCACTCTTGATCCTCTATGATTGCGAAACACAGGTTCGAGCTTGAAGCCCACAAAGTGCAGGGGTCCATTGATATTTTGAGGGCATATAAGCCCTACCCTATAGCTCCCATTTCAATCTATGAATATTAAATTTTAATTAATTTCCATGTGCTCTATATGGTTTCCGATTAGCATAATGAATAAACTATTTGATCAGTCTTCACAATTTTCATTTTTGTTTTATTTCATTCCAACTTTTTTTTTACGTTTGTGTCCATTGAGTTCTTACCGCAGTGAGCTTTACAATCATCTTGAAACCATCTCCAGAACAATCAACAACCACGTGGATCAAGGATCACCGGCATCCGACGACTAGAGTCCGCAACAAGGATCATTGGGTAAGGTATGGAGACTGAAGTCCGCATACGGAAGATTATCGGTGCCAAAGACGACAAGGACCAAAGACCTGATCATGGTTCGCACCACCCGGGCTGCTCACACCGCCAGCTAACCGGAGAATCCAAATTAAAACGACCTTGGTTGGCCTGACACACATCTGCTCGATTGGGAGCCCAGGGGTATTATTTTTAAATGCCTACCGTCCTGAGCAACCCGCTGAGTAACTCTAAGCAACCCTCCAGTACGCGATACGCTCGGCACGTCCCAAGTCCAGGTAGTCAGTCTCCCCGCCCTGCAGCACAGGTTATTAATCGGGGCTGGGTCAGAGCGTTGGGCCATCATCACCGTTCGTGGAAGGAAGCCTGAAGATGCTTTACCATGGTGGTGATGATTGACGCTGACAGACTGGATGGGACGAACCGTCTCGCAACAAGCCGATGATCAGCGATTTAGTCGCGGCAAGTTCTCACCAAGGCCCTTTTCAATTCGATCTGCTGAACCATTAAAGACATTGAGATCTGCTGTCGCGCGCCTCTTGCTCCATGATGAATTATTATTTCTGCATCTCAAGACTCCAAGGCTCTCACGACGGTATCAGGAACGTTGTGCGACAGACCAGACGAACTTCTTCAGTCAGCGGTGCGGCAGCTTGGCGAGGCAAAAATAGCTTCAGCTGAGGAAATTACGGGAAAGCGGCCAAATTGCCATGTGCCAAGATCGGACCCAGTCATAAGGCTCACGCCAAGATCGAAAAAGGTTGCAGACGCAGACCGGAAAAAGCGATATGGCGGATCAGGGCTGCCGTTGCTGGACGAGCGTGGCCGAGCGATGCCCCAAGAAGCTCGCCTACGTAAGTGAAACCCCGATATAACCTGCTTCAGACGGCAGACTCTGCTCCAGCGAGGCCGAGGCAAGCATTTCCGGCCATCATCTGGTCCGAAAGGGCTGCTTGGGCCGGATCCCTGCGGTGTTGGCAGGGATGGTCCAAATTTAGCCCAGAAATGTATTCTCGTCCGCTTACTGACGTAATATCTGCCATGGCATAGTGAGATTCGACTGTGGCCGCGTCTTACTTTCCGTCCAGCGATGGCGATGGACGGCACGAGATGGGAACCGTTTGCTCAGGGTCTCTGGGCCCGTGGAGAGTATAAGTCTGGACGGGCCCTGATCCAGCAATGATGTGTCGTCCCTAGTTGTGAATCCAGCCAGGCCATCTCGTTGAGTAGTCAATCGCCAATCACTCACTCACTCACACAGCCAAAAGTAAGTCCAGATGGATCGCAACACCAACACATACCGTCCCTCAGGGCCGCCTCCGGGCTACCGCCCAACTGGCGATGCGCGCAACCCGAGCACGTATCGACCTACTGCTCCTCCTGCCCCTCCCGTCAACATGAACCGCCAGACGGCAGGTTCATACCGACCGACCGTGAACCCGGATCGCAACACGGCGCACTCATACCGTCCCACCGGCGCCCCTCACCCGGCTCACCAGTCCCAGGGATGGCGCCAGACGCAGACCGCCAACAACACGCAGAACAACGCCAGTCGCGAGACGGCGTACACGTTCGACTACCGTCACACCCAGGACATTGCCGATGTCAACCGCCAGACCGCCTACACATACCGGTCTGACAACAACCGCGACGCCTCGCGCAACACAGCATGGACCTTCCGCACCCAGAACACGGATCCCAACCGCCTGACCACCAACACCTACCGCAAGGGTGGTAAGAAGCGCGGCCGATCCTCGCGCTTCTCCATGCTCTCCATGGATCTGATGATGGGCATCACCCCCGTCGTGCCTGAGCCTCCCTCGGTCCGCGTGCCCACCTACTACCAGGAGTTCAACAGGAAGAGCCGCTTTAGCAAGTACCTGTCCGTCAACGGCCCCGTGTGGCGGCCGTCCGGCACCGAGTCGCAGACCAACCTGCGTCTGGGTGACATTGACGAGGAGGGCGAGGGCTACTACGACGAGGAGGAGGAGTTCGAGGCCTTCAGCATCTACACACCGCTCCAGAAGAGGTTCATCGTCATCGGCAACGCCTTCATCGCCTTTGTCGGTGCCCTCACCGTGCAAATGTACCTGCCCGCCCTCAACGTCCTCGCCGAGGAGCTCGATGTCTCATCCACCATGATCAACCTCACTGTCACCGCCTTCCTCGCCTTCCAGGGCATCAGCCCCCTCATCTTCAGTGGCTTCACCGATATCTACGGCCGCCGCCCCGGTTACATCATCTGCTTCATCATCTACGTCGCCTCCAGCATCGTGCTGGCGCTCAGCGACAGGTACAGCATCACCCTTGCCATGCGCTCCGTCCAGTCCATTGGAACCTCGACCATCATGATCCTGTCCCAGGCCGCCGTGGCCGACATCGTCACGAGCGCCGAGCGCCCCCAGTACATCGGCATCACCTCCATCCCCACCATCCTGGGTCCCAGTCTCGGTCCCGTCATTGGCGGCGCCCTCGTCCAGACCCTCAAGTGGCGGAGCATCTTCTGGTTCCTGGCCATCTACGCCGGCTTCACCTTCTTCGCCGTCGTCATCTTCATGCCCGAGACGTGCCGCAAGATCGTCGGCGACGGCTCCATCCGCCCCCACCGCGCCTACTACACCGTCGTCCAGTCCGTCCAGTGGAGGGAGGGTAAGGAGAAGCCCACCGAGAACGTGGCCAGCCTCGAGCCCATCGGCAACAAGCAGGGCGAGAGCGGCGCCAAGTTCGCCATGCGCACCCTCTTATCCTCCGTCGCCCTGTTCAAACACGTCCAGCTCGTCCTCCTCATCACCGCCGCCGGTCTCGCCTTCGGTGCCGTCTACGCCCTGTCCACGGCCGCCCCCAGCATCTTCCAGGACGAGTACGGCCTCACCGCGCTGCAGGTTGGTCTCATGTACCTGCCCATGGCCGTCGGCTCCATCGTCGCCGTCGTCGTCGTCGGCCCCGGCATGAACTACAGCTACCACCGCCACGCCGCCCTGGCCGGAATCACCTTTGAGGAGGGCGAGAAGATGGATCTGGAAAACTTCCCCATCGAGAGGGCCCGCCTGGAAATCACCCTCCCCCTGCTCGCGCTCGGCGTGGGTGTCATTGCCGGGTTCGGCTGGGCCCTCCAGTGCCACGCCCACCTGGGCGTCATCGCCACCCTCATCTTCCTCTTCGGCATCAGCATCGTCGGCATCAACAACGCCATCCAGGTCCTGATTGTCGACATCTTCTTCGACCAGGCCGGCGCCGCCCTCGCCACCAACAACTTCATGAAGTGCGCCCTGGGTGCCGCCGCCTCCGCCGTCGTCGCCCCGATGATCGACAAGATCGGCTTCGGCTGGTCTTTCACCGTGTTCGGAGCCATCTACGGCCTGCTTATCCCTCTTCTCATGCTCGTCATGTGGAAGGGTGCGGCATGGCGACCGCGTCCCAATTAAAATTATAATTCTTGACGGCCGACTTTTTTTCCATTCTTCTTCTTCTCTTCTTTTTCTTTTACTTTTTTACTTTGATGTATATATTTTACGATATCACCTTTTTTCCCTATGTTGCATAGATGTTTAGCGATATGAATTTTATCTTTTCATGACTTTCTCACTACTACTACATTGCTCAATACGTTTCTCACTGCATGGTGCCACTTGAAATGAATGATGACCCTTTTCGCGACGGAACAAGGCCCTTGGCTGCTTGGTTTCTCTAATTACCTGACCCCACTGAAGAGTAATATTTCCGGTCACCCAACCCTCCGATTCTTGATGGGAAATGCACAGACAGTGGGATAAAAATAGATTTATCACCTGAGGAGCCCTCAGCTCCACTATAGGGTAGTCATTTTGTGTTGGAACAGGCGGGAACTGTAGGAACTGCTCAAGCTCCAGCCAAAAAGAGCAACCAGCATGTAAGCAGCATCCATCCAGTGGTCCAGCCGCAAACCCGCCCCTTGTCAATTAATATTCTAGTCAGCCTCTGATCTTGCCGATGCCGACTGCTTGACCAAGAGATGCAATCACGGTCAAACTCTCTCCGGACATGGGCATGTCGATAGCTTCCCTTCGAGTCGTAGGTGCGAGCCCGTGCCGCTCGTGGTGTGCAAGCGATGGTCACCATCGCCCTCCGCAAAGGCCTCGCTGGTGTATCGAAATGCTATTTGAAGGGCTGCTTTGTATATTGCCTCTTCTGAAATAGCGCCCGCTTCTCTGACCCTTGTCTCTTAAGTCCCAATGATCTCCCGTGCGGGCCCCATGCCCAAGGGCCCTTGATCTATCAGTTATTAACTCCAGCGACCCACGTAGGTGGTTATTCATAGTTCTGGAGATATCTCTAAGATGGTATTATGAAATATACCATCGTAAGAACTTAACAGCCCACACAGGATGACCACGGCTGGGAATAACCATGCTTGACCTGCCCCCGCGGACAAATGATATGCGGCGCTTCGGCACTTGAAGCCCCCTTCAGCCCCTTGCAGACGAGCTGGACAAGCTGATAGCAAGGCCTCCGCGTGACTCCACGTAAGCTTCTGGATGTTTCGACCAATCCAGATTGATAGCCGCTGTGTACCGTAACCCCAGGGACACTGTACGCTGGCCTGTTCCTGTCCTTGGCACTTATTTGCCTAGTGTGAGTAGCTGATCCGTCATCTTGGGATAGCCACACTGGTGGTACTCAGAGTCACGAAGCTAGCAGTCAAAGGCCGCACAGAGGCACACGGGCTGGAAGTGGTTCTTTGTCCGACCTGGCTGAGTAATATTGATCTTCTTTTCAATACGGGCGGCCGACATTGTCCTTTTGAAAGTGCAGGTCGCACCTGTGGACAAAAGGCCTGTTGGAGGCCGAGGGCATCTGGTTGTGTGCAGGGATCGGAGACTTTATCGCATTCCTATAATCCTATCCAGTATATTGCCCGAGTGATCTCTCGGGCAATGAATGCCATCAACCGAGCAATGCCATTGTCTTGGCAGCTCCTGCACTCGGCACCTGCGTTTCATGACTAGTTTCCGGCGCCGACTTAGCGACAGAGCGCCACGCCTTCTCTGAGCGGCTTCCGGGCTTTATCTTCTGGAAGCACTATAGACAGTAGTAAGTCCTTTTCTGAGGTATAATTAACGTGATCAGTTTGGAGAATCTTTAGGTTTCATATACTTCGAGCCTCAATACTCTTTAGTGATCAAGTAAGTCTCCCAAATCCATAGGATTAGATGAAGAATGTACTTCGCCAGTCTCAACTTTAGTCTTCGACCAACAGTACAGTCTATGGATCTCAAGTACTACTGGGTACAGTCATAAAGTCTCTAAACAACTGGGTTTGGTACCTCACTGCGGCTTGCGGTACTTCAGGGTGATACATCTTCTCAGCAAGTTAGTCTACCCTCTAGCAGTATTACGCGGCTGAGACACAAGGTGTTCATGTCACCGCACACCCAACCAAATTAAGAGGTGAGATAACGCCTCCAATGCGCTGATTCCTTTAAGGAGGCTTATTGAGATCAACAGCAATGTAAGAACACAACATTCATGCGCCTTCCATCTTGCTGCTTCGCCTACTGGCCAATGACGATATCGGTACTTCTGGCTGGCCTTTACACGGTCGGCCTGCCTCTCTGTCCAGGCCAACACGTGGGAGTGAGGCTTCTGGTATTGATGTTGGTTTTATACTGTGCAATACACATTGCCAACCAGGGTGTGCAACGCACTGGGGAGTAATCGAGTTCAAAGGCAGACTTGTGGCAAGTCATTATTTTTATCATTACGCCCCTTTCCCCAGCTACGATCCTTCCCTATGCCAGCATCACCGCGAGGTAAACCGTGTCACAACCATCCCAAGTCCCATAATGAATCATGCTTCTCGACGAATTATGGCAGTAGATACGTAATAATTATACATCTCACCCCCCTCTTTCTGTGACGAGACGGAGCCCGTCCTTTTGTTGCACAGTCTATATCGAGGCATGCTGTAAGTCTCGAGGAATACCAAAGCCCGTCTTTAGGATATTTCCAGCGCCGAGAAGAAGAGGAAGTCTTCGGGTCTCTCAACATGTTTCTTCCATTTGTGTCCCAGTAATGAGGCTTACATCCTTGCCGATGACCCTTCTTGGGAAGTCTCTCTCGCCTCTTGGCCTCGCGTGACTAGCTGCCTCCGACGATTACCGTTCTTTCGCTTTGTCGCCTTGGTTTCATTCCAGCGCGACAAGTTCTTCTTAAGGAGGGTGATCCTCTGCCACTTTACATCTCGTTCGTCTTCATTCAACCTCTTCTTTTCTGCTATTTTCCTTTTCCCAAACAGGCACTTCTGGCAAGCTCTTGTTTCTTCGCTTCTCCTTCTCGTTTTACTATTATATTTCCTTTTAACTTAAAAGCATTATCTTTCTTGTTTCTACTTCTAGCCCCTTTATAAGCACACTTTAATCAAGATGTCTCTGGAAGACTCCAACACTCACTGCCTCACCATCCACGACTCTCGCACTGGAAAGGAGCACACCGTCCCTATCCACGACAACTACATCCTGGCTAAGGACTTGGCCAAGATCGAGATCGACGATGGCATCCTGAAGAAGAAGCTCACCATCCTCGACCGAGGATTCGAGCACACAGCATGTACGGAGTCCGAGATTACCCTCATGTGAGTTTTCTAAGATGCAGCTCTCCGAATCGCTCATAACGTTGAACTTTGATGATAGTGATGGTCAGCGTGGTGAGATCCGCTACCGCGGTATCCCCATCGAGGACCTCTTCAACAACAATGACTTCGAGGAGGTTGCTCATTTGATGGTTTGGGGCCATCTTCCCAGCGACACTGAGAAGATGCAGACCCGAGGTGCCTTGAACGCTGCTATGGTCGCCCCCCAGGCAGTGATGGGCACCATCGCCTCCTTCCCGTAATTATACTCCCCTTTTATAATTGTTTACTTCATCGTATCTAATAGTTTCTTCTTAGTCGAGACGCCGAAACCTACCCCATGCTGATGGCTGGCCTGTCGGCATTCGTCAACGCCGACCTTGAGTCTCGCCAGACCCGGTACTCGCACAAGCCCGTCTTTCACAACCAGCTGGACGCTTGCGACAAGGCCCTCGTCCGCACCCTTGGTAACTTCGCCTCCACCGTCGCCCTCGTCCACTGCCACAAGCGAAACATCAAGTTCACCCAACCCGACCCCAGCCGCTCCATGCTGAGCAACCTCCTCCACATCATGGGGATGTGGTCCCAGCCCATCGAGGACTGCCTCAACAAGCTCTGGATCCTCTACTGCGACCACGAGATGACCAACTCCACCGCCATCGCCCTCCACGCCGGCTCTGCCCTCGCCGACCCTACCTCCGCCGCCATCGCCAGTCTATGCGCTGCCTACGGCCCCCTCCACTGTGGAGCCATCGAGCTGGCCTACAGTGGCCTCGAGCAGATCGGCCACACTCGCAACGTCCCCGCCTACATAGAACTGGTTAAGCAGAAGAAGATGCGCCTCTTCGGGTACGGCCACCGCATCTACAAGACCAAGGACCCCCGCATGACCCTGGTCGAGCGCCTGATCGCCGACAACAAGGACCTCGTCCAGGACGACCCCATGCTTCGCATCGCCTTTGAGATTGACCGCATCGCCAACGAGGAGGAGTACTTCACCTCTCGTAACCTCAAGGCCAATGTCGATCTCCTCGGATGCTTCTTATACACTGCTCTGTAAGTCACCCCTTAGTGTCCATCTACATATTGCTAACAATGACATAGAGGCTTCGACCGTGATATCATTATCCCCACCATGGCCCTGTCCCGTCTGCCTGGTGGCATGGCTCACTGGCGTGAAACTCAGAGTATGTAGCTCACCGTTCCCATCCAGTACCTCATAGTGACCATTTCTAGGCCAGCCCATTAAGCTGTGGCGCCCCCTGCAGGTTTATACCGGCCCCAAGTACGAGCACGGAGAGAAGGCCCTTGACGCCGAGACCCTCGTCGACGACTCCTCCGTCAGCTCCCTCGAGCTGAAAGAAAAGGGCTACGTCAAGGGGGGCAAGAAGCGCTTCTCCATCAAGGACGCCTACAACCGCCTGTATATCAAGGCCACTGTCGCGATGGTCCGGGTATAGTGAATTTTGTAATTAAAACTTTGATATAAATCTGCGCTTGTATTTTGGTTTGAAACAAGGAAGCGATAGCTGCCAGGGATGCTACGTCCCTACTAAGACTGTTTTCAACCCTACCTCATAGTCCAATGAGTGTTTCCTAAACTCTCTGCGTTCATCGCTTGGCTTCTAGTCTCTAAAAGGCAAATAGACTGTCATTGTAAGGCCAGTTTGCGAATATCCATGTGCTTGGCCAGGGCCTTGCCACATGGCCGGACAAAGCCACTGATGATATTGAGGGCCGGCATTTGTACTCCACGATCGGCTTTCCACTAACCAGCGGCTTGTCGAGTCGAAACAGAGCAGAATTGACTCGCGTGGAATCCTGGCTAGAAGGGATACAGCCAGAGTGTTCTTTGACCCCTGCTTGCAGACAAACACTGGCCGAACGGTTAAGTTTTGAGGGGTAGAATTCGTTGGCATCTATTCTGCTCTGTAGTTGTATAAGAACCGTAACCTTATTACTACTCTGCTTGTCTGGGCTCTTCCCCCCTGGGCAAGGTATAAGCCGACTCAATTTTGGCCCATAACTCTGGTTCTAGGTTATTCTTGAGCCATCACGCATGTTCTGAATACTCCCTTAAGAATTCTAGATCATGTTCAGATATAGGGATACCAAGGCGACGCTTCGACTGAATTATTTTCCGGCGGTCCTTGGGATGATATTCCCCATCCTGTCCCTTAGGCACCCGGTGGAACTTCCTTCCTTCCCATGTAAACGGCCACTTCTTAAGTTCTTTTAATACTTTGGAAGGTAGATCTTGATTGAGACGAATACTACAAATCCATTAGCGTTAAGCTGGAACAACATTAGATCCGCAGGGAGAAAAAAAACAACGTACAGAGATTCTCCCGTCCACTCATACCATATCACCGGTACCTGTTCCTCTTGGATGGTATGATCGTAGCCGTGATGGTCAATCAGAAAGAAGCAGCGCCTTTTATCCAAGCCAAAGTCATCACGATATGAGGACCAACGCTCTTGTTCAAAGTCGAAGTCCCGTTGCCAATGATGCTGGCAGACTATGTTGAGGACAAAATCTAGTTTTTCATGGCGCTCGCTGCCGGGGACAAGATGCGTAACGGTCTGTAGTAAGATTCGAACCTTGCCTGCCGAGTTTGCCACAGATTGGGCATGACCAGCCGATGAGCTTTCCATTAGATGGCGGTGATGACGACAGTGCCAGATGCGGTGTGCAATACGAAATGATTGAGAAGTGGGCAGTGTGCCATGAAAAGAAAGAAACCCGATGGGCTACCAGAGGCACTCGATGAGTCGATATATATAGTGAGCTTTGGCTTGTGTTGCGTTTAATAGTTGACGCGGGAGACTGCACGTGGCTTGCAGGTTTTTATGCGTATGGCTGAAATTAATATTTTCAGTTCATCACATAAGTAACAGAGTTTTTCATGCCCTTTTCATTTTAAGGCGATCAACAGCATGGTTTAAACCTTTTCTTCATCATCATGTGGATCACAAGATTGCTTAAAACTTCTTCATCGAGAGGTGAGTCACAGAGCCATCAATGTCTTTGTCGTGAAATGCACTCCTGTGATTGATGAGCACAAAGTTTCGATGGTGCGACAGGATCACTAATTCACATGCAGTTTCGGCGGGTTCAACATGCATGGCTTCATTCTACACGTGCCGTGAGACTAGAGCTTAACTTCACCGGGCTTTAAAAGTACCTAACTCTGAGAGATCCCCAAGCCTTGGCCTCCCACGGCACGTTCATACATATATATTCAAGGTTGGTGGGAAATATGGATGTGGTCACATTATGCCTTGAAACGATAAAATATGCCTGCATATCATTAGATGTGGCAATTTACTGAGAATTTGTAGTTTTTGGTTTCAAGAAGCGAATCTGGTTGATTTAGACTCAGGGTTGGGAGAGAGGTTCCGCAATCAAGTACACCGCCAAGTCTGAATACCTCGTAGGATTGAAACACCTTTAAGTCGGGTAGCTCGTGTTCTTTACTTATCTTAGTACGACTGAACTGACTTCGAAAGAATGGAAAGGGCTTCTTTGTTAGGTACTAGTAACCTTCGTTTCTTTTAGAATACAACTTGAAGGATAATATTGTAAAAAGAAATGACTTGATTTAATCCCTAGATGCCTTATCAAAGTGGGATAGCATGCTATGGTATCTGATTACTTTGAGTTCTTGAACAGAATGTCGGACAAGGCAATTTGTGCTAACAGGTGCGATTACATAACTTGAGAAGAAACAAATACGAAAATGACAAATGAAAATACAAAGGAATTTGTACTGTCATTCCCTCTCCCAGGGCCAGATACCATATTTCCGTCGAATTTCGTCCATGGCACGTTTGGGGAGCTTAACGCCCTTGAGGACCTCCTCGGCGCTGGGCTTCTTGGTGACATCAAAATCCCTGTCATCGCCGTCGCGCGCGTCAACAAGACATTCCCGAAAGCTGGGTTCAAGGACCCTCGACGAATCCCAGAACACGTATCCCAGGCGCCGGAGAGGCCAGAACTTATTGTCGAAAAAAGGAATAGTGGGATAACCGGGCCCGTCTTTGAACATTTCATACCCGAGATTTGGAGATGAGAGGTCTTCGTGATTGTTTCGGCTATCCTGATGGTTTTCATCTTCTTCTGATGTAGCTGGTGAGGGGATATCAGGCTCATCCTCTCCCAGGGCAATTCCTCCCAGGGCGTTGAAATCTACATTGATCAGGACGTTGGGCAAAAAGGTTCTGTTTTTCCTGGCATTGCGTAGAAAAAGATCGTATTGCGCATCTCGGGGGGAATCAAGAAACCCTTTGATGTGCATCAAACCGAAAAATGTAGCGTCGGACACCCAATGATAGAACCATATTCTTTCATGTGACGAGAACAGCCTCAATTCCGATCCACCCGACCCCTCATATTCGCAAAGGTCGTCATCATCGGGAACACTGTCTTTGAGTATGTCCTGAGAGCTCTGTTGCCCTTGGCTTGGGTTCCGGTGAGAAGAGGACAGTGAGGCCCGATCATCCGGAGCAAGACGTGTTTCTGAACGGACCAAGACGTCGTCTGTATGGATCAAAGAATCCCCAGCGGCATCGTGTCCTGTAGGCTTAACCTGGTGGCTCAATACCATGGCAACCATTTCATCTTGCATTCTCACGAGGATGGCAGCAATTTGACTCATGAGAAATTGATGCACACAGCACATTTCCTCCACTTCCCATGGCTCAAGCCGGCCAAGAAAATGCTCATGATGTGCTTCCACTAGGGAATTGTTCACCCACTTATCCTTTGCAGACACCCCAAAGCACCGCGAGTAGAGTTCGAAACGGTAAAAGGCCCTTTGAAACCTCGCTATTTCTGTTCTGGAAAGTTCCGCGAACTTTGCCGGCCGCTCTAGAAATTGGCTGCCGGCCTGCCGCTTGAGAAATATGATGAAGTACTCCCTTGCCTCCTCGTAATACTGCTCCACAAGCTGCTCGATTTGAGCGTGTAGCCACATCAGGTTCATCAGCGTCAGCCGGTTGCCTGGGAAGGTAGTCGGCCTGTCATGCTCTTCGTCGTCGAAATACCCGTCAAGGAAATCCCACAGCTCTCCAAGCTGTTCCTCCATCGGGGCTACCGGCCCTTCTGTGGTAGCAATGGCATGGCGTTGCGCCACAGGGAAAATGACGCGTGCAAGCACGGCCGCGATGATGCGTTCTCGGGCGGCAAGGTAGGCCTGGAGGAGAAAAGGCGATGCGCAAAAGGCCGAATGAAGATCAGCTGGGCAATGCAAGCGCTCGAGAATGAGCCAGAGCAGCTCCGTTGGGAGCTCTGCAAGACCCATAGTCAGGAATCAGGATCTACTCACACCGACTCAAAGAGTAGCTGGCTTTTGGGAGTTGCCTCTTCGTTGGATTGTCCCGCAGAGGAACGAATATGCTGACGGCTGACTCATATATTGTCAGCAGTCACCGACAACCCCGCTCAGCACCAGACCTTCCCCTCAGCCAACGTTCAACCTGATTCTAATCAAGCAAAGTGACCCAGAGGCTTATCATCTCTTTTGCAATGGAACCCCTGACCTTAGAGGCACGATATCATGCCGATGATCCTGCTGCTGGTCGGTTGTCGGATAAAGACTACCACGTGGGTATACCATCTGCTGAATTGGATATTGAATAATTTCGCCAAGTCAGTCCTATATTCCAATAATTTTTATATCCTTCAATGTAGACTAGAATGGAAAGGCTGCAGCGACGTTGCAGGCGTCGACGGACGATGCCCCGACGCAGAGAGACAGCGAGTTTTTCAGTTCAGAACTCATATATCATTGAGCCTTAGTCGATCACAATGACGACGAAGCAACCGGTATGGTCTGATCGGTTTAAAGGCACTGCTGAGGCATATCTAGAGAGCGCTGGGATTGGTGGCCACTCGCACCTAGATGCCAGGTGAGATTGGCATGGAAATGTGTAAGTTGCTTCTGTGTCGATGACATGAAGGTCAAAACTCACTATTCGAACAGAAATGCGGGCGGTTGAGAAGTGCCGTGGTCCCTAAACGATTTGGCAAAGGAATAAAAAAAGAAAAATTGGCCAAACGTGCGATTCTGGGCCCAGTGAATCTACTTCACCTGGAACAGGGAACATTCGACAGCTGGCTATCCCATTACATACATCTTCTCCGAGTGGCAATGTAAGGCCAAACCAAGGACAAGATGCAAGGGGTAGTAGACCACCTCGTAATCGTCCGCGTGCTCGTGTCAGGACTCTGTCGCCTCGACCACAACCCGAGGTGCTCGCTATTTACTTTATTGATCTATGCCTCTTTGAATAGCAATAGCGCTTCTAATGGGTATTCTGTTCTATTGAAAGTGCTTCCGTATGACTTCTGCCTGAGAAACACGTACCCCTACCAAGCATGGGATTAGATAGAGTAAACAGTTACCCTACAGAACCTAGGCCAGCGATTGAGAGACAACATGGCCACAACAAAACTCCGTGAAAACAGAGTAGAGAAGTTATTTTCCATTAATTCTGAGCATTATAGCAATAAAATGAAAATATTCATAACACTGAGCTTGATATTGTGCTTATCACTGGGCTAAGTATGTTGGTTTTGAGAACTAGCGTTCTGGTGTGTCGCGGATGGCGTCTGGAGAAATACGACGACTTAAGCATACAAAACCTGCCCTAATCTCGACATTGCTGGTGATCAAGCCCTGAAGAGAGCTCTTCTAAATCACTTGAAAATGTCCATCCTGTTAACTTTCATTTTCTTTTTTTCTTTTGCATTTAACAGGCACAATATCGTCCACTTCACAGCCGATGTCCACGAAGTCATTGCATAACCTCAAATGATTCCAGTTCTATTCTGTCTGTTAGAGCATGATTCCGAATTCATAAATGGAAGAAGGCAGACAAGCTCAATTTCTTACCGAAGCGAGGATTCTGGCGGCGCTTGAACTTTTTCCATAGACCCCAGAACAAAACAATGAGGGTGGGCAAGTTGGCCATGAGCGTCACGATCGCGATTATAGCTTCCGGTTCAAGACCCATGTTGAGAAATATTAGATAAGACGCAGGATAGTAAAGTGGCACTTGAGTCAAGAAGGGAGGCGAGATTACTAGCAACTCACGGGCCCTGAAGTGGTTCAAGACACGTAGGAGATGGGATGGTTTATATGCCTGGCATCACAAAAGGGAAGTGCAATCCGGCCAGACAGTACATTGCGGAAGAAGTCATGCTCTGATTGCAAATAGTGGCCGCAGCCAATCCCCCATGGGCTCGGTATGATTATGCCTGAAGCGCAAAATTCTGGCTTTGACCAATCAATAGAAACCAGGTCAGCTGGGATCAGCTACACGCCCGAGCGTGGCTAGAGGGTGAAGGTGAAATCCGATTGGAGAGTAAACAACAAAAGGAGCCATACTCGTATTGTGGACGCAAATAATGGCAACAGCCAATCCGACGCTGGCTGGGCATGTTGGCTGTGCTTGAAACACAAATTCTGGATTCAGCCAATTATAAGAGGAGTCTGACCAGACAGGATCCATTATACGGTGGTGGCTTGCAGAATACGTCAATGAGAATTCTGGTATTCACCAATCAAAATGAAGAAACGGTGCTGCGGTCAGCATTGTCACCCTACCTCTGGAGGAACTGCAATAGTGCCTCAATTTCTAGGCCTAGAAATCCAAGGCAGGGAGACGGCTGTTGGGCTGCGGTCAGTCAGTTGGGTCTGTTGCAGGTCACAGTGTTCGTCTACATAAACTGGCTTGCCACCCACCCAAGAAGGAATCCGCACAAACCTACAAACCTGCCCAGTAAATTGGCACACAAGGATTGACTGTGGTAAAATCAACACCGACTTCGATTTTCTTTTCCGCTTTGCCATCTCCCTTTTTCATCTTCACTACCAATCATGTCGGCGCCTAAGATTCCTCCCTCAGAGTGGGAAAAATACCGGCAGGTTGTCCGCAGCCTATATGTGGACAAGAACTTGCCTCTTGACGCTCTTGTCAAGGAAATGGAAACAGCCCACGGATTTATCGCCACGTAAATGCCTCCCATTCTCCTTTCTTCCCGACCCTAATCTTGATACATCATTTGCTAATTTGCGACTGTACACAGAAAATCACAGTACATTCGCAAGTTGGCAGCCTGGAAGATTGGAAAGAACGCCACCACGATTGCCTGGAAAAAGGCTGCTGTAGTTATCGAAAAGCGAAAGCGACAGGGCAAAGAGTCTGAAATCTGTATTGATGGGAAACTGATCCCTTGTAAGAAGATGAAGAAGGAGATAGCAAGACATAGGCCTCCTCTTCCAGAGATTCTTGAGATGTCAGGTAAGCGCTCTTCTGTCATCACTCTGACCAAATAGTACTAATCTCTCTTTTAAAGCTCATGAAATAGATCTCCCGGGAGATTTTCTCGTTCGGACGCCGCCTGCAACAACGTTTCATCCTACTCAACTTCATCAATGGAAGATGCAACTCCATGGTCTTCCTTGGATGAAGTTTCGGGATGCTTTTATGTCATGTTCAACATTATTCGCAGGGTCTGGTCTCGGCAATGCCCCAATGGACCTTGTAACGAATTTCCTCGCCCGAATCCCTAATTTAACAACAATTGCCACTGCTTCCCGGACGGTTGAGCACTATGATAGAATATTACCGTTAAAATTGGGCAACAGAGTTCCGGCGACGGAGAACTCCCTGAGAGACGGATTTTGGCCTCATTTCATCCTCTATTTTGTTTACCTCGCATCGAATAATCTTCTCGGACGCCAGCTAGTTAGAGACACGCTTGGGTGGATCGATAGCACAAAGAACATCCAAGTCATAAAAGCTCTCCTTCAATTCAAGGGTCCAACAATCGAAATATGCACCTCTGCCCTGTTTTCGGGAGCCATTTGCAATGAATCAGCTAGTATAGTTCAATTTTTCCTGCGGAATGGATATGACCCGGACACTTCACCACATCATTGCTACATCCACGATGGACCCACCATGCTGGAGATTGCGATTGGAACGAGAAATATTACAGTGATAAGGCTGCTGTTGGAATTTGGGGCCAACCAAACCCTGACGACCAAAAGTGGACATACTCTACTTCGCCTTGCTATCGAAAAAGGAGACGACACTATCATCAGAATTCTCTTGGGAAATGGAGCTGATCCAACCAATGCCTTATGCATTGCGAGTTACGGAAGCTTAGCCAGCTATGTTGACAGCTCTTGTGATGAGGATATTATCCAATTATTACTTGAAGCTGGGGCGAGCATCGATGGTGAATCGCCCGGGCCAGTCATTATTGACGATGACGAGGAACATTGCTATTTCAACGATGTACCACTTGTCATAGCCGCCCACACACATAATACCCGGGTAGCACGATTCCTACTCAGGGCAGGCGCGAATGTAAATCAAGTCGATACAGAGGAGGGATCAGCGATTCAGAATGCCGTCAAAAATGGTGATATGAATATGGTCAAGCTGTTAGTTGAGGCTGGGGCGGAGGTCAACCTTAACAAGGAACGATATAGCGACGCATGGGCATCATGGGCATCATGGGCTCTATACATCGCGACGCCGTTTTTTTCTCCGCTCCAATTAGCGACACAAGCCAACAACTTTGGGATGATCAAGTATTTGCTTCAATGCAATGCTGATACGAATGATCTTCCCGCTTTGGAAATCCTTGAAAAAGATCTCCGATCGGGGGATTATGAGACCCCGTTGAGTTATGCTGTTCTTGGTAATAACCTGCAGATTGCCACGCTACTTCTGGACTCAGGCGCAAACCCTGACGCCGTTTCCTTACATGGACATACGGCGCTTGGGGTTGCGTGCAGAGTAGAGAATGTACATATGATAAAATTGCTCCTGGCCTATGGGGCGACGCCTCAATATCACCTGGGTCCAGAATCTGGGAGCTCACCACTGCAGGTTGCAATCCTCCACAAGGATCCGACATTAGTCGACGATTTGCTTCAAAGGGGAGCGGACATCAACTCTCCTGCATTCTTCGAAGGAGGGAGAACTGCATTGCAGGC
Source organism: Clonostachys solani (assembly GCA_902141235.2). NCBI lineage: Eukaryota > Fungi > Ascomycota > Sordariomycetes > Hypocreales > Bionectriaceae > Clonostachys > Clonostachys solani. Next base: position 602,563 of record CABFOC020000018.1, on the reverse strand, counting down.
TGCAGCAGAAGCAGGAAATGCCCCGCTCTTCAAACTTCTGATTAACATGGGGGCAGACATCAACTTGCCTGCCGCTGCCGAGAATGGTGTGACATGTCTGCAGGCTGCCATGCTTTCGGGAAATGATGAGATTATCGAGACGATAATGAATTATGGAGGAACTGCAACGGCGGATTCAATATTGTGCGCCGTCAAGATGCGTTCTCCCAAAATGGTAGACTTTGCGATGGGGCTGGGGGCGGATGTGAATTCGCCCGGTTTCGCTTATTTAGGTCTCAAAATCAAGCATCTTCTTGTGGTAACACCGCTTGTCTTGGCTATATACAATCAAGATTTTGATATGACCCATAAGCTTTTACTTTCAGGGGCCAATGTGTCCCCGATAGACTGCGAGTCTGGGTCAATCTTGCCTTTACACCAGGCTATTCGTGCGCGCAATCTGCCTATCACGAAAATATTACTCTCATTTGGAGCTGATCCCAACCAATTGGAACCACGGTCTGGAGAGAGCAGCCTTGGCATGGCCACAAGTTTCCATCTTGATTATGGGAGGTATTTCCCACTCGTTGAGGGGAGGGTGGACCCCGAGTTGATGACGCCCATTATTCGTGAGCTGATAAGTCATGCCGCGGATGTTAACCTAATGGCTAAAGGGATATACCCAATTGAGAATGTGATAAGGAGCTACGAATTAATGGAGATATTCCTTGAGGCTGGAGCTGACATCCATGCCCCGAAGAACAGCCTGTTAGCAAGAGCCATCTGTGGGGAGTTCAGCACGGTTGGATTGTTGCTCGACAACGATGCCAATGTAAATGGCCAAGACAAAAAATGCGGAACACCACTTCAAGCCGCCATCACGATCGACAATGTTGAGCTAGTTTCAGAGTTGCTCGCCAGGGGCGCCAATGTCAATGCCGATCTCAGCAATCTTGTTGCTTATGCAGTCGAACTGAAACAGCCACGGATCGTTGAACTCTTACTTGAAAAGGATGCCGACACGAACGGTATAAGCCCGTCGAAGCAGGATGGGTGGCACCTTATAAGTCGAAAGCTGGATTCTTATGACGGTGAAAAGACAGCGTTGATGGCTGCAGCTGAGCAAAACAATTTTGAATTGGTCAAGGCTTTGATTGAACGAGGAGCGAACGTGGAAGCAGACAAGGCGCCATGGGGGGCAACTCCGCTCCAAGCTGCATCAATTCACGACAACTTGCCAATGGTTCTGATGTTGCTTGACCGTGGCGCAGATGTAAATGCCAAGCCAAGAGGCCACATACGCAGGTATAATGAACAATTGGGGTGCTTGAAAAGCTGGTGGTTTGGTCGTAGGACTGCGCTTCAAGCTGCGAGCGAGAATCAGAATCTACAATTGGCTCAGCTTCTAATTGAAAAAGGCGCAAAAGTTAACATGGAACCTTATGAAGACAGTGGCGCAACTGCACTTCAGCTCGCAGCGATCAACGGGGATATCCAAATGGCCGCACTCCTTCTTGAAAAAGGCGCAAAAGTAAATGCGGCTGGGTCTTCTTACGGTGGCCGAACAGCCCTTGTGGGAGCAGCAGAGCATGGCCGGCTCGATATGGTTTACTTGCTGTTACAGAATGATCAGGATGAGACGGGTCTTGAAGTAAGGTGTGAAAAGGCTGCCAAATATGCAGAGAGGGAGGGCCATTCAATCATTGCGAAAATCCTGAGAAAATGGAAAGGCCCAGGATCAGTGGTCTAAGACAAAGTTAATTAAACTATCTTTCTTTCAATATATTTTTGATTTTCTATCACCGTTCAATATCTTAATTAAGCAGATTAATAGAGAAAGGAACTGCTCGTGGTTATTTCTCACCAATAACAAACGCTCAGCCATATACCAAATAGCTCCTTCTCAAACCATTACGTATCGAGACTATTGCGAGACTCTATGACCTTGATAGGAGTATTATCGACGTTATGATGTAGAATGTAATTGGTCGTGGGGGATGACTCTAACGATACTACGGCAGCTGTTGGGAACATGCCTACCATGTTGGAATATGACATCGGCAAAACTTGGGAGCTGCTCAACTTAAACTTGAAAATGACATCTCATAAATTCAAAGCAATTGTTTGACTGTTTGTGCAATAAGTGCGCCCCCGCACTTCATTAGCTGCCCTGCCATGAGCTAAGCAAGCTGAAAAGACAGAAGAGATGAGCCTAAGGCGAATCGAACGGGCATGTTGACTGGAATGGAGGACTAATGGCTACGTTTTCTTTATTCCCAAAAGCTCGGCGAATTGACAATCCCCCCTGTTTCCACTCAAGATACATCTAAGAAACAGTGCCTGCTGATAATTCCTAAGTAACATAGTCTAAGCAGGGGCGCTGGGGGACTCAATCTTGGTCTCAGTAGGCTACACTGACTGGCTGAATTTGAGGACAGGAATAATAGACGAATTATGAAATGTCGACAACCCCTCGGCGCCCATGAGGACGAGTCTGAAAGTTCCTTCATCCTGAAACAAAACGCGAAACCAGTGTGGTTGCGACTCTGCACCACTGTCACATCAACAGTATGGGTATAACCAA